>CAWUFW010000850.1:2407500-2777098 GCA_963921515.1 Calotriton arnoldi | reverse complement strand
CTCCTCCATTGTTACAACACATTGGTCTTCAGTGTTATCAAGTACAGCAGGGCAGCTCACTCCTCCGTTGTTACAAGACACAGGTCTTCACTGTTATCAAGTACAGCAGGGCAGCTCACTATTCCGTTGTTACAACGCACAGGTCTTCACTGTTATCGAGTACAGCAGGGAGCTCACTCCTCCGATGTTACAGCACACAGGTCTTCAGTGTTATCAAGTAGGAGCAGGGCAGCTCACTCCTCCGTTGTTACAACACACAGGTCTTCAGTGTTATCAGGTACAGCAGGGCAGCTCACTCCTCCGTTGTTACAACACAGGTCTTCAGTGTTATCAAGCACAGCAGGGAGCTCACTCCTCCGTTGTTACAACACACAGGTCTTCAGTGTTCTCAAGTACAGCAGGGCAGCTCACTCCTCCGTTGTTACAAGACAGGTCTTCAGTGTTCTCAAGTACAGCAGGGCAGCTCACTCCTCCGTTGTTACAACACACAGGTCTTCAGTGTTCGCAAGTACAGCAGGGAGCTCACTCCTCCGTTGTTACAAGAGAGGTCTTCAGTGTTCTCAAGTACAGCAGGGCAGCTCACTCCTCCGTTGTTACAAGACAGGTCTTCACTGTTATCGAGTACAGCAGGGAGCTCACTCCTCCGATGTTACAGCACACAGGTCTTCAGTGTTATCAAGAGGAGCAGGGCAGCTCACTCCTCCGTTGTTACAACACACAGGTCTTCAGTGTTATCAGGTACAGCAGGGCAGCTCACTCCTCCGTTGTTACAACACAGGTCTTCAGTGTTATCAAGCACAGCAGGGAGCTCACTCCTCCGTTGTTACAACACACAGGTCTTCAGTGTTCTCAAGTACAGCAGGGCAGCTCACTCCTCCGTTGTTACAAGACAGGTCTTCAGTGTTCTCAAGTACAGCAGGGCAGCTCACTCCTCCGTTGTTACAACACACAGGTCTTCAGTGTTCGCAAGTACAGCAGGGAGCTCACTCCTCCGTTGTTACAAGAGAGGTCTTCAGTGTTCTCAAGTACAGCAGGGAGCTCACTCCTCCGTTGTAACAACACACAGGTCTTCAGTGTTATCAAGTACAGCAGGGAGCTCACTCCTCTGTTGTTACAACACACAGGTCTTCAGTGTTATCAAGTACAGCAGGGCAGCTCACTCCTCAGTTGTTACAACACACAGGTCTTCAGTGTTATCGAGTACAGCAGGGCAGCTCACTCCTCCGTTGTTACAACACACAGGTCTTCAGTGTTGTCAAGTACAGCAGGGCAGCTAACTCCTCCGTTGTTACAACACACAGGTCTTCAGTGTTATCAAGCACAGCAGGGATCTCACTCCTCCGATGTTACAGCACACATGTCTTGAGTCTTATCAAGCACAGCAGGGAGCTCACTCCTCTGTTGTTACAACACACAGGTCTTCATTGTCATCAAGTACAGCAGGGCAGCTAACTCCTCCGTTGTTAAAACACACAGGTCTTCAGTGTTATCAAGCACAGCAGGGATCTCACTCCTCCGATGTTACAGCACACAGGTCTTCAGTCTTATCAAGCACAGCAGGGAGCTCACTCCTCCGTTGTTACAACACGCAGGTCTTCAGTGTTATCAAGTACAGCAGGGCAGCTCACTCCTCCGTTGTTACAAGACACAGGTCTTCAGTGTTATCAGGTACAGCAGGGCAGCTCACTCCTCCGTTGTTACAACACAGGTCTTCAGTGTTATCAAGCACAGCAGGGAGCTCACTCCTCCGTTGTTACAAAACACAGGTCTTCAGTGTTATCAGGTACAGCAGGGCAGCTCACTCCTCCGTTGTTACAACACACAGGTCTTCAGTGTTATCAAGTACAGCAGGGAACTCACTCCTCCGTTGTTACAACACGCAGGTCTTCAATGTTATCAAGCACAGCAGGGATCTCACTCCTCCGATGTTACAGCACACAGGTCTTCAGTGTTATCAAGTACAGCAGGGAGCTCACTCCTCTGTTGTTACAACACACAGGTCTTCAGTGTCATCAAGTACACACAGGTCTTCAGTGTTATCAAGCACAGCAGGGAGCTCACTCCTCCGATGTTACAGCACACAGGTCTTCAGTGTTATCAGGTACACCAGGGCAGCTCACTCCTCCGTTGTTACAACACACAGGTCTTCAGTGTTATCAACTACACCAGGGAAGCTCACTCCTCCATTGTTACAACACACATGTCTTCAGTGTTCTCAAGTACAGCAGGGCAGCTCACTCCTCCGTTGTTACAAGACATGTCTTCAGTGTTCCCAAGTACAGCAGGGATCTCACTCCTCCGTTGTTACAACACACAGGTCTTCAGTGTTCTCAAGTACAGCAGGGCAGCTCACTCCTCCGTTGTTACAAGACAGGTCTTCAGTGTTCTCAAGTACAGCAGGGAGCTCACTCCTCCGTTGTTACAAGACAGGTCTTCAGTGTTCTCAAGTACAGCAGGGAGCTCACTCCTCCGTTGTAACAACACACAGGTCTTCAGTGTTATCAAGTACAGCAGGGAGCTCACTCCTCTGTTGTTACAACACACAGGTCTTCAGTGTTATCAAGCACAGCAGGGATCTCACTCCTCCGATGTTACAGTACACAGGTCTTCAGTGTTATCAAGTACAGCAGGGAGCTCACTCCTCTGTTGTTACAAAACACAGGTCTTCAGTGTTATCAAGTACAGCAGGGCAGCTAACTCCTCCGTTGTTACAACACACAGGTCTTCAGTGTTATTAAGCACAGCAGGGATCTCACTCCTCCGATGTTACAGCACACAGGTCTTCAGTTTTATCAAGTACAGCAGGGCAGCTCACTCCTCCGTTGTTACAACACGCAGGTGTTCAGTGTTATCAAGTACAGCAGGGCAGCTCACTCCTCCGTTGTTACAAGACACAGGTCTTCAGTGTTATCAGGTACAGCAGGGCAGCTCACTCCTCCGTTGTTACAAGACAGGTCTTCAGTGTTGTCAAGTACAGCAGGGAGCTCACTCCTCCGTTGTTACGACACGCAGGTCTTCAGTGTTATCAAGTACAGCAGGGCAGCTCACTCCTTCGTTGTTACAAGACAGGTCTTCAGTGTTCTCAAGTACAGCAGGGAGCTCACTCCTCCGTTGTAACAACACACAGGTCTTCAGTGTTATCAAGTACAGCAGGGAGCTCACTCCTCTGTTGTTACAACACACAGGTCTTCAGTGTTATCAAGCACAGCAGGTATCTCACTCCTCCGATGTTACAGCACACAGGTCTTCAGTGTTATCAAGTACAGCAGGGCAGCTAACTCCTCCGTTGTTACTACACACAGGTCTTCAGTGTTATCAAGCACAGCAGGGATCCCACTCCTCCGATGTTACAAGACACAGGTCTTCAGTGCTATCAAGTACAGCAGGGCAGCTCACTCCTCCGTTGTTACAACAACACAGGTCTTCAGTGTTATCAAGCACAGCAGGGAGCTCACTCCTCCGTTGTTACAAGACACAGGTCTTCAGTGCTATCAAGTACAGCAGGGCAGCTCACTCCTCCGTTGTTACAACAACCAGGTCTTTAGTGTCATCAAGCACAGCAGGGAGCTCACTCCTCCGTTGTTACAAGACAGGTCTTCAGTGTTATCGAGTACAGCAGGGAGCTCACTCCTCCGTTGTTCCAACACACAGGTCTTCAGTGTTATTGAGTACAGCAGGGCAGCTCACTCCTCCGTTGTTACAACACACAGGTCTTCAGTGTTCTCAAGTACAGCAGGGAGCTCACTCCTCCGTTGTGACAACACACAGGTCTTCAGTGTTATCAAGCACAGCAGGGATCTCACTCCTCCGTTGTTACAGCACACAGGTCTTCAGTGTTATCAAGCACAGCTGGGATCTCACTCCTCCGTTGTTAGAACACACAGGTCTTCAGTGTTATCAACCACAGCAGGGATCTCACTCCTCCGTTGTTACAACACACAGGTGGTCAGTGTTATCAAGCACCTCAGAGATCTCACTTCTCCGTTGTTACAACACAGGTCTTCAGTGTTATCAACCACAGCAGGGAGCTCGCTCCTCCATTATTACAACACAGAGGTTTTCAGTGTTATCGAACACAGCAGGGAGCTCACTCCTCACGTTGTTACAACACACAGGTCTTCAGTGTTATCAGATACAGCAGGGAGCTCACTCCTCCGTTGTTACAACACACAGTTCTTCAGTGTTATCGAGTACAGCAGGGCACCTCACTCTTCCGTTGTTACAACACACAGGTCTTCAGTGTTATCAAGCACAGCAGGGATCTCACTCCTCCGTTGTTACAACACACAGGTCTTCAGTGTTATCAACCACATCAGGGATCTCACTCCTCCGTTGTTACAACACACAGGTTTTCAGTGTTATCGAGCACAGCAGGGAGCTCACTCCTCTGTTGTTACAACACGCAGGTCTTCAGTTTTATCAAGCACAGCAGGGATCTCACTCCTCCGTTGTTACAACACAAGTCTTCAGTGTTATCAACCACATCAGGGATCTCACTCCTCCGTTGTTACAACACACAGGTCTTCAGTGTTCTCAAGTACAGCTGGGATCTCACTCCTCCGTTGTTAGAACACACAGGTCTTCAGTGTTATCAACCACAGCAGGGATCTCACTCCTCCGTTGTTACAACACACAGGTGTTCAGTGTTATCAAGCACCTCAGAGATCTCACTTCTCCGTTGTTACAACACAGGTCTTCAGTGTTATCAACCACAGCAGGGAGCTCGCTCCTCCATTATTACAACACAGAGGGTTTCAGTGTTATCGAACACAGCAGGGATCTCACTCCTCCGATGTTACAGCACACAGGTCTTCAGTGTTATCAAGTACAGCAGGGCAGCTCACTCCTCCGTTGTTACAACACACACGTCTTCAGTCTTATCAAGCACAGCAGGGCAGCTCACTCCTCCGTTGTTACAACACACAGGTCTTCAGTGTTATCGAGTACAGCAGGGCAGCTCACTCCTCCGTTGTTACAACACACAGGTCTTCAGTGTTATTGAGTACACCAGGGCAGCTCACTCCTTTGTTGTTACAACACACAGGTCTTCAGTGTTCGCAAGTACAGCAGGGAGCTCACTCCTCCGTTGTTACAAGAGAGGTCTTCAGTGTTCTCAAGTACAGCAGGGCAGCTCACTCCTCCGTTGTTACAAGACAGGTCTTCACTGTTATCGAGTACAGCAGGGAGCTCACTCCTCCGATGTTACAGCACACAGGTCTTCAGTGTTATCAAGAGGAGCAGGGCAGCTCACTCCTCCGTTGTTACAACACACAGGTCTTCAGTGTTATCAGGTACAGCAGGGCAGCTCACTCCTCCGTTGTTACAACACAGGTCTTCAGTGTTATCAAGCACAGCAGGGAGCTCACTCCTCCGTTGTTACAACACACAGGTCTTCAGTGTTCTCAAGTACAGCAGGGCAGCTCACTCCTCCGTTGTTACAAGACAGGTCTTCAGTGTTCTCAAGTACAGCAGGGCAGCTCACTCCTCCGTTGTTACAACACACAGGTCTTCAGTGTTCGCAAGTACAGCAGGGAGCTCACTCCTCCGTTGTTACAAGAGAGGTCTTCAGTGTTCTCAAGTACAGCAGGGAGCTCACTCCTCCGTTGTAACAACACACAGGTCTTCAGTGTTATCAAGTACCGCAGGGAGCTCACTCCTCTGTTGTTACAACACACAGGTCTTCAGTGTTATCAAGTACAGCAGGGCAGCTCACTCCTCAGTTGTTACAACACACAGGTCTTCAGTGTTATCGAGTACAGCAGGGCAGCTCACTCCTCCGTTGTTACAACACACAGGTCTTCAGTGTTGTCAAGTACAGCAGGGCAGCTCACTCCTCCGTTGTTACAACACACAGGTCTTCAGTGTTATCAAGCACAGCAGGGATCTCACTCCTCCGATGTTACAGCACACATGTCTTGAGTCTTATCAAGCACAGCAGGGAGCTCACTCCTCTGTTGTTACAACACACAGGTCTTCATTGTCATCAAGTACAGCAGGGCAGCTAACTCCTCCGTTGTTAAAACACACAGGTCTTCAGTGTTATCAAGCACAGCAGGGATCTCACTCCTCCGATGTTACAGCACACAGGTCTTCAGTCTTATCAAGCACAGCAGGGAGCTCACTCCTCCGTTGTTACAACACGCAGGTCTTCAGTGTTATCAAGTACAGCAGGGCAGCTCACTCCTCCGTTGTTACAAGACACAGGTCTTCAGTGTTATCAGGTACAGCAGGGCAGCTCACTCCTCCGTTGTTACAACACAGGTCTTCAGTGTTATCAAGCACAGCAGGGAGCTCACTCCTCCGTTGTTACAAAACACAGGTCTTCAGTGTTATCAGGTACAGCAGGGCAGCTCACTCCTCCGTTGTTACAACACAGGTCTTCAGTGTTATCAAGTCCAGCAGGGAGCTCACTCCTCTGTTGTTACAACACACAGGTCTTCAGTGTTATCAAGCACAGCAGGGATCTCACTCCTCCGATGTTACAGCACACAGGTCTTCAGTGTTATCAAGTACAGCAGGGAGCTCACTCCTCTGTTGTTACAACACACAGGTCTTCAGTGTCATCAAGTACACACAGGTCTTCAGTGTTATCAAGCACAGCAGGGAGCTCACTCCTCCGTTGTTACAACACACAGGTCTTCAGTGTTATCAGGTACACCAGGGCAGCTCACTCCTCCGTTGTTACAACACAGGTCTTCAGTGTTATCAACTACACCAGGGAAGCTCACTCCTCCATTGTTACAACACACATGTCTTCAGTGTTCTCAAGTACAGCAGGGCAGCTCACTCCTCCGTTGTTACAAGACATGTCTTCAGTGTTCCCAAGTACAGCAGGGATCTCACTCCTCCGTTGTTACAACACACAGGTCTTCAGTGTTCTCAAGTACAGCAGGGCAGCTCACTCCTCCGTTGTTACAAGACAGGTCTTCAGTGTTCTCAAGTACAGCAGGGAGCTCACTCCTCCGTTGTTACAAGACAGGTCTTCAGTGTTCTCAAGTACAGCAGGGAGCTCACTCCTCCGTTGTAACAACACAAAGGTCTTCAGTGTTATCAAGTACAGCAGGGAGCTCACTCCTCTGTTGTTACAACACACAGGTCTTCAGTGTTATCAAGCACAGCAGGGATCTCACTCCTCCGATGTTACAGTACACAGGTCTTCAGTGTTATCAAGTACAGCAGGGAGCTCACTCCTCTGTTGTTACAAAACACAGGTCTTCAGTGTTATCAAGTACAGCAGGGCAGCTAACTCCTCCGTTGTTACAACACACAGGTCTTCAGTGTTATTAAGCACAGCAGGGATCTCACTCCTCCGATGTTACAGCACACAGGTCTTCAGTTTTATCAAGTACAGCAGGGCAGCTCACTCCTCCGTTGTTACAACACGCAGGTGTTCAGTGTTATCAAGTACACCAGGGCAGCTCACTCCTCCGTTGTTACAAGACACAGGTCTTCAGTGTTATCAGGTACAGCAGGGCAGCTCACTCCTCCGTTGTTACAAGACAGGTCTTCAGTGTTGTCAAGTACAGCAGGGAGCTCACTCCTCCGTTGTTACGACACGCAGGTCTTCAGTGTTATCAAGTACAGCAGGGCAGCTCACTCCTTCGTTGTTACAAGACAGGTCTTCAGTGTTCTCAAGTACAGTAGGGAGCTCACTCCTCCGTTGTAACAACACACAGGTCTTCAGTGTTATCAAGTACAGCAGGGAGCTCACTCCTCTGTTGTTACAACACACAGGTCTTCAGTGTTATCAAGCACAGCAGGTATCTCACTCCTCCGATGTTACAGCACACAGGTCTTCAGTGTTATCAAGTACAGCAGGGCAGCTAACTCCTCCGTTGTTACTACACACAGGTCTTCAGTGTTATCAAGCACAGCAGGGATCCCACTCCTCCGATGTTACAAGACACAGGTCTTCAGTGCTATCAAGTACAGCAGGGCAGCTCACCCCTCCGTTGTTACAACAACCAGGTCTTCAGTGTTATCAAGCACAGCAGGGAGCTCACTCCTCCGTTGTTACAAGACACAGGTCTTCAGTGCTATCAAGTACAGCAGGGCAGCTCACTCCTCCGTTGTTACAACAACCAGGTCTTTAGTGTCATCAAGCACAGCAGGGAGCTCACTCCTCCGTTGTTACAAGACAGGTCTTCAGTGTTATCGAGTACAGCAGGGAGCTCACTCCTCCGTTGTTCCAACACACAGGTCTTCAGTGTTATTGAGTACAGCAGGGCAGCTCACTCCTCCGTTGTTACAACACACAGGTCTTCAGTGTTCTCAAGTACAGCAGGGAGCTCACTCCTCCGTTGTGACAACACACAGGTCTTCAGTGTTATCAAGCACAGCAGGGATCTCACTCCTCCGTTGTTACAGCACACAGGTCTTCAGTGTTATCAAGCACAGTTGGGATCTCACTCCTCCGTTGTTAGAACACACAGGTCTTCAGTGTTATCAACCACAGCAGGGATCTCACTCCTCCGTTGTTACAACACACAGGTGGTCAGTGTTATCAAGCACCTCAGAGATCTCACTTCTCCGTTGTTACAACACAGGTCTTCAGTGTTATCAACCACAGCAGGGAGCTCGCTCCTCCATTATTACAACACAGAGGTTTTCAGTGTTATCGAACACAGCAGGGAGCTCACTCCTACGTTGTTACAACACACAGGTCTTCAGTGTTATCAGATACAGCAGGGAGCTCACTCCTCCGTTGTTACAACACACAGTTCTTCAGTGTTATCGAGTACAGCAGGGCACCTCACTCTTCCGTTGTTACAACACACAGGTCTTCAGTGTTATCAAGCACAGCAGGGATCTCACTCCTCCGTTGTTACAACACAAGTCTTCAGTGTTATCAACCACATCAGGGATCTCACTCCTCCGTTGTTACAACACACAGGTTTTCAGTGTTATCGAGCACAGCAGGGAGCTCACTCCTCTGTTGTTACAACACGCAGGTCTTCAGTGTTATCAAGCACAGCAGGGAGCTCACTCCTCCGTTGTTACAACACACAGGTCTTCAGTGTTATCAACCACATCAGGGATCTCACTCCTCCGTTGTTACAACACACAGGTCTTCAGTGTTCTCAAGTACAGCTGGGATCTCACTCCTCCGTTGTTAGAACACACAGGTCTTCAGTGTTATCAAGCACAGCAGGGAGCTCACTCCTCCGTTGTTACAACACACAGGTCTTCAGTGTTATCAAGCACAGCAGGGATCTCACTTCTCCGTTGTTACAGCACACAGGTCTTCAGTGTTATCAACCACAGCAGGGAGCTTGCTCCTCCATTATTACAACACACATGTCTTCAGTATTATTGAGCACAGCAGAGAGCTCACTCCTCCAGTTATTACAACACACATGTCTTCAGTGTTAAGTACAGCAGGGCAGCTCACTCCTCCGTTGTTACAACACACACGTCTTCAGTCTTATCAAGCACAGCAGGGCAGCTCACTCCTCCGTTGTTACAACACACAGGTCTTCAGTGTTATCGAGTACAGCAGGGCAGCTCACTCCTCCGTTGTTACAACACACAGGTCTTCAGTGTTATTGAGTACACCAGGGCAGCTCACTCCTTTGTTGTTACAACACACAGGTCTTCAGTGTTATCAAGTACAGCAGGGCAGCTCACTCCTCCGTTGTTACAAGACAGGTCTTCAGTGTTTTCAAGTACAGCAGGGAGCTCACTCCTCCGTTGTAACAACACACAGGTCTTCAGTGTTATCAAGTACAGCAGGGAGCTCACTCCTCCGTTATTACAACACACAGGTCTTCAGTGTTATCAAGTACAGCAGGGCAGCTACCTCCTCAGTTGTTACAAGACAGGTCTTCAGTGTTCTCAAGTACAGCAGGGATCTCACTCCTCCTTTGTTACAACACAGGTCTTCAGTGTTATCAACCACAGCAGGGCAGCTCACTCCTCCGTTGTTACAACACACAGGTCTTCAGTGTTATCAAGTACAGCAGGGAGCTCACTCCTCCGTTGTTACAACACGCAGGTCTTCAGTGTTATCAAGTACACCAGGGCAGCTCACTCCTCCGTTGTTACAACACACAGGTCTTCAGTCTTATCAAGCACAGCAGGGCAGCTCACTCCTCCGTTGTTACAACACACAGGTCTTCAGTGTTATCGAGTACAGCAGGGCAGCTCACTCCTCCGTTGTTACAACACACAGGTCTTCAGTGTTATCGAGTACAGCAGGGCAGCTCACACCTCCTTTGTTACAACACACAGGTCTTCAGTGTTATCAAGTACAGCAGGGAGCTCACTCCTCCGTTGTTACAACACACAGGTCTTCAGTGTTCTCAAGTACAGCAGGGCAGCTCACTCCTCCGTTGTTACAACACACAGGACTTCAGTGTTATCAAGTACAGCAGGGAGCTCACTCCTCCGTTGTTACAACACACAGGTCTTCAGTGTTCTCAAGTACAGCAGGGAGCTCACTCCTCCGTTGTTACAACACACAGGTCTTCAGTGTTATCAAGCACAGCAGGGATCTCACTCCTCCGTTGTTACAACACACAGGTCTTCAGTGTTATCAACCACAGCAGGGAGCTCGCTCCTCCATTATTACAACACACAGGTCTTCAGTGTTATCAGATACAGCAGGGAGCTCACTCCTCCGTTGTTACAACACACAGGTCTTCAGTGTTATCGAGTACAGCAGGGCAGCTCACTCTTCCGTTGTTACAACACACATGTCTTCAGTGTTATCGAGTACAGCAGGGCAGCTCACTCCTCCGTTGTTACAACACACAGGTCTTCAGTGCTATCGAGTACAGCAGGGATCTCACTCCTCCGTTGTTACAGCACACAGGTCTTCAGTGTTATCAAGCACAGCTGGGATCTCACTCCTCCGTTGTTACAACACACAGGTCTTCAGTGTTATCAACCACAGCAGGGAGCTCGCTCCTCCATTATTACAACACACAGGTCTTCAGTGTTATCAGATACAGCAGGGAGCTCACTCCTCCGTTGTTACAACACACAGGTCTTCAGTGTTATCGAGTGCAGCAGGGCAGCTCACTCTTCCGTTGTTACAACACACAGGTCTTCAGTGTTATCGAGTACAGCAGGGCAGCTCACTCCTCCGTTGTTACAACACACAGGTCTTCAGTGCTATCGAGTACAGCAGGGCAGCTCACTCCTCCGTTGTTACAACACACAGGTCTTCAGTTTTATCGAGTACAGCAGGGCAGATCACTCCTCCTTTGTTACAAGACAGGTCTTCAGTGTTCTCAAGTGCAGCAGGGAGCTCACTCCTCCGTTGTAACAACACACAGGTCTTTAGTGTTACCAAGTACAGCAGGGAGCTCACTCCTCCGTTATTACAACACACAGATCTTCAGTGTTATCAAGTACAGCAGGGCAGCTCATTCCTCCATTGTTACAACACACAGGTCTTCAGTGTTATCAAGCACAGCAGGGAGCTCACTCCTCCGATGTTACAGCACACAGGTCTTCAGTGTTATCGAGTACAGCAGGGCAGCTCGCTCCTCCAGTTATTACAACACACAGGTCTTCAGTGTTATCAGGTACAGCAGGGAGCTCACCCCTCCGTTGTTACAGCAAACAGGTCTTCAGTCTTATCAAGCACAGCAGGGCAGCTCACTCCTCCGTTGTTACAACACATTGGTCTTCAGTGTTATCAAGTACAGCAGGGCAGCTCACTCCTCCGTGGTTACAAGACACAGGTCTTCACTGTTATCAAGAACAGCAGGGCAGCTCACTCCTCCGTTGTTACAAGACACAGGTCTTCAGTCTTATCAAGCACAGCAGGGCAGCTCACTCCTCCATTGTTACAACACATTGGTCTTCAGTGTTATCAAGTACAGCAGGGCAGCGCACTCCTCCGTTGTTACAAGACACAGGTCTTCACTGTTATCAAGTACAGCAGGGCAGCTCACTCCTCCGTTGTTACAAGACAGGTCTTCACTGTTATCGAGTACAGCAGGGAGCTCACTCCTCCGATGTTACAGCACACAGGTCTTCAGTGTTATCAAGTAGAGCAGGGCAGCTCACTCCTCCGTTGTTACAACACACAGGTCTTCAGTGTTATCAGGTACAGCAGGGCAGCTCACTCCTCCGATGTTACAACACAGGTCTTCAGTGTTATCAAGCACAGCAGGGAGCTCACTCCTCCGTTGTTACAACACACAGGTCTTCAGTGTTCTCAAGTACAGCAGGGCAGCTCACTCCTCCGTTGTTACAAGACAGGTCTTCAGTGTTCTCAAGTACAGCAGGGCAGCTCACTCCTCCGTTGTTACAACACACAGGTCTTCAGTGTTCTCAAGTACAGCAGGGAGCTCACTCCTCCGTTGTTACAAGAGAGGTCTTCAGTGTTCTCAAGTACAGCAGGGAGCTCACTCCTCCGTTGTAACAACACACAGGTCTTCAGTGTTATCAAGTACCGCAGGGAGCTCACTCCTCTGTTGTTACAACACACAGGTCTTCAGTGTTATCAAGTACAGCAGGGCAGCTAACTCCTCCGTTGTTACAACACACAGGTCTTCAGTGTTATCAAGCACAGCAGGGATCTCACTCCTCCGATGTTACAGCACACAGGTCTTCAGTGTTATCAACCACAGCAGGGCAGCTCACCCCTCCGTTGTTACAACACACAGGTCTTCAGTGTTATCGAGTACAGCAGGGCAGCTCACTCTTCCGTTGTTACAACACACAGGTCTTCAGTGTTATCGAGTACAGCAGGGCAGCTCACTCCTCCGTTGTTACAACACACAGGTCTTCAGTGTTATCGAGTACAGCAGGGCAGCTCACACCTCCGTTGTTACAACACACAGGTCTTCAGTGCTAGCAAGTACAGCAGGGCAGCTCACTCCTCCGTTGTTACAAGACAGGTCTTCAGTGTTCTCAAGTACAGCAGGGCAGCTCACTCCTCCGTTGTTACAACACACAGGACTTCAGTGTTATCAAGTACAGCAGGGAGCTCACTCCTCCGTTGTTACAACACACAGGTCTTCAGTGTTCTCAAGTACAGCAGGGAGCTCACTCCTCCGTTGTTACAACACACAGGTCTTCAGTGTTATCAAGCACAGCAGGGATCTCACTCCTCCGTTGTTACAACACACAGGTCTTCAGTGTTATCAACCACAGCAGGGAGCTCGCTCCTCCATTATTACAACACACAGGTCTTCAGTGTTATCAGATACATCAGGGAGCTCACTCCTCCGTTGTTACAACACACAGGTCTTCAGTGTTATCGAGTACAGCAGGGCAGCTCACTCTTCCGTTGTTACAACACACATGTCTTCAGTGTTATTGAGTACAGCAGGGCAGCTCACTCCTCCGTTGTTACAACACACAGGTCTTCAGTGCTATCGAGTACAGCAGGGATCTCACTCCTCCGTTGTTACAGCACACAGGTCTTCAGTGTTATCAAGCACAGCTGGGATCTCACTCCTCCGTTGTTACAACACACAGGTCTTCAGTATTATCAACCACAGCAGGGAGCTCGCTCCTCCATTATTACAACACACAGGTCTTCAGTGTTATCAGATACAGCAGGGAGCTCACTCCTCCGTTGTTACAACACACAGGTCTTCAGTGTTATCGAGTACAGCAGGGCAGCTCACTCTTCCGTTGTTGCAACACACAGGTCTTCAGTGTTATCGAGTACAGCAGGGCAGCTCACTCCTCCGTTGTTACAACACACAGGTCTTCAGTGCTATCGAGTACAGCATGGCAGCTCACTCCTCCGTTGTTACAACACACAGGTCTTCAGTTTTATCGAGTACAGCAGGGCAGATCACTCCTCCTTTGTTACCAGACAGGTCTTCAGTGTTCTCAAGTGCAGCAGGGAGCTCACTCCTCCGTTGTAACAACACACAGGTCTTTAGTGTTACCAAGTACAGCAGGGAGCTCACTCCTCCATTATTACAACACACAGATCTTCAGTGTTATCAAGTACAGCAGGGCAGCTCATTCCTCCATTGTTACAACACACAGGTCTTCAGTGTTATCAAGCACAGCAGGGAGCTCACTCCTCCGATGTTACAGCACACAGGTCTTCAGTGTTATCGAGTACAGCAGGGCAGCTCGCTCCTCCAGTTATTACAACACACAGGTCTTCAGTGTTATCAGGTACAGCAGGGAGCTCACCCCTCCGTTGTTACAGCAAACAGGTCTTCAGTCTTATCAAGCACAGCAGAGCAGCTCACTCCTCCGTTGTTACAACACATTGGTCTTCAGTGTTATCAAGTACAGCAGGGCAGCTCACTCCTCCGTGGTTACAAGACACAGGTCTTCACTGTTATCAAGTACAGCAGGGCAGCTCAGTCCTCCGTTGTTACAAGACACAGGTCTTCAGTCTTATCAAGCACAGCAGGGCAGCTCACTCCTCCATTGTTACAACACATTGGTCTTCAGTGTTATCAAGTACAGCAGGGCAGCGCACTCCTCCGTTGTTACAAGACACAGGTCTTCACTGTTATCAAGTACAGCAGGGCAGCTCACTCCTCCGTTGTTACAAGACAGGTCTTCACTGTTATCGAGTACAGCAGGGAGCTCACTCCTCAATCAATCAATCAATCACGGCATTTATAGAGCGCGCTACTCACCCGGGAGGGTCTCAAGGCGCTGGGGGAGGGGGTAAGTTACTGCTCGAACAGCCAGGTCTTGAGCTGCTTCCTGAAGGAGAGATGGTCCTGGGTTCGCCGAAGGTGAGTGGGGAGGGAGTTCCAGGTCTTGGCTGCCAGGTAGGAGAAGGATCTTCCTCCGGCGGTGGTTCTGCGGATGCGTGGTACGGTGGCGAGGGCGTGGCTGGTTGATCGTAGCTGGCGTGTGGGCGTGTAGAAGGTCATGCGGTCGTTGAGGTACTTTGGGCCCAGGTCGTGGAGGGCCTTGTGTGCGTGGGTGAGGAGTCTGAACGTGATTCTCTTGCTGACGGGGAGCCAGTGCAGGTCTTTCAGGTGCACGGTGATGTGGCTGTGTCGTGGGGATGTCCAGGATGAGTCGTGCGGAGGCGTTCTGGATGCGCTGGAGTCTCTTTTGAAGTTTGGCTGTGGTTCCGGCGTAGAGGGTGTTCCCATAGTCCAGTCGGCTGGTGACGAGTGCCTGGGTGACGGTCTTCCTGGTTTCAGTGGGGATCCATCTGAAGATCTTGCGGAGCATGCGCAGGGTGTTGAAGCATGAAGATGAGACGGCGTTGACTTGTCTGGTCATCGACAGGGAGGAGTCCAGGATGAAGCCCAGGTTGCGTGCGTGGTCCGTTGGCTTGGGCGCGGTGCCCAGGGCCGGGGGCCACCAGGAGTCGTCCCAGGCGGAGGGTGATGAGCCCAGGATGAGGACTTCCGTCTTATCTGAGTTCAGTTTAAGGCGGCTGTTCCTCATCCAGTCGGCGACGTCTCTCATCCCGTCGTGTAGGTTGGCTCTGGCGGTGGTGGGGTCGTTGGTGAGGGAGAGGATCAGCTGGGTGTCGTCGGCGTAGGAGATGATGTTGAGGTTGTGTCGGCGTGCGATGGCTGCGAGGGGGCTCATGTAGACGTTGAAGAGGGTTGGGCTGAGTGAGGATCCTTGTGGAACGCCGCAGATGACTTCGGTGGCTTCGGATCTGAACGGGGGAGGCGGACTCTCTGGGTTCTTCCGGCGAGGAACGAGATGATCCATTCCAGTGCTTTCTCTCGGATTCCGATGTTGCTGAGGCGCTTCACTAGGGTGCGGTGGCAGACGGTGTCGAACGCCGCAGAGAGGTCCAAGAGGATGAGGGCAGCTGTTTCCCCGTTGTCGGTTAGGGTTCTGATGTCGTCGGTGGCTGCGATAAGGGCGGTCTCGGTGCTGTGGTTGGCCCGAAACCCGGACTGCGAGGGGTCGAGGGATCCATTCGTCTCGAGGAAGGCGGCAAGCTGTCTGTTGACGGTCTTCTCGATGACTTTGGCCGGAAACGGAAGGAGCGAGATGTTACAGCACACAGGTCTTCAGTGTTCTCAAGTACAGCAGGGCAGCTCACTCCTCCGTTGTTACAACACACAGGACTTCAGTGTTATCAAGTACAGCAGGGAGCTCACTCCTCCGTTGTTACAACACACAGGTCTTCAGTGTTCTCAAGTACAGCAGGGAGCTCACTCCTCCGTTGTTACAACACACAGGTCTTCAGTGTTATCAAGCACAGCAGGGATCTCACTCCTCCGTTGTTACAGCACACAGGTCTTCAGTGTTATCAAGCACAGCTGGGATCTCACTCCTCCGTTGTTACAACACACAGGTCTTCAGTGTTATCAACCACAGCAGGGGGCTCGCTCCTCCATTATTACAACACACAGGTCTTCAGTGTTATCAGATACAGCAGGGAGCTCACTCCTCCGTTGTTACAACACACAGGTCTTCAGTGTTATCGAGTACAGCAGGGCAGCTCACTCTTCCGTTGTTACAACACACAGGTCTTCAGTGTTATTGAGTACAGCAGGGCAGCTCACTCCTCCGTTGTTACAACACACAGGTCTTCAGTGCTATCGAGTACAGCAGGGCAGCTCACTCCTCCGTTGTTACAACACACAGGTCTTCAGTTTTATTGAGTACAGCAGGGCAGATCACTCCTCCTTTGTTACAACACAGGTCTTCAGTGTTCTCAAGTGCAGCAGGGAGCTCACTCCTCCGTTGTAACAACACAGAGGTCTTTAGTGTTACCAAGTACAGCAGGGAGCTCACTCCTCCGTTATTACAACACACAGATCTTCAGTGTTATCAAGTACAGCAGGGCAGCTCATTCCTCCATTGTTACAACACACAGGTCTTCAGTGTTATCAAGCACAGCAGGGAGCTCACTCCTCCGATGTTACAGCACACAGGTCTTCAGTGTTATCGAGTACAGCAGGGCAGCTCGCTCCTCCAGTTATTACAACACACAGGTCTTCAGTGTTATCAGGTACAGCAGGGAGCTCACCCCTCCGTTGTTACAGCAAACAGGTCTTCAGTCTTATCAAGCACAGCAGGGCAGCTCACTCCTCCGTTGTTACAACACATTGGTCTTCAGTGTTATCAAGTACAGCAGGGCAGCTCACTCCTCCGTGGTTACAAGACACAGGTCTTCACTGTTATCAAGTACAGCAGGGCAGCTCACTCCTCCGTTGTTACAAGACACAGGTCTTCAGTCTTATCAAGCACAGCAGGGCAGCTCACTCCTCCATTGTTACAACACATTGGTCTTCAGTGTTATCAAGTACAGCAGGGCAGCTCACTCCTCCGTTGTTACAAGACACAGGTCTTCACTGTTATCAAGTACAGCAGGGCAGCTCACTCCTCCGTTGTTACAAGACAGGTCTTCACTGTTATCGAGTACAGCAGGGAGCTCACTCCTCCGATGTTACAGCACACAGGTCTTCAGTGTTATCAAGAGGAGCAGGGCAGCTCACTCCTCCGTTGTTACAACACACAGGTCTTCAGTGTTATCAGGTACAGCAGGGCAGCTCACTCCTCCGTTGTTACAACACAGGTCTTCAGTGTTATCAAGCACAGCAGGGAGCTCACTCCTCCGTTGTTACAACACACAGGTCTTCAGTGTTCTCAAGTACAGCAGGGCAGCTCACTCCTCCGTTGTTACAAGACAGGTCTTCAGTGTTCTCAAGTACAGCAGGGCAGCTCACTCCTCCGTTGTTACAACACACAGGTCTTCAGTGTTCTCAAGTACAGCAGGGAGCTCACTCCTCCATTGTTACAAGAGAGGTCTTCAGTGTTCTCAAGTACAGCAGGGAGCTCACTCCTCCGTTGTAACAACACACAGGTCTTCAGTGTTATCAAGTACCGCAGGGAGCTCACTCCTCTGTTGTTACAACACACAGGTCTTCAGTGTTATCAAGTACAGCAGGGCAGCTCACTCCTCAGTTGTTACAACACTCAGGTCTTCAGTGTTATCGAGTACAGCAGGGCAGCTCACTCCTCCGTTGTTACAACACACAGGTCTTCAGTGTTGTCAAGTACAGCAGGGCAGCTAACTCCTCCGTTGTTACAACACACAGGTCTTCAGTGTTATCAAGCACAGCAGGGATCTCACTCCTCCGATGTTACAGCACACATGTCTTGAGTCTTATCAAGCACAGCAGGGCAGCTCACTCCTCCGTTGTTACAACACACAGGTCTTCAGTGTTATCAAGTACAGCAGGGAACTCACTCCTCCGTTGTTACAACACGCAGGTCTTCAATGTTATCAAGTACAGCAGGGCAGCTCACTCCTCCGTTGTTACAAGACAGGTCTTCAGTGTTCTCAAGTACAGCAGGGAGCTCACTCCTCCGTTGTAACAACACACAGGTCTTCAGTGTTATCAAGTCCAGCAGGGAGCTCACTCCTCTGTTGTTACAACACACAGGTCTTCAGTGTTATCAAGCACAGCAGGGATCTCACTCCTCCGATGTTACAGCACACAGGTCTTCAGTGTTATCAAGTACAGCAGGGAGCTCACTCCTCTGTTGTTACAACACACAGGTCTTCATTGTCATCAAGTACAGCAGGGCAGCTAACTCCTCCGTTGTTAAAACACACAGGTCTTCAGTGTTATCAAGCACAGCAGGGATCTCACTCCTCCGATGTTACAGCACACAGGTCTTCAGTCTTATCAAGCACAGCAGGGCAGCTCACTCCTCCGTTGTTACAACACACAGGTCTTCAGTGTTATAAAGTACAGCAGGGAGCTCACTCCTCCGTTGTTACAACACGCAGGTCTTCAGTGTTATCAAGTACAGCAGGGCAGCTCACTCCTCCGTTGTTACAAGACACAGGTCTTCAGTGTTATCAGGTACAGCAGGGCAGCTCACTCCTCCGTTGTTACAACACAGGTCTTCAGTGTTATCAAGCACAGCAGGGAGCTCACTCCTCCGTTGTTACAACACACAGGTCTTCAGTGTTATCAGGTACAGCAGGGCAGCTCACTCCTCCGTTGTTACAACACAGGTCTTCAGTGTTATCAAGTCCATCAGGGAGCTCACTCCTCTGTTGTTACAACACACAGGTCTTCAGTGTTATCAAGCACAGCAGGGATCTCACTCCTCCGATGTTACAGCACACAGGTCTTCAGTGTTATCAAGTACAGCAGGGAGCTCACTCCTCTGTTGTTACAACACACAGGTCTTCAGTGTCATCAAGTACAGCAGGGCAGCTAACTCCTCCGTTGTTAAAACACACAGGTCTTCAGTGTTATCAAGCACAGCAGGGATCTCACTCCTCCGATGTTACAGCACACAGGTCTTCAGTCTTATCAAGCACAGCAGGGCAGCTCACTCCTCCGTTGTTACAACACACAGGTCTTCAGTGTTATAAAGTACAGGAGGGAGCTCACTCCTCCGTTGTTACAACACGCAGGTCTTCAGTGTTATCAAGTACAGCAGGGCAGCTCACTCCTCCGTTGTTACAAGACACAGGTCTTCAGTGTTATCAGGTACAGCAGGGCAGCTCACTCCTCCGTTGTTACAACACAGGTCTTCAGTGTTATCAAGCACAACAGGGAGCTCACTCCTCCGTTGTTACAACACACAGGTCTTCAGTGTTATCAGGTACAGCAGGGCAGCTCACTCCTCCGTTGTTACAACACAGGTCTTCAGTGTTATCAAGCACAGCAGGGAGCTCACTCCTCCGTTGTTACAACACACAGGTCTTCAGTGTTATCAGGTACACCAGGGCAGCTCACTCCTCCGTTGTTACAACACAGGTCTTCAGTGTTATCAAGTACACCAGGGAAGCTCACTCCTCCATTGTTACAACACACATGTCTTCAGTGTTCTCAAGTACAGCAGGGCAGCTCACTCCTCCGTTGTTACAAGACATGTCTTCAGTGTTCCCAAGTAGAGCAGGGATCTCACTCCTCCGTTGTTACAACACACAGGTCTTCAGTGTTCTCAAGTACAGCAGGGCAGCTCACTACTCCGTTGTTACAAGACAGGTCTTCAGTGTTCTCAAGTACAGCAGGGAGCTCACTCCTCCGTTGTTACAAGACAGGTCTTCAGTGTTCTCAAGTACAGCAGGGAGCTCACTCCTCCGTTGTAACAACACACAGGTCTTCAGTGTTATCAAGTACAGCAGGGAGCTCACTCCTCTGTTGTTACAACACACAGGTCTTCAGTGTTATCAAGCACAGCAGGGATCTCACTCCTCCGATGTTACAGTACACAGGTCTTCAGTGTTATCAAGTACAGCAGGGAGCTCACTCCTCTGTTGTTACAAAACACAGGTCTTCAGTGTTATCAAGTACAGCAGGGCAGCTAACTCCTCCGTTGTTACAACACACAGGTCTTCAGTGTTATCAAGCACAGCAGGGATCTCACTCCTCCGATGTTACAGCACACAGGTCTTCAGTTTTATCAAGTACAGCAGGGCAGCTCACTCCTCCGTTGTTACAACACGCAGGTGTTCAGTGTTATCAAGTACAGCAGGGCAGCTCACTCCTCCGTTGTTACAAGACACAGGTCTTCAGTGTTATCAGGTACAGCAGGGCAGCTCACTCCTCCGTTGTTACAAGACAGGTCTTCAGTGTTGTCAAGTACAGCAGGGAGCTCACTCCTCCGTTGTTACGACACGCAGGTCTTCAGTGTTATCAAGTACAGCAGGGCAGCTCACTCCTTCGTTGTTACAAGACAGGTCTTCAGTGTTCTCAAGTACAGTAGGGAGCTCACTCCTCCGTTGTAACAACACACAGGTCTTCAGTGTTATCAAGTACAGCAGGGAGCTCACTCCTCTGTTGTTACAACACACAGGTCTTCAGTGTTATCAAGCACAGCAGGTATCTCACTCCTCCGATGTTACAGCACACAGGTCTTCAGTGTTATCAAGTACAGCAGGGCAGCTAACTCCTCCGTTGTTACTACACACAGGTCTTCAGTGTTATCAAGCACAGCAGGGATCCCACTCCTCCGATGTTACAAGACACAGGTCTTCAGTGCTATCAAGTACAGCAGGGCAGCTCACCCCTCCGTTGTTACAACAACCAGGTCTTCAGTGTTATCAAGCACAGCAGGGAGCTCACTCCTCCGTTGTTACAAGACACAGGTCTTCAGTGCTATCAAGTACAGCAGGGCAGCTCACTCCTCCGTTGTTACAACAACCAGGTCTTTAGTGTCATCAAGCACAGCAGGGAGCTCACTCCTCCGTTGTTACAAGACAGGTCTTCAGTGTTATCGAGTACAGCAGGGAGCTCACTCCTCCGTTGTTACAACACACAGGTCTTCAGTGTTATCGAGTACAGCAGGGCAGCTCACTCCTCCGTTGTTACAACACACAGGTCTTCAGTGTTCTCAAGTACAGCAGGGAGCTCACTCCTCCGTTGTTACAACACACAGGTCTTCAGTGTTATCAAGCACAGCAGGGATCTCACTCCTCCGTTGTTACAGCACACAGGTCTTCAGTGTTATCAAGCACAGCTGGGATCTCACTCCTCCGTTGTTAGAACACACAGGTCTTCAGTGTTATCAACCACAGCAGGGATCTCACTCCTCCGTTGTTACAACACACAGGTGTTCAGTGTTATCAAGCACCTCAGAGATCTCACTTCTCCGTTGTTACAACACAGGTCTTCAGTGTTATCAACCACAGCAGGGAGCTCGCTCCTCCATTATTACAACACAGAGGGTTTCAGTGTTATCGAACACAGCAGGGAGCTCACTCCTACGTTGTTACAACACACAGGTCTTCAGTGTTATCAGATACAGCTGGGAGCTCACTCCTCCGTTGTTACAACACACAGTTCTTCATTGTTATCGAGTACAGCAGGGCACCTCACTCTTCCGTTGTTACAACACACAGGTCTTCAGTGTTATCAAGCACAGCAGGGATCTCACTCCTCCGATGTTACAGCACACAGGTCTTCAGTCTTATCAAGCACAGCAGGGAGCTCACTCCTCTGTTGTTACAACACGCAGGTCTTCAGTGTTATCAAGTACAGCAGGGCAGCTCACTCCTCCGTTGTTACAACACACAGGTCTTCAGTGCTATCGAGTACAGCAGGGCAGCTCACTCCTCCGTTGTTACAACACACAGGTCTTCAGTTTTATCGAGTACAGCAGGGCAGATCACTCCTCCTTTGTTACAAGACAGGTCTTCAGTGTTCTCAAGTGCAGCAGGGAGCTCACTCCTCCGTTGTAACAACACACAGGTCTTTAGTGTTACCAAGTACAGCAGGGAGCTCACTCCTCCGTTATTACAACACACAGATCTTCAGTGTTATCAAGTACAGCAGGGCAGCTCATTCCTCCATTGTTACAACACACAGGTCTTCAGTGTTATCAAGCACAGCAGGGAGCTCACTCCTCCGATGTTACAGCACACAGGTCTTCAGTGTTATCGAGTACAGCAGGGCAGCTCGCTCCTCCAGTTATTACAACACACAGGTCTTCAGTGTTATCAGGTACAGCAGGGAGCTCACCCCTCCGTTGTTACAGCAAACAGGTCTTCAGTCTTATCAAGCACAGCAGGGCAGCTCACTCCTCCGTTGTTACAACACATTGGTCTTCAGTGTTATCAAGTACAGCAGGGCAGCTCACTCCTCCGTGGTTACAAGACACAGGTCTTCACTGTTATCAAGTACAGCAGGGCAGCTCACTCCTCCGTTGTTACAAGACACAGGTCTTCAGTCTTATCAAGCACAGCAGGGCAGCTCACTCCTCCATTGTTACAACACATTGGTCTTCAGTGTTATCAAGTACAGCAGGGCAGCTCACTCCTCCGTTGTTACAAGACACAGGTCTTCACTGTTATCAAGTACAGCAGGGCAGCTCACTCCTCCGTTGTTACAAGACAGGTCTTCACTGTTATCGAGTACAGCAGGGAGCTCACTCCTCCGATGTTACAGCACACAGGTCTTCAGTGTTATCAAGAGGAGCAGGGCAGCTCACTCCTCCGTTGTTACAACACACAGGTCTTCAGTGTTATCAGGTACAGCAGGGCAGCTCACTCCTCCGTTGTTACAACACAGGTCTTCAGTGTTATCAAGCACAGCAGGGAGCTCACTCCTCCGTTGTTACAACACACAGGTCTTCAGTGTTCTCAAGTACAGCAGGGCAGCTCACTCCTCCGTTGTTACAAGACAGGTCTTCAGTGTTCTCAAGTACAGCAGGGCAGCTCACTCCTCCGTTGTTACAACACACAGGTCTTCAGTGTTCGCAAGTACAGCAGGGAGCTCACTCCTCCGTTGTTACAAGAGAGGTCTTCAGTGTTCTCAAGTACAGCAGGGAGCTCACTCCTCCGTTGTAACAACACACAGGTCTTCAGTGTTATCAAGTACCGCAGGGAGCTCACTCCTCTGTTGTTACAACACACAGGTCTTCAGTGTTATCAAGTACAGCAGGGCAGCTCACTCCTCAGTTGTTACAACACACAGGTCTTCAGTGTTATCGAGTACAGCAGGGCAGCTCACTCCTCCGTTGTTACAACACACAGGTCTTCAGTGTTATCAAGTACAGCAGGGAACTCACTCCTCCGTTGTTACAACACGCAGGTCTTCAATGTTATCAAGTACAGCAGGGCAGCTCACTCCTCCGTTGTTACAAGACAGGTCTTCAGTGTTCTCAAGTACAGCAGGGAGCTCACTCCTCCGTTGTAACAACACACAGGTCTTCAGTGTTATCAAGTCCAGCAGGGAGCTCACTCCTCTGTTGTTACAACACACAGGTCTTCAGTGTTATCAAGCACAGCAGGGATCTCACTCCTCCGATGTTACAGCACACAGGTCTTCAGTGTTATCAAGTACAGCAGGGAGCTCACTCCTCTGTTGTTACAACACACAGGTCTTCATTGTCATCAAGTACAGCAGGGCAGCTAACTCCTCCGTTGTTAAAACACACAGGTCTTCAGTGTTATCAAGCACAGCAGGGATCTCACTCCTCCGATGTTACAGCACACAGGTCTTCAGTCTTATCAAGCACAGCAGGGAGCTCACTCCTCCGTTGTTACAACACGCAGGTCTTCAGTGTTATCAAGTACAGCAGGGCAGCTCACTCCTCCGTTGTTACAAGACACAGGTCTTCAGTGTTATCAGGTACAGCAGGGCAGCTCACTCCTCCGTTGTTACAACACAGGTCTTCAGTGTTATCAAGCACAGCAGGGAGCTCACTCCTCCGTTGTTACAACACACAGGTCTTCAGTGTTATCAGGTACAGCAGGGCAGCTCACTCCTCCGTTGTTACAACACAGGTCTTCAGTGTTATCAAGTCCAGCAGGGAGCTCACTCCTCTGTTGTTACAACACACAGGTCTTCAGTGTTATCAAGCACAGCAGGGATCTCACTCCTCCGATGTTACAGCACACAGGTCTTCAGTGTTATCAAGTACAGCAGGGAGCTCACTCCTCTGTTGTTACAACACACAGGTCTTCAGTGTCATCAAGTACACACAGGTCTTCAGTGTTATCAAGCACAGCAGGGAGCTCACTCCTCCGTTGTTACAACACACAGGTCTTCAGTGTTATCAGGTACACCAGGGCAGCTCACTCCTCCGTTGTTACAACACAGGTCTTCAGTGTTATCAACTACACCAGGGAAGCTCACTCCTCCATTGTTACAACACACATGTCTTCAGTGTTCTCAAGTACAGCAGGGCAGCTCACTCCTCCGTTGTTACAAGACATGTCTTCAGTGTTCCCAAGTACAGCAGGGATCTCACTCCTCCGTTGTTACAACACACAGGTCTTCAGTGTTATCAGGTACACCAGGGCAGCTCACTCCTCCGTTGTTACAACACAGGTCTTCAGTGTTATCAACTACACCAGGGAAGCTCACTCCTCCATTGTTACAACACACATGTCTTCAGTGTTCTCAAGTACAGCAGGGCAGCTCACTCCTCCATTGTTACAAGACAGGTCTTCAGTGTTCTCAAGTACAGCAGGGAGCTCACTCCTCCGTTGTTACAAGACAGGTCTTCAGTGTTCTCAAGTACAGCAGGGAGCTCACTCCTCCGTTGTAACAACACACAGGTCTTCAGTGTTATCAAGTACAGCAGGGAGCTCACTCCTCTGTTGTTACAACACACAGGTCTTCAGTGTTATCAAGCACAGCAGGGATCTCACTCCTCCGATGTTACAGTACACAGGTCTTCAGTGTTATCAAGTACAGCAGGGAGCTCACTCCTCTGTTGTTACAAAACACAGGTCTTCAGTGTTATCAAGTACAGCAGGGCAGCTAACTCCTCCGTTGTTACAACACACAGGTCTTCAGTGTTATCAAGCACAGCAGGGATCTCACTCCTCCGATGTTACAGCACACAGGTCTTCAGTTTTATCAAGTACAGCAGGGCAGCTCACTCCTCCGTTGTTACAACACGCAGGTGTTCAGTGTTATCAAGTACAGCAGGGCAGCTCACTCCTCCGTTATTACAAGACACAGGTCTTCAGTGTTATCAGGTACAGCAGGGCAGCTCACTCCTCCGTTGTTACAAGACAGGTCTTCAGTGTTGTCAAGTACAGCAGGGAGCTCACTCCTCCGTTGTTACGACACGCAGGTCTTCAGTGTTATCAAGTACAGCAGGGCAGCTCACTCCTTCGTTGTTACAAGACAGGTCTTCAGTGTTCTCAAGTACAGTAGGGAGCTCACTCCTCCGTTGTAACAACACACAGGTCTTCAGTGTTATCAAGTACAGCAGGGAGCTCACTCCTCTGTTGTTACAACACACAGGTCTTCAGTGTTATCAAGCACAGCAGGTATCTCACTCCTCCGATGTTACAGCACACAGGTCTTCAGTGTTATCAAGTACAGCAGGGCAGCTAACTCCTCCGTTGTTACTACACACAGGTCTTCAGTGTTATCAAGCACAGCAGGGATCCCACTCCTCCGATGTTACAAGACACAGGTCTTCAGTGCTATCAAGTACAGCAGGGCAGCTCACCCCTCCGTTGTTACAACAACCAGGTCTTCAGTGTTATCAAGCACAGCAGGGAGCTCACTCCTCCGTTGTTACAAGACACAGGTCTTCAGTGCTATCAAGTACAGCAGGGCAGCTCACTCCTCCGTTGTTACAACAACCAGGTCTTTAGTGTCATCAAGCACAGCAGGGAGCTCACTCCTCCGTTGTTACAAGACAGGTCTTCAGTGTTATCGAGTACAGCAGGGAGCTCACTCCTCCGTTGTTACAACACACAGGTCTTCAGTGTTATTGAGTACAGCAGGGCAGCTCACTCCTCCGTTGTTACAACACACAGGTCTTCAGTGTTCTCAAGTACAGCAGGGAGCTCACTCCTCCGTTGTTACAACACACAGGTCTTCAGTGTTATCAAGCACAGCAGGGATCTCACTCCTCCGTTGTTACAGCACACAGGTCTTCAGTGTTATCAAGCACAGCTGGGATCTCACTCCTCCGTTGTTAGAACACACAGGTCTTCAGTGTTATCAACCACAGCAGGGATCTCACTCCTCCGTTGTTACAACACACAGGTGTTCAGTGTTATCAAGCACCTCAGAGATCTCACTTCTCCGTTGTTACAACACAGGTCTTCAGTGTTATCAACCACAGCAGGGAGCTCGCTCCTCCATTATTACAACACAGAGGTTTTCAGTGTTATCGAACACAGCAGGGAGCTCACTCCTACGTTGTTACAACACACAGGTCTTCAGTGTTATCAGATACAGCAGGGAGCTCACTCCTCCGTTGTTACAACACACAGTTCTTCAGTGTTATCGAGTACAGCAGGGCACCTCACTCTTCCGTTGTTACAACACACAGGTCTTCAGTGTTATCAAGCACAGCAGGGATCTCACTCCTCCGTTGTTACAACACAAGTCTTCAGTGTTATCAACCACATCAGGGATCTCACTCCTCCGTTGTTACAACACACAGGTTTTCAGTGTTATCGAGCACAGCAGGGAGCTCACTCCTCCGTTGTTACAACACGCAGGTCTTCAGTGTTATCAAGCACAGCAGGGATCTCACTCCTCCGTTGTTACAACACAAGTCTTCAGTGTTATCAACCACATCAGGGATCTCACTCCTCCGTTGTTACAACACACAGGTCTTCAGTGTTCTCAAGTACAGCTGGGATCTCACTCCTCCGTTGTTAGAACACACAGGTCTTCAGTGTTATCAACCACAGCAGGGATCTCACTCCTCCGTTGTTACAACACACAGGTGTTCAGTGTTATCAAGCACCTCAGAGATCTCACTTCTCCGTTGTTACAACACAGGTCTTCAGTGTTATCAACCACAGCAGGGAGCTCGCTCCTCCATTATTACAACACAGAGGGTTTCAGTGTTATCGAACACAGCAGGGAGCTCACTCCTACGTTGTTACAACACACAGGTCTTCAGTGTTATCAGATACAGCAGGGAGCTCACTCCTCCGTTGTTACAACACACAGTTCTTCAGTGTTATCGAGTACAGCAGGGCACCTCACTCTTCCGTTGTTACAACACACAGGTCTTCAGTGTTATCAAGTACAGCAGGGCAGCTCACTCCTCCGTTGTTACAACAACCAGGTCTTTAGTGTCATCAAGCACAGCAGGGAGCTCACTCCTCTGTTGTTACAAGACAGGTCTTCAGTGTTATCGAGTACAGCAGGGAGCTCACTCCTCCGTTGTTACAACACACAGGTCTTCAGTGTTATTGAGTACAGCAGGGCAGCTCACTCCTCCGTTGTTACAACACACAGGTCTTCAGTGTTCTCAAGTACAGCAGGGAGCTCACTCCTCCGTTGTTACAACACACAGGTCTTCAGTGTTATCAAGCACAGCAGGGATCTCACTCCTCCGTTGTTACAGCACACAGGTCTTCAGTGTTATCAAGCACAGCTGGGATCTCACTCCTCCGTTGTTAGAACACACAGGTCTTCAGTGTTATCAACCACAGCAGGGATCTCACTCCTCCGTTGTTACAACACACAGGTGTTCAGTGTTATCAAGCACCTCAGAGATCTCACTTCTCCGTTGTTACAACACAGGTCTTCAGTGTTATCAACTACAGCAGGGAGCTCGCTCCTCCATTATTACAACACAGAGGGTTTCAGTGTTATCGAACACAGCAGGGAGCTCACTCCTACG
The DNA here is from genome assembly GCA_963921515.1 of Calotriton arnoldi. NCBI lineage: Eukaryota > Metazoa > Chordata > Amphibia > Caudata > Salamandridae > Calotriton > Calotriton arnoldi. The sequence continues at coordinate 2,749,147 of CAWUFW010000850.1, read as the reverse complement.
TTGTTACAACACACAGGTCTTCAGTGTTATCAGATACAGCAGGGAGCTCACTCCTCCGTTGTTACAACACACAGTTCTTCAGTGTTATCGAGTACAGCAGGGCACCTCACTCTTCCGTTGTTACAACACACAGGTCTTCAGTGTTATCAAGCACAGCAGGGATCTCACTCCTCCGTTGTTACAACACAAGTCTCCAGTGTTATCAACCATATCATGGATCTCACTCCTCCGTTGTTACAACACACAGGTTTTCAGTGTTATCGAGCACAGCAGGGAGCTCACTCCTACGTTGTTACAACACACAGGTCTTCAGTGTTATCGAGTACAGCAGGGCAGCTCACTCCTCCGTTGTTACCATACACAGGTCTTCAGTGTTATCAACCACAGGAGGGAGCTCGCTCCTCCATTATTACAACACACAGGGGCATATTATCAAGAAAGGCGCTAAGATTATCGCCGCTTTAGCGGCAGAAAACTGCCGCTAAAGCAGCGATAATGGGCTTGCTAATATGCCCTTGAGAATTCCAATAGAAGCCCATGTTCTGGTGTCAACATGGGCTTCTATTGGAATTCTCAAGGGCATATTATCAAGCCCATTATCGCCGCTTTAGCGGTAGTTTTCTGCCGCTAAAGCGGCGAGAATTCTTAACGCCGTTCTTGATAATATGCCCACAGGTTTTCAGTGTTATCAAGCACAGCAGGGAGCTCACTCCTACGTTGTTACAACACACAGGTCTTCAGTGTTATCAAGCACAGCAGGGATCTCACTCCTCCGATGTTACAGCACACAGGTCTTCAGTGTTATCAAGTACAGCAGGGCAGCTCACTCCTCCGTTGTTACAACACACACGTCTTCAGTCTTATCAAGCACAGCAGGGCAGCTCACTCCTCCGTTGTTACAACACACAGGTCTTCAGTGTTATCGAGTACAGCAGGGCAGCTCACTCCTCCGTTGTTACAACACACAGGTCTTCAGTGTTATTGAGTACACCAGGGCAACTCACTCCTTTGTTGTTACAACACACAGGTCTTCAGTGTTATCAAGTACAGCAGGGTAGCTCACTCCTCCGTTGTTACAAGACAGGTCTTCAGTGTTTTCAAGTACAGCAGGGAGCTCACTCCTCCATTGTAACAACACACAGGTCTTCAGTGTTATCAAGTACAGCAGGAGCTCACTCCTCCGTTATTACAACACACAGGTCTTCAGTGTTATCAAGTACAGCAGGGCAGCTACCTCCTCAGTTGTTACAAGACAGGTCTTCAGTGTTCTCAAGTACAGCAGGGATCTCACTCCTCCTTTGTTACAACACAGGTCTTCAGTGTTATCAACCACAGCAGGGCAGCTCACTCCTCCGTTGTTACAACACACAGGTCTTCAGTGTTATCAAGTACAGCAGGGAGCTCACTCCTCCGTTGTTACAACACGCAGGTCTTCAGTGTTATCAAGTACACCAGGGCAGCTCACTCCTCCGTTGTTACAACACACAGGTCTTCAGTCTTATCAAGCACAGCAGGGCAGCTCACTCCTCCGTTGTTACAACACACAGGTCTTCAGTGTTATCGAGTACAGCAGGGCAGCTCACTCCTCCGTTGTTACAACACACAGGTCTTCAGTGTTATCGAGTACAGCAGGGCAGCTCACACCTCCTTTGTTACAACACACAGGTCTTCAGTGTTATCAAGTACAGCAGGGAGCTCACTCCTCCGTTGTTACAACACACAGGTCTTCAGTGTTCTCAAGTACAGCAGGGCAGCTCACTCCTCCGTTGTTACAACACACAGGACTTCAGTGTTATCAAGTACAGCAGGGAGCTCACTCCTCCGTTGTTACAACACACAGGTCTTCAGTGTTCTCAAGTACAGCAGGGAGCTCACTCCTCCGTTGTTACAACACACAGGTCTTCAGTGTTATCAAGCACAGCAGGGATCTCACTCCTCCGTTGTTACAACACACAGGTCTTCAGTGTTATCAACCACAGCAGGGAGCTCGCTCCTCCATTATTACAACACACAGGTCTTCAGTGTTATCAGATACAGCAGGGAGCTCACTCCTCCGTTGTTACAACACACAGGTCTTCAGTGTTATCGAGTACAGCAGGGCAGCTCACTCTTCCGTTGTTACAACACACATGTCTTCAGTGTTATCGAGTACAGCAGGGCAGCTCACTCCTCCGTTGTTACAACACACAGGTCTTCAGTGCTATCGAGTACAGCAGGGATCTCACTCCTCCGTTGTTACAGCACACAGGTCTTCAGTGTTATCAAGCACAGCTGGGATCTCACTCCTCCGTTGTTACAACACACAGGTCTTCAGTGTTATCAACCACAGCAGGGAGCTCGCTCCTCCATTATTACAACACACAGGTCTTCAGTGTTATCAAATACAGCAGGGAGCTCACTACTCCGTTGTTACAACACACAGGTCTTCAGTGTTATCGAGTGCAGCAGGGCAGCTCACTCTTCCGTTGTTACAACACACAGGTCTTCAGTGTTATCGAGTACAGCAGGGCAGCTCACTCCTCCGTTGTTACAACACACAGGTCTTCAGTGCTATCGAGTACAGCAGGGCAGCTCACTCCTCCGTTGTTACAACACACAGGTCTTCAGTTTTATCGAGTACAGCAGGGCAGATCACTCCTCCTTTGTTACAAGACAGGTCTTCAGTGTTCTCAAGTGCAGCAGGGAGCTCACTCCTCCGTTGTAACAACACACAGGTCTTTAGTGTTACCAAGTACAGCAGGGAGCTCACTCCTCCGTTATTACAACACACAGATCTTCAGTGTTATCAAGTACAGCAGGGCAGCTCATTCCTCCATTGTTACAACACACAGGTCTTCAGTGTTATCAAGCACAGCAGGGAGCTCACTCCTCCGATGTTACAGCACACAGGTCTTCAGTGTTATCGAGTACAGCAGGGCAGCTCGCTCCTCCAGTTATTACAACACACAGGTCTTCAGTGTTATCAGGTACAGCAGGGAGCTCACCCCTCCGTTGTTACAGCAAACAGGTCTTCAGTCTTATCAAGCACAGCAGGGCAGCTCACTCCTCCGTTGTTACAACACATTGGTCTTCAGTGTTATCAAGTACAGCAGGGCAGCTCACTCCTCCGTGGTTACAAGACACAGGTCTTCACTGTTATCAAGAACAGCAGGGCAGCTCACTCCTCCGTTGTTACAAGACACAGGTCTTCAGTCTTATCAAGCACAGCAGGGCAGCTCACTCCTCCATTGTTACAACACATTGGTCTTCAGTGTTATCAAGTACAGCAGGGCAGCTCACTCCTCCGTTGTTACAAGACAGGTCTTCACTGTTATCGAGTACAGCAGGGAGCTCACTCCTCCGATGTTACAGCACACAGGTCTTCAGTGTTATCAAGTAGAGCAGGGCAGCTCACTCCTCCGTTGTTACAACACACAGGTCTTCAGTGTTATCAGGTACAGCAGGGCAGCTCACTCCTCCGATGTTACAACACAGGTCTTCAGTGTTATCAAGCACAGCAGGGAGCTCACTCCTCCGTTGTTACAACACACAGGTCTTCAGTGTTCTCAAGTACAGCAGGGCAGCTCACTCCTCCGTTGTTACAAGACAGGTCTTCAGTGTTCTCAAGTACAGCAGGGCAGCTCACTCCTCCGTTGTTACAACACACAGGTCTTCAGTGTTCTCAAGTACAGCAGGGAGCTCACTCCTCCGTTGTTACAAGAGAGGTCTTCAGTGTTCTCAAGTACAGCAGGGAGCTCACTCCTCCGTTGTAACAACACACAGGTCTTCAGTGTTATCAAGTACCGCAGGGAGCTCACTCCTCTGTTGTTACAACACACAGGTCTTCAGTGTTATCAAGTACAGCAGGGCAGCTAACTCCTCCGTTGTTACAACACACAGGTCTTCAGTGTTATCAAGCACAGCAGGGATCTCACTCCTCCGATGTTACAGCACACAGGTCTTCAGTGTTATCAACCACAGCAGGGCAGCTCACTCCTCCGTTGTTACAACACACAGGTCTTCAGTGTTATCGAGTACAGCAGGGCAGCTCACTCCTCCGTTGTTACAACACACAGGTCTTCAGTGTTATCGAGTACAGCAGGGCAGCTCACTCCTCCGTTGTTACAACACACAGGTCTTCAGTGTTATCGAGTACAGCAGGGCAGCTCACACCTCCGTTGTTACAACACACAGGTCTTCACTGTTATCGAGTACAGCAGGGAGCTCACTCCTCCGATGTTACAACACACAGGTCTTCAGTGTTATCAAGTACAGCAGGGCAGCTCACTCCTCCGTTGTTACAAGACACAGGTCTTCAGTGTTATCAAGTACAGCAGGGAGCTCACTCCTCCGATGTTACAGCACACAGGTCTTCAGTGTTATCAAGTAGAGCAGGGCAGCTCAGTCCTCCGTTGTTACAACACACAGGTCTTCAGTGTTATCAGGTACAGCAGGGCAGCTCACTCCTCCGTTGTTACAACACAGGTCTTCAGTGTTATCAAGCACAGCAGGGAGCTCACTCCTCCGTTGTTACAACACACAGGTCTTCAGTGTTATCAAGTACAGCAGGGCAGCTCACTCCTCCGTTGTTACAAGACAGGTCTTCAGTGTTCTCAAGTACAGCAGGGCAGCTCACTCCTCCGTTGTTACAACACACAGGTCTTCAGTGTTCTCAAGTACAGCAGGGAGCTCACTCCTCCGTTGTTACAAGAGAGGTCTTCAGTGTTCTCAAGTACAGCAGGGAGCTCACTCCTCCGTTGTAACAACACACAGGTCTTCAGTGTTATCAAGTACAGCAGGGAGCTCACTCCTCTGTTGTTACAACACACAGGTCTTCAGTGTTATCAAGTACAGCAGGGCAGCTAACTCCTCCGTTGTTACAACACACAGGTCTTCAGTGTTATCAAGCACAGCAGGGATCTCACTCCTCCGATGTTACAGCACACAGGTCTTCAGTGTTATCAACCACAGCAGGGCAGCTCACTCCTCCGTTGTTACAACACACAGGTCTTCAGTGTTATCAAGTACAGCAGGGCAGCTCACTCCTCCGTTGTTACAACACACAGGTCTTCAGTGTTATCGAGTACAGCAGGGCAGCTCACTCCTCCGTTGTTACAACACACAGGTCTTCAGTGTTATCGAGTACAGCAGGGCAGCTCACACCTCCGTTGTTACAACACACAGGTCTTCAGTGCTAGCAAGTACAGCAGGGCAGCTCACTCCTCCGTTGTTACAAGACAGGTCTTCAGTGTTCTCAAGTACAGCAGGGCAGCTCACTCCTCCGTTGTTACAACACACAGGACTTCAGTGTTATCAAGTACAGCAGGGAGCTCACTCCTCCGTTGTTACAACACACAGGTCTTCAGTGTTCTCAAGTACAGCAGGGAGCTCACTCCTCCGTTGTTACAACACACAGGTCTTCAGTGTTATCAAGCACAGCAGGGATCTCACTCCTCCGTTGTTACAACACACAGGTCTTCAGTGTTATCAACCACAGCAGGGAGCTCGCTCCTCCATTATTACAACACACAGGTCTTCAGTGTTATCAGATACATCAGGGAGCTCACTCCTCCGTTGTTACAACACACAGGTCTTCAGTGTTATCGAGTACAGCAGGGCAGCTCACTCTTCCGTTGTTACAACACACATGTCTTCAGTGTTATCGAGTACAGCAGGGCAGCTCACTCCTCCGTTGTTACAACACACAGGTCTTCAGTGCTATCGAGTACAGCAGGGATCTCACTCCTCCGTTGTTACAGCACACAGGTCTTCAGTGTTATCAAGCACAGCTGGGATCTCACTCCTCCGTTGTTACAACACACAGGTCTTCAGTGTTATCAACCACAGCAGGGAGCTCGCTCCTCCATTATTACAACACACAGGTCTTCAGTGTTATCAGATACAGCAGGGAGCTCACTCCTCCGTTGTTACAACACACAGGTCTTCAGTGTTATCGAGTACAGCAGGGCAGCTCACTCTTCCGTTGTTACAACACACAGGTCTTCAGTGTTATCGAGTACAGCAGGGCAGCTCACTCCTCCGTTGTTACAACACACAGGTCTTCAGTGCTATCGAGTACAGCAGGGCAGCTCACTCCTCCGTTGTTACAACACACAGGTCTTCAGTTTTATCGAGTACAGCAGGGCAGATCACTCCTCCTTTGTTACAAGACAGGTCTTCAGTGTTCTCAAGTGCAGCAGGGAGCTCACTCCTCCGTTGTAACAACACACAGGTCTTTAGTGTTACCAAGTACAGCAGGGAGCTCACTCCTCCGTTATTACAACACACAGATCTTCAGTGTTATCAAGTACAGCAGGGCAGCTCATTCCTCCATTGTTACAACACACAGGTCTTCAGTGTTATCAAGCACAGCAGGGAGCTCACTCCTCCGATGTTACAGCACACAGGTCTTCAGTGTTATCGAGTACAGCAGGGCAGCTCGCTCCTCCAGTTATTACAACACACAGGTCTTCAGTGTTATCAGGTACAGCAGGGAGCTCACCCCTCCGTTGTTACAGCAAACAGGTCATCAGTCTTATCAAGCACAGCAGAGCAGCTCACTCCTCCGTTGTTACAACACATTGGTCTTCAGTGTTATCAAGTACAGCAGGGCAGCTCACTCCTCCGTGGTTACAAGACACAGGTCTTCACTGTTATCAAGTACAGCAGGGCAGCTCACTCCTCCGTGGTTACAAGACAGGTCTTCACTGTTATCGAGTACAGCAGGGAGCTCACTCCTCCGATGTTACAGCACACAGGTCTTCAGTGTTCTCAAGTACAGCAGGGCAGCTCACTCCTCCGTTGTTACAACACACAGGACTTCAGTGTTATCAAGTACAGCAGGGAGCTCACTCCTCCGTTGTTACAACACACAGGTCTTCAGTGTTCTCAAGTACAGCAGGGAGCTCACTCCTCCGTTGTTACAACACACAGGTCTTCAGTGTTATCAAGCACAGCAGGGATCTCACTCCTCCGTTGTTACAGCACACAGGTCTTCAGTGTTATCAAGCACAGCTGGGATCTCACTCCTCCGTTGTTACAACACACAGGTCTTCAGTGTTGTCAACCACAGCAGGGAGCTCGCTCCTCCATTATTACAACACACAGGTCTTCAGTGTTATCAGATACAGCAGGGAGCTCACTCCTCCGTTGTTACAACACACAGGTCTTCAGTGTTATCGAGTACAGCAGGGCAGCTCACTCTTCCGTTGTTACAACACACAGGTCTTCAGTGTTATCGAGTACAGCAGGGCAGCTCACTCCTCCGTTGTTACAACACACAGGTCTTCAGTGCTATCGAGTACAGCAGGGCAGCTCACTCCTCCGTTGTTGCAACACACAGGTCTTCAGTTTTATTGAGTACAGCAGGGCAGATCACTCCTCCTTTGTTACAAGACAGGTCTTCAGTGTTCTCAAGTGCAGCAGGGAGCTCACTCCTCCGTTGTAACAACACACAGGTCTTTAGTGTTACCAAGTACAGCAGGGAGCTCACTCCTCCGTTATTACAACACACAGATCTTCAGTGTTATCAAGTACAGCAGGGCAGCTCATTCCTCCATTGTTACAACACACAGGTCTTCAGTGTTATCAAGCACAGCAGGGAGCTCACTCCTCCGATGTTACAGCACACAGGTCTTCAGTGTTATCGAGTACAGCAGGGCAGCTCGCTCCTCCAGTTATTACAACACACAGGTCTTCAGTGTTATCAGGTACAGCAGGGAGCTCACCCCTCCGTTGTTACAGCAAACAGGTCTTCAGTCTTATCAAGCACAGCAGGGCAGCTCACTCCTCCGTTGTTACAACACATTGGTCTTCAGTGTTATCAAGTACAGCAGGGCAGCTCACTCCTCCGTGGTTACAAGACACAGGTCTTCACTGTTATCAAGTACAGCAGGGCAGCTCACTCCTCCGTTGTTACAAGACACAGGTCTTCAGTCTTATCAAGCACAGCAGGGCAGCTCACTCCTCCATTGTTACAACACATTGGTCTTCAGTGTTATCAAGTACAGCAGGGCAGCTCACTCCTCCGTTGTTACAAGACACAGGTCTTCACTGTTATCAAGTACAGCAGGGCAGCTCACTCCTCCGTTGTTACAAGACAGGTCTTCACTGTTATCGAGTACAGCAGGGAGCTCACTCCTCCGATGTTACAGCACACAGGTCTTCAGTGTTATCAAGAGGAGCAGGGCAGCTCACTCCTCCGTTGTTACAACACACAGGTCTTCAGTGTTATCAGGTACAGCAGGGCAGCTCACTCCTCCGTTGTTACAACACAGGTCTTCAGTGTTATCAAGCACAGCAGGGAGCTCACTCCTCCGTTGTTACAACACACAGGTCTTCAGTGTTCTCAAGTACAGCAGGGCAGCTCACTCCTCCGTTGTTACAAGACAGGTCTTCAGTGTTCTCAAGTACAGCAGGGCAGCTCACTCCTCCGTTGTTACAACACACAGGTCTTCAGTGTTCTCAAGTACAGCAGGGAGCTCACTCCTCCGTTGTTACAAGAGAGGTCTTCAGTGTTCTCAAGTACAGCAGGGAGCTCACTCCTCCGTTGTAACAACACACAGGTCTTCAGTGTTATCAAGTACCGCAGGGAGCTCACTCCTCTGTTGTTACAACACACAGGTCTTCAGTGTTATCAAGTACAGCAGGGCAGCTCACTCCTCAGTTGTTACAACACTCAGGTCTTCAGTGTTATCGAGTACAGCAGGGCAGCTCACTCCTCCGTTGTTACAACACACAGGTCTTCAGTGTTGTCAAGTACAGCAGGGCAGCTAACTCCTCCGTTGTTACAACACTCAGGTCTTCAGTGTTATCAAGCACAGCAGGGATCTCACTCCTCCGATGTTACAGCACACATGTCTTGAGTCTTATCAAGCACAGCAGGGCAGCTCACTCCTCCGTTGTTACAACACACAGGTCTTCAGTGTTATCAAGTACAGCAGGGAACTCACTCCTCCGTTGTTACAACACGCAGGTCTTCAATGTTATCAAGTACAGCAGGGCAGCTCACTCCTCCGTTGTTACAAGACAGGTCTTCAGTGTTCTCAAGTACAGCAGGGAGCTCACTCCTCCGTTGTAACAACACACAGGTCTTCAGTGTTATCAAGTCCAGCAGGGAGCTCACTCCTCTGTTGTTACAACACACAGGTCTTCAGTGTTATCAAGCACAGCAGGGATCTCACTCCTCCGATGTTACAGCACACAGGTCTTCAGTGTTATCAAGTACAGCAGGGAGCTCACTCCTCTGTTGTTACAACACACAGGTCTTCATTGTCATCAAGTACAGCAGGGCAGCTAACTCCTCCGTTGTTAAAACACACAGGTCTTCAGTGTTATCAAGCACAGCAGGGATCTCACTCCTCCGATGTTACAGCACACAGGTCTTCAGTCTTATCAAGCACAGCAGGGCAGCTCACTCCTCCGTTGTTACAACACACAGATCTTCAGTGTTATCAAGTACAGCAGGGAGCTCACTCCTCCGTTGTTACAACACGCAGGTCTTCAGTGTTATCAAGTACAGCAGGGCAGCTCACTCCTCCGTTGTTACAAGACACAGGTCTTCAGTGTTATCAGGTACAGCAGGGCAGCTCACTCCTCCGTTGTTACAACACAGGTCTTCAGTGTTATCAAGCACAGCAGGGAGCTCACTCCTCCGTTGTTACAACACACAGGTCTTCAGTGTTATCAGGTACAGCAGGGCAGCTCACTCCTCCGTTGTTACAACACAGGTCTTCAGTGTTATCAAGTCCATCAGGGAGCTCACTCCTCTGTTGTTACAACACACAGGTCTTCAGTGTTATCAAGCACAGCAGGGATCTCACTCCTCCGATGTTACAGCACACAGGTCTTCAGTGTTATCAAGTACAGCAGGGAGCTCACTCCTCTGTTGTTACAACACACAGGTCTTCAGTGTCATCAAGTACAGCAGGGCAGCTAACTCCTCCGTTGTTAAAACACACAGGTCTTCAGTGTTATCAAGCACAGCAGGGATCTCACTCCTCCGATGTTACAGCACACAGGTCTTGAGTCTTATCAAGCACAGCAGGGCAGCTCACTCCTCCGTTGTTACAACACACAGGTCTTCAGTGTTATCAAGTACAGCAGGGCAGCTCACTCCTCCGTTGTTACAACACGCAGGTCTTCAGTGTTATCAAGTACAGCAGGGCAGCTCACTCCTCCGTTGTTACAAGACACAGGTCTTCAGTGTTATCAGGTACAGCAGGGCAGCTCACTCCTCCGTTGTTACAACACAGGTCTTCAGTGTTATCAAGCACAGCAGGGCAGCTCACTCCTCCGTTGTTACAACACACAGGTCTTCAGTGTTATCAGGTACAGCAGGGCAGCTCACTCCTCCGTTGTTACAACACAGGTCTTCAGTGTTATCAAGCACAGCAGGGAGCTCACTCCTCCGTTGTTACAACACACAGGTCTTCAGTGTTATCAGGTACACCAGGGCAGCTCACTCCTCCGTTGTTACAAGACAGGTCTTCAGTGTTCTCAAGTACAGCAGGGAGCTCACTCCTCCGTTGTTACAACACACAGGTCTTCAGTGTTATCAAGTACAGCAGGGAGCTCACTCCTCCGATGTTACAGCACACAGGTCTTCAGTGTTATCAAGTACAGCAGGGAGCTCACTCCTCCGTTGTTACAACACACAGGTCTTCAGTGTTATCAAGTACAGCAGGGCAGCTAACTCCTCCGTTGTTAAAACACACAGGTCTTCAGTGTTATCAAGCACAGCAGGGATCTCACTCCTCCGATGTTACAGCACACAGGTCTTCAGTCTTATCAAGCACAGCAGGGCAGCTCACTCCTCCGTTGTTACAACACACAGGTCTTCAGTGTTATAAAGTACAGCAGGGAGCTCACTCCTCCATTGTTACAACACGCAGGTCTTCAGTGTTATCAAGTACAGCAGGGCAGCTCACTCCTCCGTTGTTACAAGACACAGGTCTTCAGTGTTATCAGGTACAGCAGGGCAGATAACTCCTCCGTTGTTACAACACAGGTCTTCAATGTTATAAACCACAGCAGGGAGCTCGCTCCTGCATTATTACAACACACATGTCTTCAGTGTTATCAGGTACAGCAGGGCAGCTCACTCCTCCGTTGTTACAACACAGGTCTTCAGTGTTATCAAGTCCATCAGGGATCTCACTCCTCTGTTGTTACAACACACAGGTCTTCAGTGTTATCAAGTACAGCAGGGATCTCACTCCTCCGATGTTACAGCACACAGGTCTTCAGTGTTATCAAGTACAGCAGGGAGCTCACTCCTCTGTTGTTACAACACACAGGTCTTCAGTGTCATCAAGTACAGCAGGGCAGCTAACTCCTCCGTTGTTAAAACACACAGGTCTTCAGTGTTATCAAGCACAGCAGGGATCTCACTCCTCCGATGTTACAGCACACAGGTCTTCAGTCTTATCAAGCACAGCAGGGCAGCTCACTCCTCCGTTGTTACAACACACAGGTCTTCAGTGTTATAAAGTACAGGAGGGAGCTCACTCCTCCGTTGTTACAACACGCAGGTCTTCAGTGTTATCAAGTACAGCAGGGCAGCTCACTCCTCCGTTGTTACAAGACACAGGTCTTCAGTGTTATCAGGTACAGCAGGGCAGCTCACTCCTCCGTTGTTACAACACAGGTCTTCAGTGTTATCAAGCACAGCAGGGAGCTCACTCCTCCGTTGTTACAACACACAGGTCTTCAGTGTTATCAGGTACAGCAGGGCAGCTCACTCCTCCGTTGTTACAACACAGGTCTTCAGTGTTATCAAGCACAGCAGGGAGCTCACTCCTCCGTTGTTACAACACACAGGTCTTCAGTGTTATCAGGTACACCAGGGCAGCTCACTCCTCCGTTGTTACAACACAGGTCTTCAGTGTTATCAAGTACACCAGGAAGCTCACTCCTCCATTGTTACAACACACATGTCTTCAGTGTTCTCAAGTACAGCAGGGCAGCTCACTCCTCCGTTGTTACAAGACATGTCTTCAGTGTTCCCAAGTACAGCAGGGATCTCACTCCTCCGTTGTTACAACACACAGGTCTTCAGTGTTCTCAAGTACAGCAGGGCAGCTCACTCCTCCGTTGTTACAAGACAGGTCTTCAGTGTTCTCAAGTACAGCAGGGAGCTCACTCCTCCGTTGTTACAAGACAGGTCTTCAGTGTTCTCAAGTACAGCAGGGAGCTCACTCCTCCGTTGTAACAACACACAGGTCTTCAGTGTTATCAAGTACAGCAGGGAGCTCACTCCTCTGTTGTTACAACACACAGGTCTTCAGTGTTATCAAGCACAGCAGGGATCTCACTCCTCCGATGTTACAGTACACAGGTCTTCAGTGTTATCAAGTACAGCAGGGAGCTCACTCCTCTGTTGTTACAAAACACAGGTCTTCAGTGTTATCAAGTACAGCAGGGCAGCTAACTCCTCCGTTGTTACAACACACAGGTCTTCAGTGTTATCAAGCACAGCAGGGATCTCACTCCTCCGATGTTACAGCACACAGGTCTTCAGTTTTATCAAGTACAGCAGGGCAGCTCACTCCTCCGTTGTTACAACACGCAGGTGTTCAGTGTTATCAAGTACAGCAGGGCAGCTCACTCCTCCGTTGTTACAAGACACAGGTCTTCAGTGTTATCAGGTACAGCAGGGCAGCTCACTCCTCCGTTGTTACAAGACAGGTCTTCAGTGTTGTCAAGTACAGCAGGGAGCTCACTCCTCCGTTGTTACGACACGCAGGTCTTCAGTGTTATCAAGTACAGCAGGGCAGCTCACTCCTTCGTTGTTACAAGACAGGTCTTCAGTGTTCTCAAGTACAGTAGGGAGCTCACTCCTCCGTTGTAACAACACACAGGTCTTCAGTGTTATCAAGTACAGCAGGGAGCTCACTCCTCTGTTGTTACAACACACAGGTCTTCAGTGTTATCAAGCACAGCAGGTATCTCACTCCTCCGATGTTACAGCACACAGGTCTTCAGTGTTATCAAGTACAGCAGGGCAGCTAACTCCTCCGTTGTTACTACACACAGGTCTTCAGTGTTATCAAGCACAGCAGGGATCCCACTCCTCCGATGTTACAAGACACGGTCTTCAGTGCTATCAAGTACAGCAGGGCAGCTCACCCCTCCGTTGTTACAACAACCAGGTCTTCAGTGTTATCAAGCACAGCAGGGAGCTCACTCCTCCGTTGTTACAAGACACAGGTCTTCAGTGCTATCAAGTACAGCAGGGCAGCTCACTCCTCCGTTGTTACAACAACCAGGTCTTTAGTGTCATCAAGCACAGCAGGGAGCTCACTCCTCCGTTGTTACAAGACAGGTCTTCAGTGTTATCGAGTACAGCAGGGAGCTCACTCCTCCGTTGTTACAACACACAGGTCTTCAGTGTTATTGAGTACAGCAGGGCAGCTCACTCCTCCGTTGTTACAACACACAGGTCTTCAGTGTTCTCAAGTACAGCAGGGAGCTCACTCCTCCGTTGTTACAACACACAGGTCTTCAGTGTTATCAAGCACAGCAGGGATCTCACTCCTCCGTTGTTACAGCACACAGGTCTTCAGTGTTATCAAGCACAGCTGGGATCTCACTCCTCCGTTGTTAGAACACACAGGTCTTCAGTGTTATCAACCACAGCAGGGATCTCACTCCTCCGTTGTTACAACACACAGGTGTTCAGTGTTATCAAGCACCTCAGAGATCTCACTTCTCCGTTGTTACAACACAGGTCTTCAGTGTTATCAACCACAGCAGGGAGCTCGCTCCTCCATTATTACAACACAGAGGGTTTCAGTGTTATCGAACACAGCAGGGAGCTCACTCCTACGTTGTTACAACACACAGGTCTTCAATGTTATCAGATACAGCAGGGAGCTCACTCCTCCGTTGTTACAACACACAGTTCTTCAGTGTTATCGAGTACAGCAGGGCACCTCACTCTTCCGTTGTTACAACACACAGGTCTTCAGTGTTATCAAGCACAGCAGGGATCTCACTCCTCCGTTGTTACAACACAAGTCTCCAGTGTTATCAACCACATCAGGGATCTCACTCCTCCGTTGTTACAACACACAGGTTTTCAGTGTTATCGAGCACAGCAGGGAGCTCACTCCTACGTTGTTACAACACACAGGTCTTCAGTGTTATCGAGTACAGCAGGGCAGCTCACTCCTCCGTTGTTACCATACACAGGTCTTCAGTGTTATCAACCACAGGAGGGAGCTCGCTCCTCCATTATTACAACACACAGGGCATATTATCAAGAACGGCGTTAAAATTATCGCCGCTTTAGCGGCAGAAAACTGCCGCTAAAGCAGCGATAATGGGCTTGCTAATATGCCCTTGAGAATCCAATAGAAGCCCATGTTCTGGTGTCAACATGGGCTTCTATTGGAATTCTCAAGAGCATATTATCAAGCCCATTATCGCCGCTTTAGCGGCAGTTTTCTGCCGCTAAAGCGGCGATAATTCTTACGCCGTTCTTGATAATATGCCCCACAGGTTTTCAGTGTTATCAAGCACAGCAGGGAGCTCACTCCTACGTTGTTACAACACACAGGTCTTCAGTGTTATCAAGCACAGCAGGATCTCACTCCTCCGATGTTACAGCACACAGGTCTTCAGTGTTATCAAGCACAGCAGGGAGCTTGCTCCTCCATTATTACAACACACAGGTCTTCAGTGTTATCAAGCACAGCAGGGAGCTCACTCCTACGTTATTACAACACACAGGTCTTCAGTGTTAAGTATAGCAGGGCAGTTCACTCCTCCGTTGTTACAACACACACGTCTTCAGTCTTATCAAGCACAGCAGGGCAGCTCACTCCTCCGTTGTTACAACACACAGGTCTTCAGTGTTATCGAGTACAGCAGGGCAGCTCACTCCTCCGTTGTTACAACACACAGGTCTTCAGTGTTATCAACCACAGCAGGGCAGCTCACTCCTCCGTTGTTACAACACACAGGTCTTCAGTGTTATCAAGTACAGCAGGGAGCTCACTCCTCCGTTGTTACAACACACAGGTCTTCAGTGTTCTCAAGTACAGCAGGGAGCTCACTCCTCCGTTGTTACAACACACAGGTCTTCAGTGTTATCAAGCACAGCAGGGATCTCACTCCTCCGTTGTTACAGCACACAGGTCTTCAGTGTTATCAAGCACAGCTGGGATCTCACTCCTCCGTTGTTAGAACACACAGGTCTTCAGTGTTATCAACCACAGCAGGGATCTCACTCCTCCGTTGTTACAACACACAGGTGTTCAGTGTTATCAAGCACCTCAGAGATCTCACTTCTCCGTTGTTACAACACAGGTCTTCAGTGTTATCAACCACAGCAGGGAGCTCGCTCCTCCATTATTACAACACAGAGGGTTTCAGTGTTATCGAACACAGCAGGGAGCTCACTCCTACGTTGTTACAACACACAGGTCTTCAGTGTTATCAGATACAGCAGGGAGCTCACTCCTCCGTTGT
Organism: Calotriton arnoldi; assembly: GCA_963921515.1. Taxonomy (NCBI): domain Eukaryota; kingdom Metazoa; phylum Chordata; class Amphibia; order Caudata; family Salamandridae; genus Calotriton; species Calotriton arnoldi. The sequence continues at coordinate 2,733,694 of CAWUFW010000850.1, read as the reverse complement.
TACAACACACAGTTCTTCAGTGTTATCGAGTACAGCAGGGCACCTCACTCTTCCGTTGTTACAACACACAGGTCTTCAGTGTTATCAAGCACAGCAGGGATCTCACTCCTCCGTTGTTACAACACAAGTCTCCAGTGTTATCAACCACATCAGGGATCTCACTCCTCCGTTGTTACAACACACAGGTTTTCAGTGTTATCGAGCACAGCAGGGAGCTCACTCCTACGTTGTTACAACACACAGGTCTTCAGTGTTATCGAGTACAGCAGGGCAGCTCACTCCTCCGTTGTTACCATACACAGGTCTTCAGTGTTATCAACCACAGGAGGGAGCTCGCTCCTCCATTATTACAACACACAGGGGCATATTATCAAGAAACGGCGTTAAAATTATCGCCGCTTTAGCGGCAGAAAACTGCCGCTAAAGCAGCGATAATGGGCTTGCTAATATGCCCTTGAGAATTCCAATAGAAGCCCATGTTCTGGTGTCAACATGGGCTTCTATTGGAATTCTCAAGGGCATATTATCAAGCCCATTATCGCCGCTTTAGCGGCAGTTTTCTGCCGCTAAAGCGGCGATAATTTTTAACGCCGTTCTTGATAATATGCCCCACAGGTTTTCAGTGTTATCAAGCACAGCAGGGAGCTCACTCCTACGTTGTTACAACACACAGGTCTTCAGTGTTATCAAGCACAGCAGGGATCTCACTCCTCCGATGTTACAGCACACAGGTCTTCAGTGTTATCAAGCACAGCAGGGAGCTTGCTCCTCCATTATTACAACACACAGGTCTTCAGTGTTATCAAGCACAGCAGGGAGCTCACTCCTACGTTATTACAACACACAGGTCTTCAGTGTTAAGTATAGCAGGGCAGCTCACTCCTCCGTTGTTACAACACACATGTCTTCAGTCTTATCAAGCACAGCAGGGCAGCTCACTCCTCCGTTGTTACAACACACAGGTCTTCAGTGTTATCGAGTACAGCAGGGCAGCTCACTCCTCCGTTGTTACAACACACAGGTCTTCAGTGTTATCAATCACAGCAGGGCAGCTCACTCCTCCGTTGTTACAACACACAGGTCTTCAGTGTTATCAAGTACAGCAGGGAGCTCACTCCTCCGTTGTTACAACACGCAGGTCTTCAGTGTTATCAAGTACACCAGGGCAGCTCACTCCTCCGTTGTTACAACACACAGGTCTTCAGTCTTATCAAGCACAGCAGGGCAGCTCACTCCTCCGTTGTTACAACACACAGGTCTTCAGTGTTATCGAGTACAGCAGGGCAGCTCACTCCTCCGTTGTTACAACACACAGGTCTTCAGTGTTATCGAGTACAGCAGGGCAGCTCACACCTCCTTTGTTGCAACACACAGGGCTTCAGTGTTATCAAGTACAGCAGGGAGCTCACTCCTCCGTTGTTACAACACACAGGTCTTCAGTGTTCTCAAGTACAGCAGGGCAGCTCACTCCTCCGTTGTTACAACACACAGGACTTCAGTGTTATCAAGTACAGCAGGGAGCTCACTCCTCCGTTGTTACAACACACAGGTCTTCAGTGTTCTCAAGTACAGCAGGGCAGCTCACTCCTCCGTTGTTACAACACACAGGTCTTCAGTGTTCTCAAGTACAGCAGGGAGCTCACTCCTCCGTTGTTACAAGAGAGGTCTTCAGTGTTCTCAAGTACAGCAGGGAGCTCACTCCTCCGTTGTAACAACACACAGGTCTTCAGTGTTATCAAGTACCGCAGGGAGCTCACTCCTCTGTTGTTACAACACACAGGTCTTCAGTGTTATCAAGTACAGCAGGGCAGCTCACTCCTCAGTTGTTACAACACTCAGGTCTTCAGTGTTATCGAGTACAGCAGGGCAGCTCACTCCTCCGTTGTTACAACACACAGGTCTTCAGTGTTGTCAAGTACAGCAGGGCAGCTAACTCCTCCGTTGTTACAACACTCAGGTCTTCAGTGTTATCAAGCACAGCAGGGATCTCACTCCTCCGATGTTACAGCACACATGTCTTGAGTCTTATCAAGCACAGCAGGGCAGCTCACTCCTCCGTTGTTACAACACACAGGTCTTCAGTGTTATCAAGTACAGCAGGGAACTCACTCCTCCGTTGTTACAACACGCAGGTCTTCAATGTTATCAAGTACAGCAGGGCAGCTCACTCCTCCGTTGTTACAAGACAGGTCTTCAGTGTTCTCAAGTACAGCAGGGAGCTCACTCCTCCGTTGTAACAACACACAGGTCTTCAGTGTTATCAAGTCCAGCAGGTAGCTCACTCCTCTGTTGTTACAACACACAGGTCTTCAGTGTTATCAAGCACAGCAGGGATCTCACTCCTCCGATGTTACAGCACACAGGTCTTCAGTGTTATCAAGTACAGCAGGGAGCTCACTCCTCTGTTGTTACAACACACAGGTCTTCATTGTCATCAAGTACAGCAGGGCAGCTAACTCCTCCGTTGTTAAAACACACAGGTCTTCAGTGTTATCAAGCACAGCAGGGATCTCACTCCTCCGATGTTACAGCACACAGGTCTTCAGTCTTATCAAGCACAGCAGGGCAGCTCACTCCTCCGTTGTTACAACACACAGGTCTTCAGTGTTATAAAGCACAGCAGGGAGCTCACTCCTCCGTTGTTACAACACGCAGGTCTTCAGTGTTATCAAGTACAGCAGGGCAGCTCACTCCTCCGTTGTTACAAGACACAGGTCTTCAGTGTTATCAGGTACAGCAGGGCAGCTCACTCCTCTGTTGTTACAACACAGGTCTTCAGTGTTATCAAGCACAGCAGGGAGCTCACTCCTCCGTTGTTACAACACACAGGTCTTCAGTGTTATCAGGTACAGCAGGGCAGCTCACTCCTCCGTTGTTACAACACAGGTCTTCAGTGTTATCAAGCACAGCAGGGAGCTCACTCCTCCGTTGTTACAACACACAGGTCTTCAGTGTTATCAGGTACACCAGGGCAGCTCACTCCTCCGTTGTTACAACACAGGTCTTCAGTGTTATCAAGTACACCAGGGAAGCTCACTCCTCCATTGTTACAACACACATGTCTTCAGTGTTCTCAAGTACAGCAGGGCAGCTCACTCCTCCGTTGTTACAAGACATGTCTTCAGTGTTCCCAAGTACAGCAGGGATCTCACTCCTCCGTTGTTACAACACACAGGTCTTCAGTGTTCTCAAGTACAGCAGGGCAGCTCACTCCTCCGTTGTTACAAGACAGGTCTTCAGTGTTCTCAAGTACAGCAGGGAGCTCACTCCTCCGTTGTTACAAGACAGGTCTTCAGTGTTCTCAAGTACAGCAGGGAGCTCACTCCTCCGTTGTAACAACACACAGGTCTTCAGTGTTATCAAGTACAGCAGGGAGCTCACTCCTCTGTTGTTACAACACACATGTCTTCAGTGTTATCAAGCACAGCAGGGATCTCACTCCTCCGATGTTACAGTACACAGGTCTTCAGTGTTATCAAGTACAGCAGGGAGCTCACTCCTCTGTTGTTACAAAACACAGGTCTTCAGTGTTATCAAGTACAGCAGGGCAGCTAACTCCTCCGTTGTTACAACACACAGGTCTTCAGTGTTATCAAGCACAGCAGGGATCTCACTCCTCCGATGTTACAGCACACAGGTCTTCAGTTTTATCAAGTACAGCAGGGCAGCTCACTCCTCCGTTGTTACAACACGCAGGTGTTCAGTGTTATCAAGTACAGCAGGGCAGCTCACTCCTCCGTTGTTACAAGACACAGGTCTTCAGTGTTATCAGGTACAGCAGGGCAGCTCACTCCTCCGTTGTTACAAGACAGGTCTTCAGTGTTGTCAAGTACAGCAGGGAGCTCACTCCTCCGTTGTAACGACACGCAGGTCTTCAGTGTTATCAAGTACAGCAGGGCAGCTCACTCCTTCGTTGTTACAAGACAGGTCTTCAGTGTTCTCAAGTACAGTAGGGAGCTCACTCCTCCGTTGTAACAACACACAGGTCTTCAGTGTTATCAAGTACAGCAGGGAGCTCACTCCTCTGTTGTTACAACACACAGGTCTTCAGTGTTATCAAGCACAGCAGGTATCTCACTCCTCCGATGTTACAGCACACAGGTCTTCAGTGTTATCAAGTACAGCAGGGCAGCTAACTCCTCCGTTGTTACTACACACAGGTCTTCAGTGTTATCAAGCACAGCAGGGATCCCACTCCTCCGATGTTACAAGACACAGGTCTTCAGTGCTATCAAGTACAGCAGGGCAGCTCACCCCTCCGTTGTTACAACAACCAGGTCTTCAGTGTTATCAAGCACAGCAGGGAGCTCACTCCTCCGTTGTTACAAGACACAGGTCTTCAGTGCTATCAAGTACAGCAGGGCAGCTCACTCCTCCGTTGTTACAACAACCAGGTCTTTAGTGTCATCAAGCACAGCAGGGAGCTCACTCCTCCGTTGTTACAAGACAGGTCTTCAGTGTTCTCGAGTACAGCAGGGAGCTCACTCCTCCGTTGTTACAACACACAGGTCTTCAGTGTTATTGAGTACAGCAGGGCAGCTCACTCCTCCGTTGTTACAACACACAGGTCTTCAGTGTTCTCAAGTACAGCAGGGAGCTCACTCCTCCGTTGTTACAACACACAGGTCTTCAGTGTTATCAAGCACAGCAGAGATCTCACTCCTCCGTTGTTACAGCACACAGGTCTTCAGTGTTATCAAGCACAGCTGGGATCTCACTCCTCCGTTGTTAGAACACACAGGTCTTCAGTGTTATCAACCACAGCAGGGATCTCACTCCTCCGTTGTTACAACACACAGGTGTTCAGTGTTATCAAGCACCTCAGAGATCTCACTTCTCCGTTGTTACAACACAGGTCTTCAGTGTTATCAACCACAGCAGGGAGCTCGCTCCTCCATTATTACAACACAGAGGGTTTCAGTGTTATCGAACACAGCAGGGAGCTCACTCCTACGTTGTTACAACACACAGGTCTTCAGTGTTATCAGATACAGCAGGGAGCTCACTCCTCCGTTGTTACAACACACAGTTCTTCAGTGTTATCGAGTACAGCAGGGCACCTCACTCTTCCGTTGTTACAACACACAGGTCTTCAGTGTTATCAAGCACAGCAGGGATCTCACTCCTCCGTTGTTACAACACAAGTCTCCAGTGTTATCAACCACATCAGGGATCTCACTCCTCCGTTGTTACAACACACAGGTTTTCAGTGTTATCGAGCACAGCAGGGAGCTCACTCCTACGTTGTTACAACACACAGGTCTTCAGTGTTATCGAGTACAGCAGGGCAGCTCACTCCTCCGTTGTTACCATACACAGGTCTTCAGTGTTATCAACCACAGGAGGGAGCTCGCTCCTCCATTATTACAACACACAGGGGCATATTATCAAGAAACGGCGTTAAAATTATCGCCGCTTTAGCGGCAGAAAACTGTCGATAAAGCAGCGATAATGGGCTTGCTAATATGCCCTTGAGAATTCCAATAGAAGCCCATGTTCTGGTGTCAACATGGGCTTCTATTGGAATTCTCAAGGGCATATTATCAAGCCCATTATCGCCGCTTTAGCGGCAGTTTTCTGCCGCTAAAGCGGCGATAATTTAACGCCGTTCTTGATAATATGCCCACAGGTTTTCAGTGTTATCAAGCACAGCAGGGAGCTCACTCCTACGTTGTTACAACACACAGGTCTTCAGTGTTATCAAGCACAGCAGGGATCTCACTCCTCCGATGTTACAGCACACAGGTCTTCAGTGTTATCAAGCACAGCAGGGAGCTTGCTCCTCCATTATTACAACACACAGGTCTTCAGTGTTTTCAAGCACAGCAGGGAGCTCACTCCTACGTTATTACAACACACAGGTCTTCAGTGTTAAGTATAGCAGGGCAGCTCACTCCTCCGTTGTTACAACACACACGTCTTCAGTCTTATCAAGCACAGCAGGGCAGCTCACTCCTCCGTTGTTACAACACACAGGTCTTCAGTGTTATCGAGTACAGCAGGGCAGCTCACTCCTCCGTTGTTACAACACACAGGTCTTCAGTGTTATCAACCACAGCAGGGCAGCTCACTCCTCCGTTGTTACAACACACAGGTCTTCAGTGTTATCAAGTACAGCAGGGAGCTCACTCCTCCGTTGTTACAACACGCAGGTCTTCAGTGTTATCAAGTACACCAGGGCAGCTCACTCCTCCGTTGTTACAACACACAGGTCTTCAGTCTTATCAAGCACAGCAGGGCAGCTCACTCCTCCGTTGTTACAACACACAGGTCTTCAGTGTTATCGAGTACAGCAGGGCAGCTCACTCCTCCGTTGTTACAACACACAGGTCTTCAGTGTTATCGAGTACAGCAGGGCAGCTCACACCTCCTTTGTTGCAACACACAGGTCTTCAGTGTTATCAAGTACAGCAGGGAGCTCACTCCTCCGTTGTTACAACACACAGGTCTTCAGTGTTCTCAAGTACAGCAGGGCAGCTCACTCCTCCGTTGTTACAACACACAGGACTTCAGTGTTATCAAGTACAGCAGGGAGCTCACTCCTCCGTTGTTACAACACACAGGTCTTCAGTGTTCTCAAGTACAGCAGGGAGCTCACTCCTCCGTTGTTACAACACACAGGTCTTCAGTGTTATCAAGCACAGCAGGGATCTCACTCCTCCGTTGTTACAACACACAGGTCTTCAGTGTTATCAACCACAGCAGGGAGCTCGCTCCTCCATTATTACAACACACAGGTCTTCAGTGTTATCAGATACAGCAGGGAGCTCACTCCTCCGTTGTTACAACACACAGGTCTTCAGTGTTATCGAGTACAGCAGGGCAGCTCACTCTTCCGTTGTTACAACACACATGTCTTCAGTGTTATCGAGTACAGCAGGGCAGCTCACTCCTCCGTTGTTACAACACACAGGTCTTCAGTGCTATCGAGTACAGCAGGGATCTCACTCCTCCGTTGTTACAGCACACAGGTCTTAAGTGTTATCAAGCAGAGCTGGGATCTCACTCCTCCGTTGTTACAACACACAGGTCTTCAGTGTTATCAACCACAGCAGGGAGCTCGCTCCTCCATTATTACAACACACAGGTCTTCAGTGTTATCAGATACAGCAGGGAGCTCACTCCTCCGTTGTTACAACACACAGGTCTTCAGTGTTATCGAGTACAGCAGGGCAGCTCACTCTTCCGTTGTTACAACACACAGGTCTTCAGTGTTATCGAGTACAGCAGGGCAGCTCACTCCTCCGTTGTTACAACACACAGGTCTTCAGTGCTATCGAGTACAGCAGGGCAACTCACTCCTCCGTTGTTACAACACACAGGTCTTCAGTTTTATCGAGTACAGCAGGGCAGATCACTCCTCCTTTGTTACAAGACAGGTCTTCAGTGTTCTCAAGTGCAGCAGGGAGCTCACTCCTCCGTTGTAACAACACACAGGTCTTTAGTGTTACCAAGTACAGCAGGGAGCTCACTCCTCCGTTATTACAACACACAGATCTTCAGTGTTATCAAGTACAGCAGGGCAGGTCATTCCTCCATTGTTACAACACACAGGTCTTCAGTGTTATCAAGCACAGCAGGGAGCTCACTCCTCCGATGTTACAGCACACAGGTCTTCAGTGTTATCGAGTACAGCAGGGCAGCTCGCTCATCCAGTTATTACAACACACAGGTCTTCAGTGTTATCAGGTACAGCAGGGAGCTCACCCCTCCGTTGTTACAGCAAACAGGTCTTCAGTCTTACCAAGCACAGCAGGGCAGCTCACTCCTCCGTTGTTACAACACATTGGTCTTCAGTGTTATCAAGTACAGCAGGGCAGCTCACTCCTCCGTGGTTACAAGACACAGGTCTTCACTGTTATCAAGTACAGCAGGGCAGCTCACTCCTCCGTTGTTACAAGACACAGGTCTTCAGTCTTATCAAGCACAGCAGGGCAGCTCACTCCTCCATTGTTACAACACATTGGTCTTCAGTGTTATAAAGTACAGCAGGGCAGCTCACTCCTCCGTTGTTACAAGACACAGGTCTTCACTGTTATCGAGTACAGCAGGGAGCTCACTCCTCCGATGTTACAGCACACAGGTCTTCAGTGTTATCAAGTAGAGCAGGGCAGCTCACTCCTCCGTTGTTACAACACACAGGTCTTCAGTGTTATCAGGTACAGCAGGGCAGCTCACTCCTCCGTTGTTACAACACAGGTCTTCAGTGTTATCAAGCACAGCAGGGAGCTCACTCCTCCGTTGTTACAACACACAGGTCTTCAGTGTTCTCAAGTACAGCAGGGCAGCTCACTCCTCCGTTGTTACAAGACAGGTCTTCAGTGTTCTCAAGTACAGCAGGGCAGCTCACTCCTCCGTTGTTACAACACACAGGTCTTCAGTGTTCTCAAGTACAGCAGGGAGCTCACTCCTCCGTTGTTACAAGAGAGGTCTTCAGTGTTCTCAAGTACAGCAGGGAGCTCACTCCTCCGTTGTAACAACACACAGGTCTTCAGTGTTATCAAGTACCGCAGGGAGTCACTCCTCTGTTGTTACAACACACAGGTCTTCAGTGTTATCAAGTACAGCAGGGCAGCTAACTCCTCCGTTGTTACAACACACAGGTCTTCAGTGTTATCAAGCACAGCAGGGATCTCACTCCTCCGATGTTACAGCACACAGGTCTTCAGTGTTATCAACCACAGCAGGGCAGCTCACTCCTCCGTTGTTACAACACACAGGTCTTCAGTGTTATCGAGTACAGCAGGGCAGCTCACTCTTCCGTTCTTACAACACACAGGTCTTCAGTGTTATCGAGTACAGCAGGGCAGCTCACTCCTCCGTTGTTACAACACACAGGTCTTCAGTGTTATCGAGTACAGCAGGGCAGCTCACACCTCCGTTGTTACAACACACAGGTCTTCAGTGCTAGCAAGTACAGCAGGGCAGCTCACTCCTCCGTTGTTACAAGACAGGTCTTCAGTGTTCTCAAGTACAGCAGGGCAGCTCACTCCTCCGTTGTTACAACACACAGGACTTCAGTGTTATCAAGTACAGCAGGGAGCTCACTCCTCCGTTGTTACAACACACAGGTCTTCAGTGTTCTCAAGTACAGCAGGGAGCTCACTCCTCCGTTGTTACAACACACAGGTCTTCAGTGTTATCAAGCACAGCAGGGATCTCACTCCTCCGTTGTTACAACACACAGGTCTTCAGTGTTATCAACCACAGCAGGGAGCTCGCTCCTCCATTATTACAACACACAGGTCTTCAGTGTTATCAGATACAGCAGGGAGCTCACTCCTCCATTGTTACAACACACAGGTCTTCAGTGTTATCGAGTACAGCAGGGCAGCTCACTCTTCCGTTGTTACAACACACATGTCTTCAGTGTTATCGAGTACAGCAGGGCAGCTCACTCCTCCGTTGTTACAACACACAGGTCTTCAGTGCTATCGAGTACAGCAGGGATCTCACTCCTCCGTTGTTACAGCACACAGGTCTTCAGTGTTATCAAGCACAGCTGGGATCTCACTCCTCCGTTGTTACAACACACAGGTCTTCAGTGTTATCAACCACAGCAGGGAGCTCGCTCCTCCATTATTACAACACACAGGTCTTCAGTGTTATCAGATACAGCAGGAGATCACTCCTCCGTTGTTACAACACACAGGTCTTCAGTGTTATTGAGTACAGCAGGGCAGCTCACTCTTCCGTTGTTACAACACACAGGTCTTCAGTGTTATCGAGTACAGCAGGGCAGCTCACTCCTCCGTTGTTACAACACACAGGTCTTCAGTGCTATCGAGTACAGCAGGGCAGCTCACTCCTCCGTTGTTACAACACACAGGTCTTCAGTTTTATCGAGTACAGCAGGGCAGATCACTCCTCCTTTGTTACAAGACAGGTCTTCAGTGTTCTCAAGTGCAGCAGGGAGCTCACTCCTCCGTTGTAACAACACACAGGTCTTTAGTGTTACCAAGTACAGCAGGGAGCTCACTCCTCCGTTATTACAACACACAGATCTTCAGTGTTATCAAGTACAGCAGGGCAGCTCATTCCTCCATTGTTACAACACACAGGTCTTCAGTGTTATCAAGCACAGCAGGGAGCTCACTCCTCCGATGTTACAGCACACAGGTCTTCAGTGTTATCGAGTACAGCAGGGCAGCTCGCTCCTCCAGTTATTACAACACACAGGTCTTCAGTGTTATCAGGTACAGCAGGGAGCTCACCCCTCCGTTGTTACAGCAAACAGGTCTTCAGTCTTATCAAGCACAGCAGGGCAGCTCACTCCTCCGTTGTTACAACACATTGGTCTTCAGTGTTATCAAGTACAGCAGGGCAGCTCACTCCTCCGTGGTTACAAGACACAGGTCTTCACTGTTATCAAGTACAGCAGGGCAGCTCAGTCCTCCGTTGTTACAGGACACAGGTGTTCAGTCTTATCAAACACAGCACGGCAGCTCACTCCTCCATTGTTACAACACATTGGTCTTCAGTGTTATCAAGTACAGCAGGGCAGCGCACTCCTCCGTTGTTACAAGACACAGGTCTTCACTGTTATCAAGTACAGCAGGGCAGCTCACTCCTCCGTTGTTACAAGACAGGTCTTCACTGTTATCGAGTACAGCAGGGAGCTCACTCCTCCGATGTTACAACACACAGGTCTTCAGTGTTATCAACCACAGCAGGGAGCTCGCTCCTCCATTATTACAACACACAGGTCTTCAGTGTTATCAGATACAGCAGGGAGCTCACTCCTCCGTTGTTACAACACACAGGTCTTCAGTGTTATCGAGTACAGCAGGGCAGCTCACTCTTCCGTTGTTACAACACACAGGTCTTCAGTGTTATCAAGTAGAGCAGGGCAGCTCACTCCTCCGTTGTTACAACACACAGGTCTTCAGTGTTATCAGGTACAGCAGGGCAGCTCACTCCTCCGATGTTACAAGAGAGGTCTTCAGTGTTCTCAAGTACAGCAGGGAGCTCACTCCTCCGTTGTAACAACACACAGGTCTTCAGTGTTATCAAGTACCGCAGGGAGCTCACTCCTCTGTTGTTACAACACACAGGTCTTCAGTGTTATCAAGTACAGCACGGCAGCTAACTCCTCCATTGTTACAACACACAGGTCTTCAGTGTTATCAAGCACAGCAGGGATCTCACTCCTCCGATGTTACAGCACACAGGTCTTCAGTGTTATCAACCACAGCAGGGCAGCTCACTCCTCAGTTGTTACAACACACAGGTCTTCAGTGTTATCGAGTACAGCAGGGCAGCTCACTCCTCCGTTGTTACAACACACAGGTCTTCAGTGTTGTCAAGTACAGCAGGGCAGCTAACTCCTCCGTTGTTACAACACACAGGTCTTCAGTGTTATCAAGCACAGCAGGGATCTCACTCCTCCGATGTTACAGCACACAGGTCTTGAGTCTTATCAAGCACAGCAGGGCAGCTAACTCCTCCGTTGTTACAACACACAGGTCTTCAGTGTTATCGAGTACAGCAGGGAGCTCACTCCTCTGATGTTACAGCACACATGTCTTCAGTGTTAAGTACAGCAGGGCAGCTCACTCCTCTGTTGTTACAAGACACAGGTCTTCACTGTTATCGAGTACAGCAGGGAGCTCACTCCTCCGATGTTACAGCACACAGGTCTTCAGTGTTATCAAGTAGAGCAGGGCAGCTCACTCCTCCGTTGTTACAACACACAGGTCTTCAGTGTTATCAGGTTGAGCAGGGCAGCTCACTCCTCCGTTGTTACAACACAGGTCTTCAGTGTTATCAAGCACAGCAGGGAGCTCACTCCTCCGTTGTTACAACACACAGGTCTTCAGTGTTCTCAAGTACAGCAGGGCAGCTCACTCCTCCGTTGTTACAAGACAGGTCTTCAGTGTTCTCAAGTACAGCAGGGCAGCTCACTCCTCCGTTGTTACAACACACAGGTCTTCAGTGTTCTCAAGTACAGCAGGGAGATCACTCCTCCGTTGTTACAAGAGAGGTCTTCAGTGTTCTCAAGTACAGCAGGGAGCTCACTCCTCCGTTGTAACAACTCACAGGTCTTCAGTGTTATCAAGTACCGCAGGGAGCTCACTCCTCTGTTGTTACAACACACAGGTCTTCAGTGTTATCAAGTACAGCAGGGCAGCTAACTCCTCCGTTGTTACAACACACAGGTCTTCAGTGTTATCAAGCACAGCAGGGATCTCACTCCTCCGATGTTACAGCACACAGGTCTTCAGTGTTATCAACCACAGCAGGGCAGCTCACTCCTCCGTTGTTACAACACACAGGTCTTCAGTGTTATCGAGTACAGCAGGGCAGCTCACTCTTCCGTTGTTACAACACACAGGTCTTCAGTGTTATCGAGTACAGCAGGGCAGCTCACTCCTCCGTTGTTACAACACACAGGTCTTCAGTGTTATCGAGTACAGCAGGGCAGCTCACACCTCCGTTGTTACAACACACAGGTCTTCAGTGCTAGCAAGTACAGCAGGGCAGCTCACTCCTCCGTTGTTACAAGACAGGTCTTCAGTGTTCTCAAGTACAGCAGGGCAGCTCACTCCTCCGTTGTTACAACACACAGGACTTCAGTGTTATCAAGTACAGCAGGGAGCTCACTCCTCCGTTGTTACAACACACAGGTCTTCAGTGTTCTCAAGTACAGCAGGGAGCTCACTCCTCCGTTGTTACAACACACAGGTCTTCAGTGTTATCAAGCACAGCAGGGATCTCACTCCTCCGTTGTTACAACACACAGGTCTTCAGTGTTATCAACCACAGCAGGGAGCTCGCTCCTCCATTATTACAACACACAGGTCTTCAGTGTTATCAGATACAGCAGGGAGCTCACTCCTCCATTGTTACAACACACAGGTCTTAGTGTTATCGAGTACAGCAGGGCAGCTCACTCTTCCGTTGTTACAACACACATGTCTTCAGTGTTATCGAGTACAGCAGGGCAGCTCACTCCTCCGTTGTTACAACACACAGGTCTTCAGTGCTATCGAGTACAGCAGGGATCTCACTCCTCCGTTGTTACAGCACACAGGTCTTCAGTGTTATCAAGCACAGCTGGGATCTCACTCCTCCGTTGTTACAACACTCAGGTCTTCAGTGTTATCAACCACAGCAGGGAGCTCCCTCCTCCATTATTACAACACACAGGTCTTCAGTGTTATCAGATACAGCAGGGAGCTCACTCCTCCGTTGTTACAACACACAGGTCTTCAGTGTTATCGAGTACAGCAGGGCAGCTCACTCTTCCGTTGTTACAACACACAGGTCTTCAGTGTTATCGAGTACAGCAGGGCAGCTCACTCCTCCGTTGTTACAACACACAGGTCTTCAGTGTTATCAAGTACAGCAGGGCAGCTCACTCCTCCGTTGTTACAACACACAGGTCTTCAGTTTTATCGAGTACAGCAGGGCAGATCACTCCTCCTTTGTTACAAGACAGGTCTTCAGTGTTCTCAAGTGCAGCAGGGAGCTCACTCCTCCATTGTAACAACACACAGGTCTTTAGTGTTACCAAGTACAGCAGGGAGCTCACTCCTCCGTTATTACAACACACAGATCTTCAGTGTTATCAAGTACAGCAGGGCAGCTCATTCCTCCATTGTTACAAAAGACAGGTCTTCAGTGTTATCAAGCACAGCAGGGAGCTCACTCCTCCGATGTTACAGCACACAGGTCTTCAGTGTTATCGAGTACAGCAGAGCAGCTCGCTCCTCCAGTTATTACAACACACAGGTCTTCAGTGTTATCAGGCACAGCAGGGAGCTCACCCCTCCGTTGTTACAGCAAACAGGTCTTCAGTCTTATCAAGCACAGCAGGGCAGCTCACTCCTCCGTTGTTACAACACATTGGTCTTCAGTGTTATCAAGTACAGCAGGGCAGCTCACTCCTCCGTGGTTACAAGACACAGGTCTTCACTGTTATCAAGTACAGCAGGGCAGCTCAGTCCTCCGTTGTTACAAGACACAGGTCTTCAGTCTTATCAAGCACAGCAGGGCAGCTCACTCCTCCATTGTTACAACACATTGGTCTTCAGTGTTATCAAGTACAGCAGGGCAGCGCACTCCTCCGTTGTTACAAGACACAGGTCTTCACTGTTATCAAGTTCAGCAGGGCAGCTCACTCCTCCGTTGTTACAAGACAGGTCTTCACTGTTATCGAGTACAGCAGGGAGCTCACTCCTCCGATGTTACAACACACAGGTCTTCAGTGTTATCAACCACAGCAGGGAGCTCGCTCCTCCATTATTACAACACACAGGTCTTCAGTGTTATCAGATACAGCAGGGAGCTCACTCCTCCGTTGTTACAACACACAGGTCTTCAGTGTTATCGAGTACAGCAGGGCAGCTCACTCTTCCGTTGTTACAACACACAGGTCTTCAGTGTTATCAAGTTGAGCAGGGCAGCTCACTCCTCCGTTGTTACAACACACAGGTCTTCATTGTTATCAGGTACAGCAGGGCATCTCACTCCTCCGATGTTACAAGAGAGGTCTTCAGTGTTCTCAAGTACAGCAGGGAGCTCACTCCTCCGTTGTAACAACACACAGGTCTTCAGTGTTATCAAGTACCGCAGGGAGCTCACTCCTCTGTTGTTACAACACACAGGTCTTCAGTGTTATCAAGTACAGCAGGGCAGCTAACTCCTCCATTGTTACAACACACAGGTCTTCAGTGTTATCAAGCACAGCAGGGATCTCACTCCTCCGATGTTACAGCACACAGGTCTTGAGTGTTATCAACCACAGCAGGGCAGCTCACTCCTCAGTTGTTACAACACACAGGTCTTCAGTGTTATCGAGTACAGCAGGGCAGCTCACTCCTCCGTTGTTACAACACACAGGTCTTCAGTGTTGTCAAGTACAGCAGGGCAGCTAACTCCTCCGTTGTTACAACACACAGGTCTTCAGTGTTATCAAGCACAGCAGGGATCTCACTCCTCCGATGTTACAGCACCCAGGTCTTGAGTCTTATCAAGCACAGCAGGGCAGCTCACTCCTCCGTTGTTACAACACACAGGTCTTCAGTGTTATCAAGCACAGCAGGGATCTCACTCCTCCGATGTTACAGCACACAGGTCTTGAGTCTTATCAAGCACAGCAGGGCAGCTCACTCCTCCGTTGTTACAACACACAGGTCTTCAGTGTTATCGAGTACAGCAGGGAGCTCACTCCTCCGATGTTACAGCACACATGTCTTCAGTGTTAAGTACAGCAGGGCAGCTCACTCCTCCGTTGTTACAACACACAGGTCTTCAGTGTTATCAAGTACAGCAGGGCAGCTCACTCCTCCGTTGTTACAAGACAGGTCTTCAGTGTTGTCAAGTGCAGCAGGGAGCTCACTCCTCCGTTGTAACAACACACAGGTCTTTAGTGTTACCAAGTACAGCAGGGAGCTCACTCCTCCGTTATTACAACACACAGGTCTTCAGTGTTATCAAGTACAGCAGGGCAGCTCACTCCTCCATTGTTACAAGACAGGTCTTCAGTGTTCTCAAGTGCATCAGGGAGCTCACTCCTCCGTTGTAACAACACACAGGTCTTCAGTGTTATCAAGTACAGCAGGGAGCTCACTCCTCCGTTATTACAACACACAGATCTTCAGTGTTATCAAGTACAGCAGGGCAGCTCATTCCTCCATTGTTACAACACACAGGTCTTCAGTGTTATCAAGCACAGCATGGATCTCACTCCTCCGTTGTTACAACACAGGTCTTCAGTGTTATCAAGCACAGCAGGGAGCTTGCTCCTCCATTATTACAACACACAGATTTTCAGTGTTATCGAGCACAGCAGGGAGCTCACTCCTACGTTATTACAACACACAGGTCTTCAGTGTTAAGTATAGCAGGGCAGCTCACTCCTCCGTTGTTACAACACACACGTCTTCAGTCTTATCAAGCACAGCAGGGCAGCTCACTCCTCCGTTGTTACAACACACAGGTCTTCAGTGTTATCGAGTACAGCAGGGCAGCTCACTCCTCCGTTGTTACAACACACAGGTCTTCAGTGTTATTGAGTACACCAGGGCAGCTCACTCCTTTGTTGTTACAACACACAGGTCTTCAGTGTTATCAAGTACAGCAGGGCAGCTCACTCCTCCGTTGTTACAAGACACGTCTTCAGTGTTTTCAAGTACAGCAGGGAGCTCACTCCTCCGTTGTAACAACACACAGGTCTTCAGTGTTATCAAGTACAGCAGGGAGCTCACTCCTCCGTTACTACAACACACAGGTCTTCAGTGTTATCAAGTACAGCAGGGCAGCTACCTCCTCAGTTGTTACAAGACAGGTCTTCAGTGTTCTCAAGTACAGCAGGGATCTCACTCCTCCTTTGTTACAACACAGGTCTTCAGTGTTATCAACCACAGCAGGGCAGCTCACTCCTCCGTTGTTACAACACACAGGTCTTCAGTGTTATCAAGTACAGCAGGGAGCTCACTCCTCCGTTGTTACAACACGCAGGTCTTCAGTGTTATCAAGTACACCAGGGCAGCTCACTCCTCCGTTGTTACAACACACAGGTCTTCAGTCTTATCAAGCACAGCAGGGCAGCTCACTCCTCCGTTGTTACAACACACAGGTCTTCAGTGTTATCGAGTACAGCAGGGCAGCTCACTCCTCCGTTGTTACAACACACAGGTCTTCAGTGTTATCGAGTACAGCAGGGCAGCTCACACCTCCGTTGTTACAACACACAGGTCTTCAGTGCTAGCAAGTACAGCAGGGCAGCTCACTCCTCCGTTGTTACAAGACAGGTCTTCAGTGTTCTCAAGTACAGCAGGGCAGCTCACTCCTCCATTGTTACAACACACAGGACTTCAGTGTTATCAAGTACAGCAGGGAGCTCACTCCTCCGTTGTTACAACACACAGGTCTTCAGTGTTCTCAAGTACAGCAGGGAGCTCACTCCTCCGTTGTTACAACACACAGGTCTTCAGTGTTATCAAGCACAGCAGGGATCTCACTCCTCCGTTGTTACAGCACACAGGTCTTCAGTGTTATCAAGCACAGCTGGGATCTCACTCCTCCGTTGTTACAACACACAGGTCTTCAGTGTTATCAACCACAGCAGGGGGCTCGCTCCTCCATTATTACAACACACAGGTCTTCAGTGTTATCAGATACAGCAGGGAGCGCACTCCTCCGTTGTTACAACACACAGGTCTTCAGTGTTATCGAGTACAGCAGGGCAGCTCACTCTTCCGTTGTTACAACACACAGGTCTTCAGTGTTATCGAGTACAGCAGGGCAGCTCACTCCTCCGTTGTTACAACACACAGGTCTTCAGTGCTATCGAGTACAGCAGGGCAGCTCACTCCTCCGTTGTTACAACACACAGGTCTTCAGTTTTATCGAGTACAGCAGGGCAGATCACTCCTCCTTTGTTACAAGACAGGTCATCAGTGTTCTCAAGTGCAGCAGGGAGCTCACTCCTCCGTTGTAACAACACACAGGTCTTTAGTGTTACCATGTACAGCAGGGAGCTCACTCCTCCGTTATTACAGCACACAGATCTTCAGTGTTATCAAGTACAGCAGGGCAGCTCATTCCTCCATTGTTACAACACACAGGTCTTCAGTGTTATCAAGCACAGCAGGGAGCTCACTCCTCCGATGTTACAGCACACAGGTCTTCAGTGTTATCGAGTACTGCAGGGCAGCTCGCTCCTCCAGTTATTACAACACACAGGTCTTCAGTGTTATCAGGTACAGCAGGGAGCTCACCCCTCCGTTGTTACAGCAAACAGGTCTTCAGTCTTATCAAGCACAGCAGGGCAGCTCACTCCTCCGTTGTTACAACACATTGGTCTTCAGTGTTATCAAGTACAGCAGGGCAGCTCACTCCTCCGTGGTTACAAGACACAGGTCTTCACTGTTATCAAGTACAGCAGGGCAGCTCACTCCTCCGTTGTTACAAGACACAGGTCTTCAGTCTTATCAAGCACAGCAGGGCAGCTCACTCCTCCATTGTTACAACACATTGGTCTTCAGTGTTATCAAGTACAGCAGGGCAGCTCACTCCTCCGTTGTTACAAGACACAGGTCTTCACTGTTATCAAGTACAGCAGGGCAGCTCACTCCTCCGTTGTTACAAGACAGGTCTTCACTGTTATCGAGTACAGCAGGGAGCTCACTCCTCCGATGTTACAGCACACAGGTCTTCAGTGTTATCAAGTGGAGCAGGGCAGCTCACTCCTCCGTTGTTACAACACACAGGTCTTCAGTGTTATCAGGTACAGCAGGGCAGCTCACTCCTCCGTTGTTACAACACAGGTCTTCAGTGTTATCAAGCACAGCAGGGAGCTCACTCCTCCGTTGTTACAACACACAGGTCTTCAGTGTTCTCAAGTACAGCAGGGCAGCTCACTACTCCGTTGTTACAAGACAGGTCTTCAGTGTTCTCAAGTACAGCAGGGCAGCTCACTCCTCCGTTGTTACAACACACAGGTCTTCAGAGTTCTCAAGTACAGCAGGGAGCTCACTCCTCCGTTGTTACAAGAGAGGTCTTCAGTGTTCTCAAGTACAGCAGGGAGCTCACTCCTCCGTTGTAACAACACACAGGTCTTCAGTGTTATCAAGTACCGCAGGGAGCTCACTCCTCTGTTGTTACAACACACAGGTCTTCAGTGTTATGAAGTACAGCAGGGCAGCTCACTCCTCAGTTGTTACAACACACAGGTCTTCAGTGTTATCGAGTACAGCAGGGCAGCTCACTCCTCCTTTGTTACAACACACAGGTCTTCAGTGTTGTCAAGTACAGCAGGGCAGCTAACTCCTCCGTTGTTACAACACACAGGTCTTCAGTGTTATCAAGCACAGCAGGGATCTCACTCCTCCGATGTTACAGCACACAGGTCTTGAGTCTTATCAAGCACAGCAGGGCAGCTCACTCCTCCGTTGTTACAACACGCAGGTCTTCAATGTTATCAAGTACAGCAGGGCAGCTCACTCCTCCGTTGTTACAAGACAGGTCTTTAGTGTTCTCAAGTACAGCAGGGAGCTCACTCCTCCGTTGTAACAACACACAGGTCTTCAGTGTTATCAAGTCCAGCAGGGAGCTCACTCCTCTGTTGTTACAACACACAGGTCTTCAGTGTTATCAAGCACAGCAGGGATCTCACTCCTCCGATGTTACACCACAAAGGTCTTCAGTGTTATCAAGTACAGCAGGGAGCTGACTCCTCTGTTGTTACAACACACAGGTCTTCATTGTCATCAAGTACAGCAGGGCAGCTAACTCCTCCGTTGTTAAAACACATAGGTCTTCAGTGTTATCAAGCACAGCAGGGATCTCACTCCTCCGATGTTACAGCACACAGGTCTTCAGTCTTATCAAGCACAGCAGGGCAGCTCACTCCTCCGTTGTTACAACACACAGGTCTTCAGTGTTATAAAGTACAGCAGGGAGCTCACTCCTCCGTTGTTACAACACGCAGGTCTTCAGTGTTATCAAGTACAGCAGGGCAGCTCACTCCTCCGTTGTTACAACACGCAGGTCTTCAATGTTATCAAGTACAGCAGGGCAGCTCACTCCTCCGTTGTTACAAGACAGGTCTTTAGTGTTCTCAAGTACAGCAGGGAGCTCACTCCTCCGTTGTAACAACACACAGGTCTTCAGTGTTATCAAGCACAGCAGGGATCTCACTCCTCCGATGTTACAGCACACAGGTCTTCAGTGTTATCAAGTACAGCAGGGAGCTCACTCCTCTGTTGTTACAACACACAGGTCTTCATTGTCATCAAGTACAGCAGGGCAGCTAACTCCTCCGTTGTTAAAACACACAGGTCTTCAGTGTTATCAAGCACAGCAGGGATCTCACTCCTCCGATGTTACAGCACACAGGTCTTCAGTCTTATCAAGCACAGCAGGGCAGCTCACTCCTCCGTTGTTACAACACACAGGTCTTCAGTGTTATAAAGTACAGCAGGGAGCTCACTCCTCCGTTGTTACAACACGCAGGTCTTCAGTGTTATCAAGTACAGCAGGGCAGCTCACTCCTCCGTTGTTACAAGACACAGGTCTCCAGTGTTATCAGGTACAGCAGGGCAGCTCACTCCTCCGTTGTTACAACACAGGTCTTCAGTGTTATCAAGCACAGCAGGGAGCTCACTCCTCCGTTGTTAAAACACACAGGTCTTCAGTGTTATCAGGTACAGCAGGGCAGCTCACTCCTCCGTTGTTACAACACAGGTCTTCAGTGTTATCAAGTCCAGCAGGGAGCTCACTCCTCTGTTGTTACAAGACACAGGTCTTCAGTGTTATCAAGCACAGCAGGGATCTCACTCCTCCGATGTTACAGCACACAGGTCTTCAGTGTTATCAAGTACAGCAGGGAGCTCACTCCTCTGTTGTTACAACACACAGGTCTTCAGTGTCATCAAGTACAGCAGGGCAGCTAACTCCTCCGTTGTTAAAACACACAGGTCTTCAGTGTTATCAAGCACAGCAGGGATCTCACTCCTCCGATGTTACAGCACACAGGTCTTCAGTCTTATCAAGCACAGCAGGGCAGCTCACTCCTCCGTTGTTACAACACACAGGTCTTCAGTGTTATAAAGTACAGCAGGGAGCTCACTCCTCCGTTGTTACAACACGCAGGTCTTCAGTGTTATCAAGTACAGCAGGGCAGCTCACTCCTCCGTTGTTACAAGACACAGGTCTTCAGTGTTATCAGGTACAGCAGGGCAGCTCACTCCTCCGTTGTTACAACACAGGTCTTCAGTGTTATCAAGCACAGCAGGGAGCTCACTCCTCCGTTGTTACAACACACAGGTCTTCAGTGTTATCAGGTACAGCAGGGCAGCTCACTCCTCCGTTGTTACAACACAGGTCTTCAGTGTTATCAAGCACAGCAGGGAGCTCACTCCTCCGTTGTTACAACACACAGGTCTTCAGTGTTATCAGGTACACCAGGGCAGCTCACTCCTCCGTTGTTACAACACAGGTCTTCAGTGTTATCAAGTACACCAGGGAAGCTCACTCCTCCATTGTTACAACACACATGTCTTCAGTGTTCTCAAGTACAGCAGGGCAGCTCACTCCTCCGTTGTTACAAGACATGTCTTCAGTGTTCCCAAGTACAGCAGGGATCCTACTCCTCCGTTGTTACAACACACAGGTCTTCAGTGTTCTCAAGTACAGCAGGGCAGCTCACTCCTCCGTTGTTACAAGACAGGTCTTCAGTGTTCTCAAGTACAGCAGGGAGCTCACTCCTCCGTTGTTACAAGACAGGTCTTCAGTGTTCTCAAGTACAGCAGGGAGCTCACTCCTCCCTTGTAACAACACACAGGTCTTCAGTGTTATCAAGTACAGCAGGGAGCTCACTCCTCTGTTGTTACAACACACAGGTCTTCAGTGTTATCAAGCACAGCAGGGATCTCACTCCTCCGATGTTACAGTACACAGGTCTTCAGTGTTATCAAGTACAGCAGGAGCTCACTCCTCTGTTGTTACAAAACACAGGTCTTCAGTGTTATCAAGTACAGCAGGGCAGCTAACTCCTCCGTTGTTACACCACACAGGTCTTCAGTGTTATCAAGCACAGCAGGGATCTCACTCCTCCGATGTTACAGCACACAGGTCTTCAGTTTTATCAAGTACAGCAGGGCAGCTCACTCCTCCGTTGTTACAACACGCAGGTGTTCAGTGTTATCAAGTACAGCAGGGCAGCTCACTCCTCCGTTGTTACAAGACACAGGTCTTCAGTGTTATCAGGTACAGCAGGGCAGCTCACTCCTCTGTTGTTACAAGACAGGTCTTCAGTGTTGTCAAGTACAGCAGGGAGCTCACTCCTCCGTTGTTACGACACGCAGGTCTTCAGTGTTATCAAGTACAGCAGGGCAGCTCACTCCTTCGTTGTTACAACACACAGGTCTTCAGTGTTATCAAGCACAGCAGGTATCTCACTCCTCCGATGTTACAGCACACAGGTCTTCAGTGTTATCAAGTACAGCAGGGCAGCTAACTCCTCCGTTGTTACTACACACAGGTCTTCAGTGTTATCAAGCACAGCAGGGATCCCACTCCTCCGATGTTACAAGACACAGGTCTTCAGTGCTATCAAGTACAGCAGGGCAGCTCACCCCTCCGTTGTTACAACAACCAGGTCTTCAGTGTTATCAAGCACAGCAGGGAGCTCACTCCTCCGTTGTTACAAGACACAGGTCTTCAGTGCTATCAAGTACAGCAGGGCAGCTCACTCCTCCGTTGTTACAACAACCAGGTCTTTAGTGTCATCAAGCACAGCAGGGAGCTCACTCCTCCGTTGTTACAAGACAGGTCTTCAGTGTTATCGAGTACAGCAGGGAGCTCACTCCTCCATTGTTACAACACACAGGTCTTCAGTGTTATTGAGTACAGCAGAGCAGCTCACTCCTCCGTTGTTACAACAACCAGGTCTTTAGTGTCATCAAGCACAGCAGGGAGCTCACTCCTCCGTTGTTACAAGACAGGTCTTCAGTGTTATCGAGTACAGCAGGGAGCTCACTCCTCCGTTGTTACAACACACAGGTCTTCAGTGTTATTGAGTACAGCAGGGCAGCTCACTCCTCCGTTGTTACAACACACAGGTCTTCAGTGTTCTCAAGTACAGCAGGGAGCTCACTCCTCCGTTGTTACAGCACACAGGTCTTCAGTGTTATCAAGCACAGCTGGGATCTCACTCCTCCGTTGTTAGAACACACAGGTCTTCAGTGTTATCAACCACAGCAGGGATCTCACTCCTCCGTTGTTACAACACACAGGTGTTCAGTGTTATCAAGCACCTCAGGGATCTCACTTCTCCGTTGTTACAACACAGGTCTTCAGTCTTATCAAGCACAGCAGGGCAGCTCACTCCTCCGTTGTTACAACACACAGGTCTTCAGTGTTATAAAGTACAGCAGGGAGCTCACTCCTCCGTTGTTACAACACGCAGGTCTTCAGTGTTATCAAGTACAGCAGGGCAGCTCACTCCTCCGTTGTTACAAGACACAGGTCTTCAGTGTTATCAGGTACAGCAGGGCAGCTCACTCCTCCGTTGTTACAACACAGGTCTTCAGTGTTATCAAGCACAGCAGGGAGCTCACTCCTCCGTTGTTACAACACACAGGTCTTCAGTGTTATCAGGTACAGCAGGGCAGCTCACTCCTCCGTTGTTACAACACAGGTCTTCAGTGTTATCAAGCACAGCAGGGAGCTCACTCCTCCGTTGTTACAACACACAGGTCTTCAGTGTTATCAGGTACACCAGGGCAGCTCACTCCTCCGTTGTTACAACACAGGTCTTCAGTGTTATCAAGTACACCAGGGAAGCTCACTCCTCCATTGTTACAACACACATGTCTTCAGTGTTCTCAAGTACAGCAGGGCAGCTCACTCCTCCGTTGTTACAAGACATGTCTTCAGTGTTCCCAAGTACAGCAGGGATCCTACTCCTCCGTTGTTACAACACACAGGTCTTCAGTGTTCTCAAGTACAGCAGGGCAGCTCACTCCTCCGTTGTTACAAGACAGGTCTTCAGTGTTCTCAAGTACAGCAGGGAGCTCACTCCTCCGTTGTTACAAGACAGGTCTTCAGTGTTCTCAAGTACAGCAGGGAGCTCACTCCTCCCTTGTAACAACACACAGGTCTTCAGTGTTATCAAGTACAGCAGGGAGCTCACTCCTCTGTTGTTACAACACACAGGTCTTCAGTGTTATCAAGCACAGCAGGGATCTCACTCCTCCGATGTTACAGTACACAGGTCTTCAGTGTTATCAAGTACAGCAGGGAGCTCACTCCTCTGTTGTTACAAAACACAGGTCTTCAGTGTTATCAAGTACAGCAGGGCAGCTAACTCCTCCGTTGTTGCAACACACAGGTCTTCAGTGTTATCAAGCACAGCAGGGATCTCACTCCTCCGATGTTACAGCACACAGGTCTTCAGTTTTATCAAGTACAGCAGGGCAGCTCACTCCTCCGTTGTTACAACACGCAGGTGTTCAGTGTTATCAAGTACAGCAGGGCAGCTCACTCCTCCGTTGTTACAAGACACAGGTCTTCAGTGTTATCAGGTACAGCAGGGCAGCTCACTCCTCCGTTGTTACAAGACAGGTCTTCAGTGTTGTCAAGTACAGCAGGGAGCTCACTCCTCCGTTGTTACGACACGCAGGTCTTCAGTGTTATCAAGTACAGCAGGGCAGCTCACTCCTTCGTTGTTACAAGACAGGTCTTCAGTGTTCTCAAGTACAGTAGGGAGCTCACTCCTCCGTTGTAACAACACACAGGTCTTCAGTGTTATCAAGTACAGCAGGGAGCTCACTCCTCTGTTGTTACAACACACAGGTCTTCAGTGTTATCAAGCACAGCAGGTATCTCACTCCTCCGATGTTACAGCACACAGGTCTTCAGTGTTATCAAGTACAGCAGGGCAGCTAACTCCTCCGTTGTTACTACACACAGGTCTTCAGTGTTATCAAGCACAGCAGGGATCCCACTCCTCCGATGTTACAAGACACAGGTCTTCAGTGCTATCAAGTACAGCAGGGCAGCTCACCCCTCCGTTGTTACAACAACCAGGTCTTCAGTGTTATCAAGCACAGCAGGGAGCTCACTCCTCCGTTGTTACAAGACACAGGTCTTCAGTGCTATCAAGTACAGCAGGGCAGCTCACTCCTCCGTTGTTACAACAACCAGGTCTTTAGTGTCATCAAGCACAGCAGGGAGCTCACTCCTCCGTTGTTACAAGACAGGTCTTCAGTGTTATCGAGTACAGCAGGGAGCTCACTCCTCCGTTGTTACAACACACAGGTCTTCAGTGTTATTGAGTACAGCAGGGCAGCTCACTCCTCCGTTGTTACAACAACCAGGTCTTTAGTGTCATCAAGCACAGCAGGGAGCTCACTCCTCCGTTGTTACAAGACAGGTCTTCAGTGTTATCGAGTACAGCAGGGAGCTCACTCCTCCGTTGTTACAACACACAGGTCTTCAGTGTTATTGAGTACAGCAGGGCAGCTCACTCCTCCGTTGTTACAACACACAGGTCTTCAGTGTTCTCAAGTACAGCAGGGAGCTCACTCCTCCGTTGTTACAGCAC
Source organism: Calotriton arnoldi (assembly GCA_963921515.1). Taxonomy (NCBI): domain Eukaryota; kingdom Metazoa; phylum Chordata; class Amphibia; order Caudata; family Salamandridae; genus Calotriton; species Calotriton arnoldi. The sequence continues at coordinate 2,708,637 of CAWUFW010000850.1, read as the reverse complement.
ACAGGTCTTCAGTGTTATCAAGCACAGCTGGGATCTCACTCCTCCGTTGTTAGAACACACAGGTCTTCAGTGTTATCAACCACAGCAGGGATCTCACTCCTCCGTTGTTACAACACACAGGTGTTCAGTGTTATCAAGCACCTCAGGGATCTCACTTCTCCGTTGTTACAACACAGGTCTTCAGTGTTATCAACCACAGCAGGGAGCTCGCTCCTCCATTATTACAACACAGAGGTTTTCAGTGTTATCGAACACAGCAGGGAGCTCACTCCTACGTTGTTACAACACACAGGTCTTCAGTGTTATCAGATACAGCAGGGAGCTCACTCCTCCGTTGTTACAACACACAGTTCTTCAGTGTTATCGAGTACAGCAGGGCACCTCACTCTTCCGTTGTTACAACACACAGGTCTTCAGTGTTATCAAGCACAGCAGGGATCTCACTCCTCCGTTGTTACAACACAAGTCTTCAGTGTTATCAACCACATCAGGGATCTCACTCCTCCGTTGTTACAACACACAGGTTTTCAGTGTTATCGAGCACAGCAGGGAGCTCACTCCTACGTTGTTACAACACACAGGTCTTCAGTGTTATCGAGTACAGCAGGGCAGCTCACTCCTCCGTTGTTACCATACACAGGTCTTCAGTGTTATCAAGCACAGCAGGGAGCTTGCTCCTCCATTATTACAACACACAGATTTTCAGTGTTATCGAGCACAGCAGGGAGCTCACTCCTACGTTATTACAACACACAGGTCTTCAGTGTTATGGAGTACAGCAGGGCAGCTCACTCCTCCGTTGTTACAAGACACAGGTCTTCAGTGCTATCAAGTACAGCAGGGCAGCTCACTCCTCCGTTGTTACAACAACCAGGTCTTTAGTGTCATCAAGCACAGCAGGGAGCTCACTCCTCCGTTGTTACAAGACAGGTCTTCAGTGTTATCGAGTACAGCAGGGAGCTCACTCCTCCGTTGTTACAACACACAGGTCTTCAGTGTTATTGAGTACAGCAGGGCAGCTCACTCCTCCGTTGTTACAACACACAGGTCTTCAGTGTTCTCAAGTACAGCAGGGAGCTCACTCCTCCGTTGTTACAACACACAGGTCTTCAGTGTTATCAAGCACAGCAGGGATCTCACTCCTCCGTTGTTACAGCACACAGGTCTTCAGTGTTATCAAGCACAGCTGGGATCTCACTCCTCCGTTGTTAGAACACACAGGTCTTCAGTGTTATCAACCACAGCAGGGATCTCACTCCTCCGTTGTTACAACACACAGGTGTTCAGTGTTATCAAGCACCTCAGGGATCTCACTTCTCCGTTGTTACAACACAGGTCTTCAGTGTTATCAACCACAGCAGGGAGCTCGCTCCTCCATTATTACAACACAGAGGTTTTCAGTGTTATCGAACACAGCAGGGAGCTCACTCCTACGTTGTTACAACACACAGGTCTTCAGTGTTATCAGATACAGCAGGGAGCTCACTCCTCCGTTGTTACAACACACAGTTCTTCAGTGTTATCGAGCACAGCAGGGCATCTCACTCCTCCGTTGTTACAACACAAGTCTTCAGTGTTATCAACCACATCAGGGATCTCACTCCTCCGTTGTTACAACACACAGGTTTTCAGTGTTATCGAGCACAGCAGGGAGCTCACTCCTACGTTGTTACAACACACAGGTCTTCAGTGTTATCGAGTACAGCAGGGCAGCTCACTCCTCCGTTGTTACCATACACAGGTCTTCAGTGTTATCAAGCACAGCAGGGAGCTTGCTCCTCCATTATTACAACACACAGATTTTCAGTGTTATCGAGCACAGCAGGGAGCTCACTCCTACGTTATTACAACACACAGGTCTTCAGTGTTATCGAGCACAGCAGGGAGCTCACTCCTACGTTGTTACAACACACAGGTCTTCAGTGTTATCGAGTACAGCAGGGCAGCTCACTCCTCCGTTGTTACCATACACAGGTCTTCAGTGTTATCAAGCACAGCAGGGAGCTCACTCCTCCGATGTTACAGCACACAGGTCTTCAGTGTTAAGTATAGCAGGGCAGCTCACTCCTCCGTTGTTACAACACACACGTCTTCAGTCTTATCAAGCACAGCAGGGCAGCTCACTCCTCCGTTGTTACAACACACAGGTCTTCAGTGTTATCGAGTACAGCAGGGCAGCTCACTCCTCCGTTGTTACAACACACAGGTCTTCAGTGTTATCGAGTACAGCAGGGCAGCTCACTCCTCCGTTGTTACAACACACAGGTCTTCAGTGTTATCAAGTACAGCAGGGAGCTCACTCCTCCGTTGTAACAACACACAGGTCTTCAGTGTTATCAAGTACAGCAGGGCAGATAACTCCTCCGTTGTTACAACACAGGTCTTCAATGTTATCGAGTACAGCAGGGAGCTCACTCCGTTGTTACAACACACAGGTCTTCAGTGTTATTGAGTACAGCAGGGCAGCTCACTCCTCCGTTGTTACAACAACCAGGTCTTTAGTGTCATCAGCACAGCAGGGAGCTCACTCCTCCGTTGTTACAAGACAGGTCTTCAGTGTTATCGAGTACAGCAGGGAGCTCACTCCTCCGTTGTTACAACACACAGGTCTTCAGTGTTATTGAGTACAGCAGGGCAGCTCACTCCTCCGTTGTTACAACACACAGGTCTTCAGTGTTCTCAAGTACAGCAGGGAGCTCACTCCTCCGTTGTTACAGCACACAGGTCTTCAGTGTTATCAAGCACAGCTGGGATCTCACTCCTCCGTTGTTAGAACACACAGGTCTTCAGTGTTATCAACCACAGCAGGGATCTCACTCCTCTGTTGTTACAACACACAGGTGTTCAGTGTTATCAAGCACCTCAGGGATCTCACTTCTCCGTTGTTACAACACAGGTCTTCAGTGTTATCAACCACAGCAGGGAGCTCGCTCCTCCATTATTACAACACAGAGGTTTTCAGTGTTATCGAACACAGCAGGGAGCTCACTCCTACGTTGTTACAACACACAGGTCTTCAGTGTTATCAGATACAGCAGGGAGCTCACTCCTCCGTTGTTACAACACACAGTTCTTCAGTGTTATCGAGTACAGCAGGGCACCTCACTCTTCCGTTGTTACAACACACAGGTCTTCAGTGTTATCAAGCACAGCAGGGATCTCACTCCTCCGTTGTTACAACACAAGGTCTTCAGTGATATCAACCACATCAGGGATCTCACTCCTCCGTTGTTACAACACACAGGTTTTCAGTGTTATCGAGCACAGCAGGGAGCTCACTCCTACGTTGTTACAACACACAGGTCTTCAGTGTTATCGAGTACAGCAGGGCAGCTCACTCCTCCGTTGTTACCATACACAGGTCTTCAGTGTTATCAAGCACAGCAGGGAGCTCGCTCCTCCGTTATTACAACACACAGGTCTTCAGTGTTATCGAGCACAGCAGGGAGCTCACTCCTCCGTTGTTACAACACACAGGTCTTCAGTGTTATCGAGTACAGCAGGGCAGCTCACTCCTCCGTTGTTACAACACACAGGTCTTCAGTGTTATCAAGTACAGCAGGGCAGCTCACTCCTCCGTTGTTACAACACACCAGGTCTTCAGTGTCATCAAGCACAGCAGGGAGCTCACTCCTCCGTTGTTACAACGACAGGTCTTCAGTGTTATCGAGTACAGCAGGGAGCTCACTCCTCCGTTGTTACAACACACAGGTCTTCAGTGTTATCAGAGTACAGCAGGGAGCTCACTCCTCCGTTGTTACAACACACAGGTCTTCAGTGTTATCAAGCACAGCAGGGACCTCACTCCTCCGTTGTTACAACACACAGGTCTTCAGTGTTATCAAGCACAGCAGGGATCTCACTCCTCCGTTGTTACAACACACAGGTCTTCAGTGTTATCAAGCACAGCAGGGATCTCACTCCTCCGTTGTTACAACACACAGGTCTTCAGTGTTATCAAGCACAGCAGGGATCTCACTCCTCCGTTGTTACAACACACAGGTCTTCAGTGTTATCAAGCACAGCAGGGAGCTCACTCCTCCGTTGTTACCACACACAGGTCTTCAGTGTTATCAAGCACAGCAGGGAGCTCGCTCCTCCGTTGTTACAACACAGAGGTCTTCAGTGTTATCGAACACAGCAGGGAGCTCACTCCTCCGTTGTTACAACACACAGGTCTTCAGTGTTATCGAACACAGCAGGGAGCTCACTCCTCCGTTGTTACAACACACAGGTCTTCAGTGTTATCAGATACAGCAGGGAGCTCACTCCTCCGTTGTTACAACACACAGTTCTTCAGTGTTATCGAGTACAGCAGGGCATCTCACTCTTCCGTTGTTACAACACACAGGTCTTCAGTGTTATCAAGCACAGCAGGGATCTCACTCCTCCGTTGTTACAACACAAGTCTTCAGTGTTATCAACCACATCAGGGATCTCACTCCTCCGTTGTTACAACACACAGGTTTTCAGTGTTATCGAGCACAGCAGGGAGCTCACTCCTACGTTGTTACAACACACAGGTCTTCAGTGTTATCGAGTACAGCAGGGCAGCTCACTCCTCCGTTGTTACCATACACAGGTCCTCAGTGTTATCAAGCACAGCAGGGAGCTTGCTCCTCCATTATTACAACACACAGATTTTCAGTGTTATCGAGCACAGCAGGGAGCTCACTCCTACGTTATTACAACACACAGGTCTTCAGTGTTATCGAGCACAGCAGGGAGCTCACTCCTACGTTGTTACAACACACAGGTCTTCAGTGTTATCGAGTACAGCAGGGCAGCTCACTCCTCCGTTGTTACCATACACAGGTCTTCAGTGTTATCAAGAAACGGCGTTAAAATTATCGCCGCTTTAGCGGCAGAAAACTGCCGCTAAAGCAGCGATAATGGGCTTGATAATATGCCCTTGAGAATTCCAATAGAAGCCCATGTTGACACCAGAACATGGGCTTCTATTGGAATTCTCAAGGGCATATTATCAAGCCCATTATCGCCGCTTTAGCGGCAGTTTTCTGCCGCTAAAGCGGCGATAATTTTTAACGCCGTTCTTGATAATATGCCCCACAGGTTTTCAGTGTTATCAAGCACAGCAGGGAGCTCACTCCTACGTTGTTACAACACACAGGTCTTCAGTGTTATCAAGTACAGCAGGGCAGCTCACTCCTCCATTGTTACAACACACAGGTCTTCAGTGTTATCAGGTACAGCAGGGCAGCTCACTCCTCGGTTGTTACAACACACAGGTCTTCAGTGTTATTGAGTACAGCAGGGCAGCTCACTCCTCCGTTGTTACAACACACAGGTCTTCAGTGTTATCAGGTACAGCAGGGCAGCTCACTCCTCCGTTGTTACAACACACAGGTCTTCAGTGTTATCGAGTACAGCAGGGCAGCTCACTCCTCCGTTGTTACAACACACAGGTCTTCAGTGTTATCGAGTACAGCAGGGATCTCACTCCTCCGTTGTTACAGCACACAGGTCTTCAGTGTTATCGAGTACAGCAGGGCAGCTCACTCCGTTGTTACAACACAGGTCTTCAGTGTTATCAAGGCCAGCAGGGAGCTCACTCCTCCGTTGTTACAACACACAGGTCTTTAGTGTTATCAAGGCCAGCAGGGCAGCTCAGTACTCTGTTGTTACAACACACAGGTCTTCAGTGTTATCAAGCACAGCAGGGCAGCTCCCTCCTCCGTTGTTATGGCACACGGGTCGTCAGTGTTATCTTTACAGCAGGGCAGCTCACACCTCCAGTTATTACAACAAACTTCAGTCCTGCTGAAAAGGAACCAAAAACAACGTGGAGCACAGAAACCGCACTATTAGCGCTAAAGGTAAGACCTCTTATGTTACTTACATGTGTATAGCGTGTTTTGCATGTGTGCAGCCTCACAGCACTCTTGGAGCTCTTCTACCTTCATCCCTTGGTCTCGAGGATTCAGCCACGGGCCAGAGTCTGGTTCTTGTTGTTTGCAGTGGATTATCCGTGGTGCTCCTGTGCCTAATGTGCGTCTTCATGTATAGGTTTGGTCCTGTGTATTACAGTAGTTAGTGGTGTTTGGTGTGTTTTGCTGAGGTCTTCACCAGGCCGGGTAGTTGCCTTCTTTGAGGGTTGCATGTGCTCTGCTCTGCTGTGCTTGAAGTCTGTGCTTCAGGTGATGAGCGTGGAGTCTTGTCAGGGTGCACTGTCTTCTTTTAACTGACCAGACCTTTATTAACCCGTGGCGTGTTGTGTGGATTTTGCGGTTAGTGTTGTGTATATTATTTTGTGAGGAGCTGGTTACTGTTGTAAGGTTTATGTTGTCCCATTATATGTCCTGTGATGGACAAGTCTTGGTTGTCATGTGATCTGTTGGTGCTTGTGATTCTTATCCGGGTTAGTTTCAGAGTCTGAGGTCCCAGGAGCAGAGGCCATATGATGTCTTACTCCTCATTGTCTCCTTCTCACTGACCTGGTATGTGTCTTGTGCAGGAGACTCTTCAAGAACCTGCTGGGGACGTGTCTTCGAATGCTGCGATAGGGGTGCACATAGGCCACTGGTACTCTTATCCTGGATGACTACCGTCTCCATCACTTGAGTACCAGTTGGAAGCAACGATGTTAGCAGTGGTGTTCAGGCCTGTTGATCCTCACGCGAGCGGGGGGGCTGCCTGCCAGGTACTTGCTATTTACCTCTATTGTGACTGGGCCTCCACTTGTATGTGGGGTAAGAGTGTGTTTAGTGCCCTGTGAAATTTACTTTTGAATAAAGCCCTCTCTCCAAATGTTTGGAGCCACCTTTGAATCAGCAGCCAGCAGACTGAACCCCAGCTGCTGAGTCTGTATGTAAACTGGCCTCTTGGGCTTATGCCATATTGAAAGAGCTCTGTATGCTCAGATAGAGGACGCCTGGGATCAGAGCTGTATAATGTGACTTTCTCCCGTCTAGGGACTTAGAATGACCTGGACTAGAGGAGAAGGCTGCACTGATGTAACCTAGACAAACGATTGCCATAGACTTCCTAGCTGTAGAGAATCGGCCTTTCTTTAGAGCAGAGATTGAGTTTAGCCATCCAGTGCCGAGACCAGAAGCCTGCGACTGCCGCCCAGTGTCACCTGTGCTCCCCCTGCTCGCAACAATGACCCAAGTGCAAGGCCCCATGTGCTTCCTGTCTTTGATGCTGCACCTCTGCTTCCACTGCTCTTAGCGATTACCCAAGCGCTAGCGCCCATGTGCCTCCTTTCTTTATTGCTGCACCTGTGCTCCCTCTCGTCCCAGTGATGACCCAGCACAAGGGCCCATGTGCTTCCTTCCTTTCTTTGTTGATGCACCTGTGCTCCCGCTCCTAGCAGCGTTGACCCAAGTGCAAGGGCCCATGTGCTTCCTTTCTTTCTTTGTTGATGCACCTGTGCTCCCCCTCCTGACCCAAGTGCAAGGGCCCATGTGCTTCCATCCTTTCTTTGTTGCTGCACCTGTGCTCCCCCTCCTAGCAGCGATGACCCAAGTACAAGGGCCCATGTGCTTCCATCCTTTCTTTGTTGATGCACCTGTGCTCCTCCTCCTAGCAGCGATGACCCAAGTGCAAGGGCCCATGTGCTTCCATCCTTTCTTTGTTGCTGCACCTGTGCTCCCCTCCTAGCAGCGATGACCCAAGTGCAAGGGCCCATGTGCTTCCTTCCTTTCTTTGTTGATGCACCTGTGCTCCACCTCCTAGCAGCGATGACCCAAGGGCAAGGGCCCATGTGCTTCCATCCTTTCTTTGTTGATGCACCTGTGCTCCCCCTCCTAGCAGCCATGACCCTAGCGCAAGGGCCCATGTGCTTCCATCCTTTCTTTGTTGCTGCACCTGTGCTCCCCCTCCTAGCAGCGATGACCAAGTGCAAGGGCCCATATGCTTCCTTCCTTTCTTTGTTGCTGCACCTGTGCTCCCCCTCCTAGCAGCGATGACCCAAGTGCAAGGGCGCATGTGCTTCCTTCCTTTCTTTGTTGATGAACCTGTGCTCCCCCTCCTAGCAGCGATGACCCAAGTGCAAGGGCCCATCTGCTTCCTGTCTTTCTTTATTACTGCACCTATGCTCCCCTCCTAGCAGCCATGACCCTAGCGCAAGGGCCCATGTGCTTCCATCCTTTCTGTGTTGATGCATCTGTGCTCCCCCTCCTAGCAGCGCTAACCCCAGCACAAGAGCACATGTGCTTCCTTCCTTTCTTTGTTGCTGCACCTGTGCTCCCCCTCCTAGCAGCGATGACCCAAGTGCAAGGGCCCATGTGCTTCCTGTCTTTCTTTATTACTGCACCTATGCTCCCCCTCCTAGCAGCCATGACCCTTGCGCAAGGGCCCATGTGCTTCCATCCTTTCTTTGTTGCTGCACCGGTGCTCCCCCTCCTAGCAGCGATGAGCCAAGTGCAAGGGCCCATGTGCTTCCTTCTTTTCTTTGTTGCTGCACCTGTGCTCCCCCTCCTAGCAGCGATGACCCAAGTGCAAGGGCCCATGTGCTTCCTTCCTTTCTTTGTTGCTGCACCTATGCTCCCCCTCCTAGCAGCGATGACCCTAGCGCAAGGGCCCATATGCTTGCTTCCTTCCTTTCTTTGTTGATGCACCAGTGCTCCCCCTCCTAGCAGCGATGACCCAAGTGCAAGGGCCCATATGCTTCCTTCCTTTCTTTGTTGATGCACCTGTGCTCCCCCTCCTGACCCAAGTGCAAGGGCCCATGTGCTTCCTTCCTTCTTTGTTGATGCATCTGTGCTCCCCCTCCTAGCAGCGATGACCCAAGTGCAAGGGCCCATGTGCTTCCTGTCTTTCTTTGTTGCTACACCTGTGCTCCCCCTCCTAGCAGCGATGAGACAAGTGCAAGGGCCCATGTGCTTCCTGTCTTTCTTTATTACTGCACCTATGCTCCCCCTCCTAGCAGCCATGACCCTAGCGCAAGGGCCTATGTGCTTCCTTCCTTTCTTTGTTGCTGCACCTGTGCTCCCCCTCCTAGCAGCGATGAGCCAAGTGCAAGGGCCCATGTGCTTCCTATCTTTCTTTATTACTGCACCTGTGCTCCCCCTCCTAGCAGCCATGACCGTAGGGCAAGGGCCCATGTGCTTCCTTCCTTTCTTTGTTGATGCACCTGTGCTCCCCCTCCTGACCCAAGTGCAAGGGCCCAAATGCTTACTTCCTTTCTTTGTTGATGCATCTGTGCTCCCCCTCCTAGTAGCGATGACCCAAGTGCAAGGGCCCATGTGCTTCCTGTCTTTCTTTGTTGAAGCACCTGTGCTCCCCCTCCTAGCGGCGATGATCCAAGTGCAAGAGCGCATGTGATTCCTTCCTTTCTTTGTTGATGCATCTGTGCTCCCCCTCCTAGCAGCGATGACCCAAGTGCAAGGGCCCATGTGCTTCCTGTCTTTCTTTGTTGAAGCACCTGTGCTCCCCCTCCTAGCAGCGATGACCCCAGCACAAGAGCCCATGTGCTTCCTTCCTTTGTTGCTGCACCTGTGCTCCCCCTCCTAGCAGCGATGACCCCAGCACAAGAGCCCATGTGCTTCCTTCCTTTGTTGCTGCACCTGTGCTCCCCCTCCTAGCAGCGATGACCCAAGTGCAAGGGCCCATGTGCTTCCTGTCTTTTTTGTTGCTGCACCTGTGCTCCCCTCCTAGCAGCGATGACCCAAGTGCAAGGGCCCATGTGCTTCCTGTCTTTCTTTATTACTGCACCTATGCTCCCCCTCCAGCAGCCATGACCCTAGCGCAAGGGCCCATGTGCTTCCATCCTTTCTTTGTTGCTGCACCTGTGCTCCCCCTCCTAGCAGCGATGACCCAAGTGCAAGGGCCCATGTGCTTCCTTCCTTTCTTAGTTGATGCACCTGTGCTCCCCCTCCTAGCAGCGATGACCCAAGTGCAAGGGCCCATGTGCTTCCTTCCTTTCTTTGTTGATGCGCCTGTGCTCCCCCTCCTAGCAGCCATGACCCTAGCGCAAGGGCCCATGTGCTTCCTTCCTTTGTTGCTGCACCTGTGCTCCCCCTCCTAGCAGCGATGACCCAAGTGCAAGGGCCCATTTGCTTCCTTCCTTTCTTTGTTGATGCACCTGTGCTCCCTCTCCTAGCAGCCATGACCCTAGCGCAAGGGCCCATGTGCTTCCATCCTTTCTTTGTTGATGCACCTGTGCTCCCCCTCCTAGCAGCGATGACCCAAGTGCAAGGGCCCATATGCTTCCTTCCTTTCTTTGTTGATGCACCAGTGCTCCCCCTCCTAGCAGCGATGACCCAAGTGCAAGGGCCCATGTGCTTCCTTCCTTTCTTTGTTGATGCGCCTGTGCTCCCCCTCCTAGCAGCCATGACCCTAGCGCCCATGTGCTTCCTTCCTTTGTTGCTGCACCTGTGCTCCCCCTCCTAGCAGCGATGACCCAAGTGCAAGGGCCCATTTGCTTCCTTCCTTTCTTTGTTGATGCACCTGTGCTCCCTCTCCTAGCAGCCATGACCCTAGCGCAAGGGCCCATGTGCTTCCATCCTTTCTTTGTTGATGCACCTGTGCTCCCCCTCCTAGCAGCGATGACCCAAGTGCAAGGGCCCATATGCTTCATTCCTTTCTTTGTTGAAGCACCTGTGCTCCCCCTCCTAGCAGCGATGACCCAAGTGCAAGGGCCCATGTGCTTCCTTCCTTTCTTTGTTGATGCATCTGTGCTCCCCCTCCTAGCAGCGATGACCCAAGTGCAAGGGCCCATGTGCTTCCTTCCTTTCTTTATTGATGCACCTGTGCTCCCCCTCCTAGCAGCGATGACCCCAGCACAAGAGCCCATGTGCTTCCTTCCTTTGTTGCTGCACCTGTGCTCCCGCTCCTAGCAGCGATGACCCAAGTGCAAGGGCCCATGTGCTTCCTGTCTTTCTTTGTTGCTGCACCTGTGCTCCCCCTCCTAGCAGCGACGACCCAAGTGCAAGGGCCCATGTGCTTCCTGTCTTTCCTTATTACTGCACCTATGCTCCCCCTCCTAGCAGCGATGACCCAAGTGCAAGGGCCCATGTGCTTCCTTCCTTTCTTTGTTGATGCACATGTGCTCCCCTCCTAGTAGCGATGACCCAAGTGAAAGGGCCCATGTGCTTCCTTCCTTTCTTTGTTGATGCACCTGTGCTCCCCTTCCTAGCAGCGATGACCCAAGTGCAAGGGCCCATGTGCTTCCTTTCTTTCTTTGTTGATGCACCTGTGCTCCCCTCCTAGCAGCCATGACCCTAGCGCAAGGGCCCATGTGCTTCCATCCTTTCTTTGTTGCTGCACCTGTGCTCCCCCTCCTAGCAGCGATGACCCAAGTGCAAGGGCGCATGTGCTTCCTTCCTTCCTTTCTTTGTTGATGCACCAGTGCTCCCCCTCCTGACCCAAGTGCAAGGGCCCATGTGCTTCCTTCCTTTCTTTGTTGATGCATCTGTGCTCCCCTCCTAGCAGCGATGACCCAAGTGCAAGGGCCCATGTGCTTCCTGTCTTTCTTTGTTGAAGCACCTGTGCTCCCCCTCCTAGCAGTGATGACCCAAGTGCAAGGGCGCATGTGATTCCTGTCTTTCTTTGTTGATGCACCTGTGCTCCCCCTCCTAGCAGCGATGACCCAAGTGCAAGGGCGCATGTGATTCCTGTCTTTCTTTGCTGATGCACCTGTGCTCCCCCTCCTAGCAGCGATGACCCAAGTGCAAGGGCGCATGTGCTTCCTTCCTTTCTTTGTTGATGCACCTGTGCTCCCCCTCCTAGCAGCGATGACCCGAGTGCAAGGGCCCATTTGCTTCCTGTCTTTCTTTATTACTGCACCTATGCTCCCCCTCCTAGCAGCCATGACCCTAGCGCAAGGGCCCATGTGCTTCCATCCTTTCTTTGTTGATGCATCTATGCGCCCCCTCCTAGCAGCGCTGACCCCAGCACAAGAGCCCATGTGCTTCCTTCCTTTCTTTGTTGATGCACCTGTGCTCGCCCTCCTAGCAGCGATGACCCAAGTGCAAGGGCCCATGTGCTTCCTTCCTTTCTTTGTTGATGCACCTCTGCTCCCCTCCTAGCAGCGATGACCCAAGTGCAAGAGCCCATGTGCTTTCTTCCTTTGTTGCTGCACCTGTGCTCCCCTCCCTAGCAGCGATGACCCAAGTGCAAGGGCCCATGTGCTTCCTGTCTTTCTTTGTTGATGCACCTGTGCTCCCCCTTCTAGCAGCGATGACCCAAGTGCAAGGGCCCATGTGCTTCCTGTCTTTCTTTATTACTGCACCTCTGCTCCCCCTCCTAGCAGCCATGACCCTAGCGGAAGGGCCCATGTGCTTCCATCCTTTCTTTGTTGATGCATCTGTGCTCCCCCTCCTAGCAGCGCTGACCCCAGCACAAGAGCCCATGTGCTTCCTTCCTTTCTTTGTTGCTGCACCTGTGCTCCCCCTCCTAGCAGCGATGACCGAAGTGCACGGGCCCATGTGCTTCCTTCCTTTCTTTGTTGAAGCACCTGTGCTCCCCCTCCTAGCAGCGATGACTCAAGTGCAAGGGCGCATGTGATTCCTTCCTTTCTTTGTTGATGCACCTGTGCTCCCCCTCCTAGCAGCGATTACCCAAGTGCAAGGGCGCATGTGATTCCTTCCTTTCTTTGTTGATGCACCTGTGCTCCCCCTCCTGACCCAAGTGCAAGGGCCCATGTGCTTCCTTCCTTTCTTTGTTGATGCATCTGTGCTCCCCCCTCCTAGCAGCGATGACCCAAGTGCAAGGGCCCATGTGCTTCCTGTCTTTCTTTGTTGAAGCATCTGTGCTCCCCCCTCCTAGCAGCGATGACCCAAGTGCAAGGGCGCATGTGCTTCCTTACTTTCTTTGTTGATGCACCTGTGCTCCCCCTCCTAGCAGCGATGACCCAAGTGCAAGGGCCCATGTGCTTCCTTCCTTTCTTTGTTGATGCACCTGTGCTCCCCCTCCTAGCAGCGATGACCCAAGTGCAAGGGCCCATGTGCTTCCTTCCTTTCTTTGTTGATGCACCTGTGCTCCCCTCCTAGCAGCGATGACCCAAGTGCAAGGGCCCATGTGATTCCTTCCTTTCTTTGTTGATGCACCTGTGCTCCCCCTCCTAGCAGCCATCACCCTAGCGCAAGGGCCCATGTGCTTCCTTCCTTTGTTGCTGCACCTGTGCCACCCCTCCTAGCAGCGATGACCCAAGTGCAAGGGCCCATTTGCTTCCTTCCTTTCTTTGTTGATGCACCTGTGCTCCCCCTCCTAACAGCCATGACCCTAGCGCAAGGGCCCATGTGCTTCCATCCTTTCTTTGTTGCTGCACCTGTGCTCCCCCTCCTAGCAGCGATGACCCAAGTGCAAGGGCCCATGTGCTTCCTTCCTTTCTTTGTTGATGCACCTGTGCTCCCCCTCCTAGCAGCCATGACCCTAGCGCAAGGGCCCATGTGCTTCCATCCTTTCTTTGTTGATGCACCTGTGCTCCCCCTCCTAGCAGCGATGACCCAAGTGCAAGGGCCCATGTGATTCCTTCCTTTCTTTGTTGATGCACCTGTGCTCCCCCTCCTAGCAGCCATCACCCTAGCGCAAGGGCCCATGTGCTTCCTTCCTTTGTTGCTGCACCTGTGCCACCCCTCCTAGCAGCGATGACCCAAGTGCAAGGGCCCATTTGCTTCCTTCCTTTCTTTGTTGATGCACCTGTGCTCCCCCTCCTAACAGCCATGACCCTAGCGCAAGGGCCCATGTGCTTCCTTCCTTTCTTTGTTGATGCACCTGTGCTCCCCCTCCTAGCAGCGATGACCCAAGTGCAAGGGCCCATGTGCTTCCTTCCTTTCGTTGTTGATGCACCTGTGCTCCCCCTCCTAGCAGCCATGACCCTAGCGCAAGGGCCCATGTGCTTCCATCCTTTCTTTGTTGATGCATCTGTGCTCCCCCTCCTGACCCAAGTGCAAGGGCCCATGTGCTTCCTTCCTTTCTTTGTTGAAGCACCTGGGCTCCCCCTCCTAGCAGCGATGACCCAAGTGCAAGGGCCCATGTGCTTCCTTCCTTTGTTGCTGCACCTGTGCTACCCCTCCTAGCAGCGATGACCCAAGTGCAAGGGCCCATTTGCTTCCTTCCTTTCTTTGTTGATGCACCTGTGCTCCCCCTCCTAGCAGCGATGACCCCAGCACAAGAGCCCATGTGCTTCCTTCCTTTGTTGCTGCACCTGTGCTCCCCCTCCTAGCAGCGATGACCCAAGTGCAAGGGCCCATGTGCTTCCTGTCTTTCTTTATTACTGCACCTATGCTCCCCCTCCTAGCAGCGATGACCCAAGTGCAAGGGCCCATGTGCTTCCTTCCTTTCTTTGTTGATGCACCTCTGCTCCCCCTCCTATCAGCCATGACCGTTGCGCAAGGGCCCATGTGCTTCCATCCTTTCTTTGTTGATGCATCTGTGCTCCCCCTCCTAGCAGCGCTGACCCCAGCACAAGAGCCCATGTGCTTCCATCCTTTCTTTGTTGCTGCACTGTGCTCCCTCTCCTAGCAGCGATGACCCAAGTGCAAGGGCGCATGTGCTTCCTTCCTTTCTTTGTTGATGCACCAGTGCTCCCCCTCCTGACCCAAGTGCAAGGGCCCATGTGCTTCCTTCCTTTCTTTGTTGATGCATCTGTGCTCCCCCTCCTAGCAGCGATGACCCAAGTGCAAGGGCCCATGTGCTTCCTGTCTTTCTTTGTTGAAGCACCTGTACTCCCCCTCCTAGCAGCGATGACCCAAGTGCAAGGGCGCATGTGATTCCTGTCTTTCTTTGTTGATGCACCTGTGCTCCCCCTACTAGCAGCGATGACCCAAGTGCAAGGGCGCATGTGATTCCTGTCTTTCTTTGTTGATGCACCTGTGCTCCCCTCCTAGCAGCGATGACCCAAGTGCAAGGGCGCATGTGCTTCCTTCCTTTCTTTGTTGATGCACCTGTGCTCCCCCTCCTAGCAGCGATGACCCAAGTGCAAGGGCCCATGTGCTTCCTGTCTTCTTTATTACTGCACCTATGCTCCCCCTCCTATCAGCCATGACCGTAGCGCAAGGGCCCATGTGCTTCCATCCTTTCTTTGTTGATGCCTCTGTGCTCCCCCTCCTAGCAGCATTGACCCCAGCACAAGAGCCCATGTGCTTCCTTCCTTTCTTTGTTGATGCACCTGTGCTCCCCCTCCTAGCAGCCATGACCCTAGCGCAAGGGCCCATGTGCTTCCTTCCTTTGTTGCTGCACCTGTGCTCCCCCTCCTAGCAGCCATGACCCAAGTGCAAGGGCCCATTTGCTTCCTTGCTTTCTTTGTTGATGCACCTGTGCTCCCCCTCCTAGCAGCCATGACCCTAGCGCAAGGGCCCATCTGCTTCCATCCTTTCTTTGTTGATGCACCTGTGCTCCCCCTCCTAGCAGGGATGACCCAAGTGCAAGGGCCCATATGCTTCCTTCCTTTCTTTGTTGATGCGCCAGTGCTCCCCCTCCTGACCCAAGTGCAAGGGCCCATGTGCTTCCTTCCTTTCTTTGTTGATGCGCCAGTGCTCCCCCTCCTGACCCAAGTGCAAGGGCCCATGTGCTTCCTTCCTTTCTTTGTTGATGCATCTGTGCTCCCCTCCTAGCAGCGATGACCCAAGTGCAAGGGCCCATGTGCTTCCTATCTTTCTTTGTTGAAGCACCTGTGCTCCCCCTCCTAGCAGCGATGACCCAAGTGCAAGGGCCCATGTGCTTCATTCCTTTCTTTGTTGATGCACCTGTGCTCCCCCTCCTAGCAGCGATGACCCCAGCACAAGAGCCCATGTGCTTCCTTCCTTTGTTGCTGCACCTGTGCATCCCCTCCTAGCAGCGATGACCCAAGTGCAAGGGCCCATGTGCTTCCTGTCTTTCTTTGTTGCTGCACCTGTGCTCCCCCTCCTAGCAGCGATGACCCAAGTGCAAGGGCCCATGTGCTTCCTGTCTTTCTTTATTACTGCACCTATGCTCCCCCTCCTAGCAGCGATGACCCAAATGCAAGGGCCCATGTGCTTCCTTCCTTTCTTTGTTGATGCACCTGTGCTCGCCCTCCTAGTAGCGATGACCCAAGTGCAAGGGCCCATGTGCTTCCTTCCTTTCTTTGTTGATGCACCTGTGCTCCCCCTCCTAGCAGCGATGACCCAAGTGCAAGGGCCCATGTGCTTCCTTTCTTTCTTTGTTGATGCACCTGTGCTCCCCCTCCTAGCAGCCATGACCCTAGCGCAAGGGCCCATGTGCTTCCATCCTTTCTTTGTTGCTGCACCTGTGCTCCCCCTCCTAGCAGCGATGACCCAAGTGCAAGGGCACATGTCCTTCCTTCCTTTCTTTGTTGATGCACCGGTGCTCCCCCTCCTGACCCAAGTGCAAGGGCCCATGTGCTTCCTTCCTTTCTTTGTTGATGCATCTGTGCTCCCCCTCCTAGCAGCGATGACCCAAGTGCAAGGGCGCATGTGATTCCTGTCTTTCTTTGTTGATGCACCTGTGCTCCCCCTCCTAGCAGCGATGACCCAAGTGCAAGGGCGCATGTGATTCCTGTCTTTCTTTGTTGATGCACCTGTGCTCCCCTCCTAGCAGCGATGACCCAAGTGCAAGGGCGCATGTGCTTCCTTCCTTTCTTTGTTGATGCACCTGTGCTCCCCCTCCTAGCAGCGATGACCCAAGTGCAAGGGCCCATGTGCTTCCTGTCTTTCTTTATTACTGCACCTATGCTCCCCTCCTAGCAGCCATGACCCTAGCGCAAGGGCCCATGTGCTTCCATCCTTTCTTTGTTGATGCATCTGTGCTCCCCCTCCTAGCAGCGCTGACCCCAACACAAGAGCCCATGTGCTTCCTTCCTTTCTTTGTTGATGCACCTGTGCTCCCCCTCCTGACCCAAGTGCAAGGGCCCATGTGCTTCCTTCCTTTCTTTGTTGATGCACCTGTGCTCCCCTCCTAGCAGCGATGACCCAAGTGCAAGGGCCCATGTGCTTCCTTCCTTTCTTTGTTGATGCACCTGTGCTCCCCCTCCTAGCAGCGATGACCCAAGTGCAAGGGCCCATGTGCTTCCTTCCTTTCTTTGTTGATGCACCTGTGCTCCCCCTCCTAGCAGCCGTGACCCTAGCGCAAGGGCCCATGTGCTTCCTTCCTTTGTTGCTGCACCTGTGCTACCCCCTCCTAGCAGCGATGACCCAAGTGCAAGGGCCCATTTGCTTCCTTCCTTTCTTTGTTGATGCACCTGTGGTCCCCTCCTAGCAGCCATGACCCTAGCGCAAGGGCCCATGTGCTTCCATCCTTTCTTTGTTGCTGCACCTGTGCTCCCCCTCCTAGCAGCGATGACCCAAGTGCAAGGGCCCATGTGCTGCCTTCCTTTCTTTGTTGATGCACCTGTGCTCCCCCTCCTAGCAGCGATGACCCAAGTGCAAGGGCCCATGTGCTTCCTTCCTTTCTTTGTTGATGCATCTGTGCTCCCCCTCCTAGCAGCGATGACCCAAGTGCAAGGGCCCATGTGCTTCCTGTCTTTCTTTGTTGAAGCACCTGTGCTCCCCCTCCTAGCAGCGATGACCCAAGTGCAAGGGCCCATGTGCTTTCTGTCTTTCTTTGTTGAAGCACCTGTGCTCCCCCTCCTAGCATCGATGACCCAAGTGCAAGAGCCCATGTGCTTCCTTCCTTTGTTGCTGCACCTGTGCTCCCCCTCCTAGCAGCGATGACCCAAGTGCAAGGGCCCATGTGCTTCCTGTTTTTCTTTGTTGCTGCACCTGTGCTCCCCCTCCTAGCAGCGATGACCCAAGTGCAAGGGCCCATGTGCTTCCTGTCTTTCTTTATTACTGCACCTATGCTCCCCCTCCTAGCAGCGATGACCCAAGTGCAAGGGCCCATGTGCTTCCTTCCTTTATTTGTTGATGCACCTGTGCCCCCCCTCCTAGTAGCGATGACCCAAGTGCAAGGGCCCATGTGCTTCCTTCCTTTCTTTTTTGATGCACCTGTGCTCCCCCTCCTAGCAGCGATGACCCAAGTGCAAGGGCCCATGTGTTTCCTTTCTTTCTTTGTTGATGCACCTCTGCTCCCCCTCCTAGCAGCCATGACCCTAGCGCAAGGGCCCATGTGCTTCCTTCCTTTCTTTGTTGCTGCACCTGTGCTCCCCCTCCTAGCAGCGTTGACCCAAGTGCAAGGGCCCATGTGCTTCCTGTCTTTCTTTATTACTGGTCTTAAAGCAAAATGGCCGACCGGACAGGAGCACTCTCTACAAGCTCCTGGGGGCTGGGATCACTATCGGTGTAAATCCCTGCTTTGCCCTTGCCATCCGCCTACCTCTAACTTCTGATCTGATCCCCGGAATTGCAAAACATCGTAAAGTGTCTTTGACGCCCATGACCCTACTGTCCTTACCGTGCTGATCGGGGTCTGCTCTGCCACTGGGACTGCCTGGGGACCCCCGTTGCCCGACTGAGTGTTCCTGCTGTGGGCTGCCGCGGGTCGTCGACGGGACGCTTCCGACGGATCTGGGCTCTGGTGCTGGTTACCACGTCGAGCTGGGATTCCCGTGAGGACTGGCTCCGTTCTCCTTCGGGGACTACCCGCTGGCTCCGTTGCCTGGTGAGTTCGAGATGGAGTCCTCTGATGCCCGGGATGACTGCGGGCGATGGTGAGCGATTGAGCGCTCCGTGTGAATCGCTCCTTGTTGCAGCTCCATTGCCTGGTGGGTGTGTGGCGAACCCCGCTTTCAGCCTCTGGACTCACGCTGCCCTGCTGTGTGCTCCGGCTGTGGGCTGCTGCATGCCGTCGGCAGGACGCATGTGGGAGATCTGGGCTTCTGCTGTGGGCTGCTGCGTGCCATCGGCAGGACGCACGTGATGGTTCGGGGCTCTGGTGCTGGTTGTCTTGTCCTGCTGGCTTGCCGTGGGGACGGGGGTCCGTCCTGCTGGCTTGCCGTGGGGACCGGGATCCACTCCCCGACGTGAGCTGACCGCTGACCCCAATGGTTGTGGAGGCTGCGTCCCGTCTACGTGATGCAGTGCTGGATGTTGCACTTTCACGCTGTGGTGCCCTTCTGTTTACTTCTGTGGGGTCTCCATAGGTGCTGAGCACCCATTTTTGAATCTCCCGGTTGCTGGAACCCATTTTGTGCTGCCTCGACGATTAATAGAAATAGAAGAGGAACACATCACTCTGAGCCTCACACCATTAACTATGGAAATAGAAAGAGGACTAGTCTATCCTCAATCTGTGGTGGCCATCTTGGTTTGGACCACCTACTTCATCCCCACATACTAGACTATTGCGATCTCTTTTAATGGACAATGACTCCCATGTTTTGTTTACTGGAACCACCTAATATCATCGGATACTTGGGTCCAGTGTTTCCCTCCTGCCTCCATACCGTTTCCTGTCCAGTTTAATGAGATCTGGGCTTAGGGACTTCCGGATGAACGTCGCATACTGCGACAATACCGCTAATACCAATACACTGTCTTACATACAGGAGTCACCTGATGCTCCTGATCTACCTACCGGATTGCTGTTGACTTAGGAACCTGGCCCATACTTTGACTCTTGCTGGACTTGCTTGGTTGGTGTGTTTTTTTTCCCTAGCCTTGTTGTATACTTGGAGGAACACCCATTTTGTTTAATTTGTTTTTGCTATTTTGGCTGCTGATAAGTCATTACTATTGGCCAATAGGAATATTTCAGCCTAGCACATGTACCTCCCAGGAGATCATACACCCTTGACATCTGTTTGTTCCCTCATGATCATGCACTAAACGCCTGGCGCTCATTAACTACTGGAATGATATTAATTTCTCCACAGTTGGAGGGGCCTGGCTTAGTCGGCCCTTTTTGTCCTCATATCTTGAGGTAGTTATTTCCTTTAAGACCGCGAAAGGTTTGCCTGAACTTCATCCCATATAAAGATGTACTCCCTTCTAAAGCTCTACCTCCAAGTAATCGCGACCTAAATTCCTGTCTTTTAGTCCGGGATAGTCCGGTCGCATGGGTCTTGATATTCCCCAATAAATCAGAGATCGTGTTGCTAGCTAAATTGATTCTGCTACTCACCCTGACCTCACACCAGGATCATCTCCGTCGAATTTTACACTGTACTCCCTCGACAAATACCCTACCTCTGTCCTAACTCCTGGCATACCTTTCGTCCCCTGGGCTGGAGCCAGCTACCGACCTGAAGTCAGGCTTACTTACGCTTTCATACGCCTCCTTTGCTTGAAAGTGTAGTTCATTAAACCTAAAGCTCCACGTGCTCCTTTATTGCCCTACCACATCACGACGTCATATTGTATTGAATTTTTCCTGGGATGCATACTCCTGTTATTGTTAGCTGAGCTGTTTAAAGACTTTTTATCCTTATTGCACTACATACACTGTTAACTGTCCTGCCTCTTTGTGATCATCTAAAATATACTATTAGACATTACCCACAGCAAGACAATATGCGTTATAGCACATTGCATGTCCGTCTCTTTGTGCACTAGGGAACTGTTCAGGCGTGTAGTTTATTTATCTACCATTCTCTCTGCATCTTTATGTTCCCTCCCCCCATCGTTTTGTCTTTTTAACAGGTTTAACGCTCCCTCACACCATTTATGACTTCTTACTAGCACAGACCTCTCCGGGGTTTACTCTAGTCACTTTCTTCCCCGGCCTTTAACGGAATAACAATGCCCCCCCTCACTCACCCCCTCACTACACTGGATGCACCTATCACTAGACACGGCCCAAACTCTTGGACCATCCTTTATCCCCCCAACCTCTCCAAAAATGCTAAGAAAAACTTTAAACACAAACTACTAATTCGTCATCAAGAAACGCTATTTGTAGATAACTACCGAAGTCTCACCTCGATTGTAAAAACCAACTACATCTTCTACTCCAAGCGCCCCTCTAAATGGAAAAGCACCTTCCTCCACCACCTCCCTATCACGAAGTCATATAAAATCCCATATGGCTTGAAACTTTCTACCACCCCTTCCCCTACTTTTCTTGGTGAAATAGACATCTCCATTTTCAAATCTGGAAACATCCTCATTCAAGCCTCTGAAAAACATCTCACCATCTTCGAACACCATTTCAGCACCTTATCCTACCTACTCTCGATACCTTACTCTGACCCATCAGCCTCCCAATCACAATCTGACCCTACACCTCCTCTTTCACCTACTCTAACCCCTCCTCATACAGACAGTGAAAACACCTTGGAAGTCTCACAAGCACAGATTCTCAATCTCTCCCCCGCCTTAACAACTATCCCTCCTACTGATTCACCAACGGCCTACTCAACCACCCAAACTCTCTCTCCTCCTCTTGAGGCTCCAACAACTCACATCAGTTCCTCCCTTCTATCTTCTTCTTCATCCCAGCCCTCCCAATTTGACCTCACTACGACTCAATCACTTACTCTAACTTCTTCCCCCAATTGTCCTTCCCCTCCCTAACCAGGATACCAACCCTCCTCACTCTCCCCGAGTACCCTTTCCTTCTCCCGACTCGCTTCAGGCCCCAGTGACTGCCCAGTCCCACCTCACCTCCCTCCCTTCGGCCATCAATTGGATCTCCCCTCTCCTCCCCCCACCTGGGCTCCCTCCCCTCCCTCACCCAAGACCTCTCGTCTTGACTAATGCAGAACATCCTCCATGTCCCCATGAACTCCCAACCTCCATCCCCTTCTCCCTTATTCCCCAGATGCTTTTTAATATAGAACTCCATCTCGCTAACCTATCGTTTGAACTCACCTCTCTCAGAAATGATGTCAACTCCCTCTCTTCACTTAACCGCCCCAATCATTCTATTGCCCGGTGTACTGAACAAAACAACACCACATTCCCCCAGCAATGGGATCCTACCCCCCTCGGTAACGATATACCTAGAACATTCTGCACCTCAAACCTCCTCCCCGCCTCTGAACTCCCTGACCTCTGTAATCCTTACCCCCCTGCTCTTTGACTACTGACCCTCTGATCCCTCAGGCACCTATCCCCGTGATCCTTGGGACTAGCAGAATTCCACCTTCCCCAGCTTCTCCAAGACTTCCTCCGCAATTTACCACTATCCACTCCTGCCCCCCCCCCACAACCAACCCTATACCCCTGACTTGCATGCTGATTAACTGTCGCTCGGCTGTCCAACATGCGACTGAAATTTCGGAAACCATCCTTAGTGAATCCATTGACATTGCCTTTCTTACTGAAACTTGGTTTAAAGATCACTCCTCTTCCATTCTCGATATGCTCTCTCCCCTGGCTACTCCATCCTCAGAAAAGATAGACCTATCAAAATTGGAGGCGGTCTAGCAATAATCTTTAAAAACTAACTCCAACTCTCCCCTGTGCCAAACTCCGATCATTCTACTTTTGAGTACCTCGGAGCAGAACTTAAAGTGCTGGGCTCCCCTTCAAATCGACTACACAATATCTATCATCCTCCCGGCGACCCTCTTCCTTTTGTAGAAGAATTGTCTGACCTTCTTACCCAATCCTCTCTTTCCAACTCTAAAAACCTCTTCCTCGGAGATTTTAACCTTCATTGGAACAAAAAGGACGATCCTATGGTTAACCTCCTCACCGATCTACTTGACATCAATGACCTAAAACAACTATGCCACTCTCCTACTCACTCCAAAGGAGCCACTCTGGACGCTATCATTACCAGCAATGAGCTGGCCTCCCTTTCCTCCATCGTTCCCATCGACTGGTCAGACCACCACCTCATCCTTTTCACGATCACTAACACCGTACTACCCCCTCCACCCAAAACCATCAATCAGATGAAACTGACCAGGAATCTTCATCTTATCCCCCAGGCGAACTTGAGACCAAAGTCAAAGCTCAACTTCGACTCTCTCCTCCCTCCCAAAATGCCAATGACCTCACCGAACACTTTAATAAATCCATCGTTGAGGTCCTTGACCAAATTGCCCCAGCCAGACTAAAACGACAGAAAAACTCCTCCTCCAAATCCTGGTTCAATCCTGATCTCAACAATGAGAGACGCACACTTAGATCGACTGAACGCATATGGAGGCAAAACCCTTCCCCCTCTAATCTCTCTCTCCTCAGATCCGCTAGATCCAACTATAAAAAACACATCCTCAATGCTAAGACTTTCTTCTTCCGCTCCCAACTGGACCGGGCCAAAAACAGACCTAGGGAACTCTTCAACATTGTTAAAAACCAAACATCCTCTGCACCCCCAAGGTGATTGCCACCACCGAGAGATGCGAAGAAATTGCCAACTACTTCTCAGAAAAAATCTCCAAAATTGATCAATCCTTCGCCCTTACTCCCCTCCCTCTTAACCTACTTCCCTCGCTGGACATTTCCTCCAATTCTCCTTCACTCTCTACGCTTCCTCATGATTCCTCACCGTTCCCCCCTTTCGTCCCGATTCCTGAACCCGGCCCCATCTTACTTGAGCAAAAAAATAATGCTTCTTGGCTTGACTTCCAACCAGTCACTGAACTTGATGTCCTTAACGTCATCTCTAGACTTAAACCGTCATCTCACACTAAAGACCCTCTCCCTTCCAACCTTGTCCAAGATTTAAAACATATCATTGCCCCCTATTGGACCTCTATCATCAACTCCTCCTTTACCTCAGGTTGTGTCCCTGCTTCCCTCCAATTGGGACAAATCACTCCCATCCTCAAAAATCCTGCTGGTGACCCTAATGACCTAAATAACCTTCGTCCTATCTCTAACCTTCCTCTTCTCTCAAAAGCCCTTGAAAAATGCGCCCTGCTCCAACTAGATAGACACATTGATTCATTCAATCTTCTTGACTCTTTCCAATCAGGCTTCAGAAAGGGCTGCAGTACAGAAGCGGCCATGCTAAACATAATTGATGACATCCATCACGCCCTCGACAAAGGCGAATCATCCCTTCTCATTCTCCTTGATCTCTCCGCTGCTTTCGACACTGTTAACCACTCTACTCTACTTAACACACTTAAAGATCTTTTTGGCCTCAATGGTTCAGTCCTCAAATGGTTCACCTCCTTTTTCCAACACAGAACCCAGCAAATCAAAATCCGTGACTGCCTTTCCAAACCTCTGCCCGTCTCCCTAGGGGTCCCACAGGGCTCTATCCTCTCCCCCTCTCTATTTAATCTCTTCATGGAACCCCTCACCCTTATCCTTAAACAAGCGGGAATCAATTACCACCTATACGCCGATGACACCCAACTTTACTATAAGATTCAATCCCGCTCGGATGTTCTTCACCTCAATGATGCCCTGAGTAAGATCCAATCCTGGTTCCACTACAACCACCTCAAACTCAACCCAAAAAAGACCGAAATCATTCTTTTCTCCCCTAAGAACAACTCGCTCCCCATTCTATCCTGGATCTCTGACCTTACCGCACTCAACTGCTCACTCACTATATCAAACTCAGTTAAATCCCTCGGTTTTAACATTGACCAAAACCTTACTCTTATCCCCCACATAAAGAATTCGGCCAAAAGCGCTCTCTTCACACTCCATCACCTCAAGAAAATAAAACCTTTCATTCCTGCAGACGACTTTAAGTTAGTCGTCCAATCGCTGGTCCTGTCAAAAATCGACTATGGTAACGCCATCCTCGCTGGAACCCCTAAAGCCCACCTAGCCCCAATCAAATCTGTTCTGAACCTGGCCGCTAGGCTCATTACTGACCTCAAACGGTTCGATCACATCTCCCCTGCCCTTAAAGCACTGAAGTGGCTTCCCGTTGAAGGAAGAACTTCCTACAAGACAGCTTGCATTACGCACAAAGCCCTGCATCAACCCTCCCCGCAGTACCTCTCAGACAAACTTCACAAAGCTGGCTGCTCTAGATCATTGAGGAGCTCCAACACCCTCGCTCTTGTCCCTCCTCTGCTAAACAAGAAAACCACACAATCTCGCTCCTTTTCCGGGAACGCGCCTAACATCTGGAACTCCCTCCCTAAAGATCTTCGGTGCAACCCCTCTTACGTCAGCTTCAAAAAAGACCTCAAACTTCTCCTGCTCAACAAATACTGGGGTCCTTAACCCCTCCCCTGGGCACTCATCCCACCCCGACCTCCTACTGCTATCCTCCCCCTCTCTCATCCTCCTTCGCCCACTAACTCCTCCCACTAGCCTTTCCCATAGGACCTGCTTCGTCCCACTTGGTATTGCCTCATCCTCCCCCCCCCTCCTCAGCCTCTCCCCATTCCCATACCCTTCCCCCTCTTCTCCATCCTTTCCCTCCCACGCTAGGCTAATCTCTCTGGACTTGCTGTAGCCCTTTGCAATACATGTAATTTGATTGTTTAAAACTGGAGTTGTTTTCACTGTCTGGATGGGTTTTGAGTACTACCTCATTGTAAGTCTGTTACATTACAATTAATTATCCATGTATAGCGGTATGATATTGCCTTAACCTACCCCCGCCCTAGCCTCTCCCCATTCCTATACCTACCTCCCCTTTTCCATCCTTTCCCTCTCTCACTAGCCCAATCTCTCAGGATTTGCTGTAGCCCATTGCAACTTGTTGTATCTAGATTGTGTAATATTTTAACTGCTTTATACCGTTTGTATTGGTTTCTGAATTCTACCTCATTGTAAATCTTGCTATATTGCAATGAATACCCATGTAAAGCGCTCTGATACCCTCGGGTCCAGCCAGCGCTATATAAAACATTTTAAATAAATAAATAAATACTGCACCTATGCTCCCCCTCCTAGCAGCCATGACCCTTGCGCAAGGGCCCATGTGCTTCCATCCTTTCTTTGTTGATGCACCAGTGCTCTCCCTCCTGACCCAAGTGCAAGGGCCCATGTGCTTCCTTCCTTTCTTTGTTGATGCATCTGTGCTCCCCCTCCTAGCAGCGATGACCCAAGTGCAAGGGCCCATGTGCTTCCTGTCTTTCTTTGTTGAAGCACCTGTGCTCCCCCTCCTAGCAGCGATGACCCAAGTGCAAGGGCGCATGTGATTCCTGTCTATCTTTGTTGATGCACCTGTGCTCCCCTCCTAGCAGCGATGACCCAAGTGCAAGGGCGCATGTGATTCCTGTCTTTCTTTGTTGATGCACCTGTGCTCCCCTCCTAGCAGCGATGACCCAAGTGCAAGGGCGCATGTGCTTCCTTCCTTTCTTTGTTGATGCACCTGTGCTCCCCTCCTAGCAGCGATGACCCAAGTGCAAGGGCCCATGTGCTTCCTGTCTTTCTTTCTTACTGCACCTATGCTCCCCCTCCTAGCAGCCATGACCCTAGCGCAAGGGCCCATGTGCTTCCATCCTTTCTTTGTTAATGCATCTGTGCTCCCCCTCCTAGCAGCGCTGACCCCAGCACAAGAGCCCATGTGCTTCCTTCCTTTCTTTGTTGATGCACCTGTGCTCCCCCTCCTAGCAGCGATGACCCAAGTGCAAGGGCCCATGTGCTTCCTTCCTTTCTTTGTTGATGCACCTCTGCTCCCCTCCTAGCAGCGATGACCCAAGTGCAAGAGCCCATGTGCTTCCTTCCTTTGTTGCTGCACCTGTGCTCCCCTCCTAGCAGCGATGAACCAAGTGCAAGGGCCCATGTGCTTCCTGTCTTTCTTTGTTGATGCACCTGTGCTCCCCCTTCTAGCAGCGATGACCCAAGTGCAAGGGCCCATGTGCTTCCTGTCTTTCTTTATTACTGCACCTATGCTCCCCTCCTAGCAGCCATGACCCTAGCGCAAGGGCCCATGTGCTTCCATCCTTTCTTTGTTGAAGCACCTGTGCTCCCCCTCCTAGCAGCGATGACCCAAGTGCAAGGGCGCATGTGATTCCTTCCTTTCTTTGTTGATGCACCTGTGCTCCCCCTCCTATCAGCGATTACCCAAGTGCAAGGGCGCATGTGCTTCCTTCCTTTCTTTGTTGATGCACCTGTGCTCCCCCTCCTGACCCAAGTGCAAGAGCCCATGTGCTTCCTTCCTTTCTTTGTTGATGCATCTGTGCTCCCCCCTCCTAGCAGCGATGACCCAAGTGCAAGGGCCCATGTGCTTCCTGTCTTTCTTTGTTGAAGCACCTGTGCTCGCCCTCCTAGCAGCGATGACCCAAGTGCAAGGGCGCATGTGCTTCCTTCCTTTCTTTGTTGATGCACCTGTGCTCCCCCTCCTAGCAGCGATGACCCAAGTGCAAGGGCCCATGTGCTTCTTCCTTTCTTTGTTGATGCACCTGTGCTCCCCCTCCTAGCAGCGATGACCCAAGTGCAAGGGCCCATGTGCTTCCTTCCTTTCTTTGTTGATGCACCTGTCCTCCCCTCCTAGCAGCGATGACCCAAGTGCAAGGGCCCATGTGCTTCCTTCCTTTCTTTGTTGATGCACCTGTGCTCCCCTCCTAGCAGCCGTGACCCTAGCGCAAGGGCCCATGTGCTTCCTTCCTTTGTTGCTGCACCTGTGCTACCCCTCCTAGCAGCGATGACCCAAGTGCAAGGGCCCATTTGCTTCCTTCCTTTCTTTGTTGATGCACCTGTGCTCCCCCTCCTAGCAGCCATGACCCTAGCGCAAGGGCCCATGTGCTTCCTTCCTTTGTTGCTGCACCTGTGCTCCCCCCCCTCCTAGCAGCGTTGACCCAAGTGCAAGGGCCCATTTGCTTCCTTCCTTTCTTTGTTGATGCACCTGTGCTCCCCCTCCTAGCAGCCATGACCCTAGCGCAAGGGCCCACGTGCTTCCATCCTTTCTTTGTTGATGCACCTGTGCTCCCCCTCCTAGCAGCGATGACCCAAGTGCAAGGGCCCATATGCTTCCTTCCTTTCTTTGTTGATGCACCAGTGCTCCCCCTCCTGACCCAAGTGCAAGGGCCCATGTGCTTCCTTCCTTTCTTTGTTGAAGCACCTGTGCTGCCCCTCCTAGCAGCGATGACCCAAGTGCAAGGGCCCATGTGCTTCCTTCCTTTCTTTGTTGATGCATCTGTGCTCCCCTCCTAGCAGCAATGACCCAAGTGCAAGGGCCCATGTGCTTCCTGTCTTTCTTTGTTGAAGCACCTGTGCTCCCCTCCTAGCAGCGATGACCCAAGTGCAAGGGCCCATGTGCTTCCTTCCTTTCTTTGTTGATGCACCTGTGCTCCCCCTTCTAGCAGCGATGACCCCAGCACAAGAGCCCATGTGCTTCCTTCCTTTGTTGCTGCACCTGTGCTCCCCCTCCTAGCAGCGATGACCCAAGTGCAAGGGCCCATGTGCTTCCTGTCTTTCTTTGTTGCTGCACCTGTGCTCACCCTCCTAGCAGCGATGACCCAAGTGCAAGGGCCCATGTGCTTCCTGTCTTTCTTTATTACTGCACCTATGCTCCCCCTCCTAGCAGCGATGACCCAAGTGCAAGGGCCCATGTGCTTCCTTCCTTTCTTTGTTGATGCACCTGTGCTCCCCCTCCTAGTAGCGATGACCCAAGTGCAAGGGCCCATGTGCTTCCTTCCTTTCTTTGTTGATGCACCTGTGCTCCCCCTCCTAGCAGCGATGACCCAAGTGCAAGGGCCCATGTGCTTCCTTTCTTTCTTTGTTGATGCACCTGTGCTCCCCCTCCTAGCAGCGATGACCCAAGTGCAAGGGCCCATGTGCTTCCTGTCTTTCTTTATTACTGCACCTATGCTCCCCCTCCTAGCAGCCATGACCCAAGCGCAAGGGCCCATGTGCTTCCATCCTTTCTTTGTTGATGCACCAGTGCTCCCCCTCCTGACCCAAGTGCAAGGGCCCATGCGCTTCCTTCCTTTCTTTGTTGATGCATCTGTGCTCCCCCTCCTAGCAGCGATGGTGCAAGGGCCCATGTGCTTCCTGTCTTTCTTTGTTGAAGCACCTGTGCTCCCCTCCTAGCAGCGATGACCCAAGTGCAAGGGCGCATGTGATTCCTGTCTTTCTTTGTTGATGCACCTGTGCTCCCCCTCCTAGCAGCGATGACCCAAGTGCAAGGGCGCATGTGATTCCTGTCTTTCTTTGTTGATGCACCTGTGCTCCCCTCCTAGCAGCGATGACCCAAGTGCAAGGGCGCATGTGCTTCCTTCCTTTCTTTGTTGATGCACCTGTGCTCCCCCTCCTAGCAGCGATGACCCAAGTGCAAGGGCCCATGTGCTTCCTGTCTTTCTTTATTACTGCACCTATGCTCCCCCTCCTAGCAGCCATGACCCCTGCGCAAGGGCCCATGTGCTTCCATCCTTTCTTTGTTGATGCATCTGTGCTCCCCTCCCTAGCAGCGCTGACCCCAGCACAAGAGCCCATGTGCTTCCTTCCTTTCTTTGTTGATGCACCTGTGCTCCCCTCCTAGCAGCGATGACCCAAGTGCAAGGGCCCATGTGCTTCCTTCCTTTCTTTGTTGATGCACCTCTGCTCCCCCTCCTAGCAGCGATGACCCAAGTGCAAGAGCCCATGTGCTTCCTTCCTTTGTTGCTGCACCTGTGCTCCCCTCCTAGCAGCGATGACCCAAGTGCAAGGGCCCATGTGCTTCCTGTCTTTCTTTGTTGATGCACCTGTGCTCCCCCTTCTAGCAGCGATGACCCAAGTGCAAGGGCCCATGTGCTTCCTGTCTTTCTTTATTACTGCACCTATGCTCGCCCTCCTAGCAGCGATGACCCAAGTGCAAGGGCGCATGTGCTTCCTTCCTTTCTTTGTTGATGCACCTGTGCTCCCCCTCCTAGCAGCGATGACCCAAGTGCAAGGGCCCATGTGCTTCCTTCCTTTCTTTGTTGATGCACCTGTGCTCCCCCTCCTAGCAGCGATGACCCAAGTGCAAGGGCCCATGTGCTTCCTTCCTTTCTTTGTTGATGCACCTGTCCTCCCCTCCTAGCAGCGATGACCCAAGTGCAAGGGCCCATGTGCTTCCTTCCTTTCTTTGTTGATGCACCTGTGCTCCCCCTCCTAGCAGCCGTGACCCTAGCGCAAGGGCCCATGTGCTTCCTTCCTTTGTTGCTGCACCTGTGCTACCCCTCCTAGCAGCGATGACCCAAGTGCAAGGGCCCATTTGCTTCCTTCCTTTCTTTGTTGATGCACCTGTGCTCCCCCTCCTAGCATCCATGACCCTAGCGCAAGGGCCCATGTGCTTCCTTCCTTTGTTGCTGCACCTGTGCTCCCCCCCCTCCTAGCAGCGTTGACCCAAGTGCAAGGGCCCATTTGCTTCCTTCCTTTCTTTGTTGATGCACCTGTGCTCCCCCTCCTAGCAGCCATGACCCTAGCGCAAGGGCCCATGTGCTTCCATCCTTTCTTTGTTGATGCACCTGTGCTCCCCCTCCTAGCAGCGATGACCCAAGTGCAAGGGCCCATATGCTTCCTTCCTTTCTTTGTTGATGCACCAGTGCTCCCCCTCCTGACCCAAGTGCAAAGGCCTATGTGCTTCCTTCCTTTCTTTGTTGAAGCACCTGTGCTGCCCCTCCTAGCAGCGATGACCCAAGTGCAAGGGCCCATGTGCTTCCTTCCTTCCTTTGTTGATGCATCTGTGCTCCCCCTCCTAGCAGCAATGACCCAAGTGCAAGGGCCCATGTGCTTCCTGTCTTTCTTTGTTGAAGCACCTGTGCTCCCCCTCCTAGCAGCGATGACCCAAGTGCAAGGGCCCATGTGCTTCCTTCCTTTCTTTGTTGATGCACCTGTGCTCCCCCTTCTAGCAGCGATGACCCCAGCACAAGAGCCCATGTGCTTCCTTCCTTTGTTGCTGCACCTGTGCTCCCCCTCCTAGCAGCGATGACCCAAGTGCAAGGGCCCATGTGCTTCCTGTTTTTCTTTGTTGCTGCACCTGTGCTCACCCTCCTAGCAGCGATGACCCAAGTGCAAGGGCCCATGTGCTTCCTGTCTTTCTTTATTACTGCACCTATGCTCCCCCTCCTAGCAGCGATGACCCAAGTGCAAGGGCCCATGTGCTTCCTTCCTTTCTTTGTTGATGCACCTGTGCTCCCCCTCCTAGTAGCGATGACCCAAGTGCAAGGGCCCATGTGCTTCCTTCCTTTCTTTGTTGATGCACCTGTGCTCCCCCTCCTAGCAGCGATGACCCAAGTGCAAGGGCCCATGTGCTTCCTTTCTTTCTTTGTTGATGCACCTGTGCTCCCCCTCCTAGCAGCGATGACCCAAGTGCAAGGGCCCATGTGCTTCCTGTCTTTCTTTATTACTGCACCTATGCTCCCCCTCCTAGCAGCCATGACCCAAGCGCAAGGGCCCATGTGCTTCCATCCTTTCTTTGTTGATGCACCAGTGCTCCCCCTCCTGACCCAAGTGCAAGGGCCCATGCGCTTCCTTCCTTTCTTTGTTGATGCATCTGTGCTCCCCCTCCTAGCAGCGATGGTGCAAGGGCCCATGTGCTTCCTGTCTTTCTTTGTTGAAGCACCTGTGCTCCCCTCCTAGCAGCGATGACCCAAGTGCAAGGGCGCATGTGATTCCTGTCTTTCTTTGTTGATGCACCTGTGCTCCCCCTCCTAGCAGCGATGACCCAAGTGCAAGGGCGCATGTGATTCCTGTCTTTCTTTGTTGATGCACCTGTGCTCCCCCTCCTAGCAGCGATGACCCAAGTGCAAGGGCGCATGTGCTTCCTTCCTTTCTTTGTTGATGCACCTGTGCTCCCCCTCCTAGCAGCGATGACCCAAGTGCAAGGGCCCATGTGCTTCCTGTCTTTCTTTATTACTGCACCTATGCTCCCCCTCCTAGCAGCCATGACCCCTGCGCAAGGGCCCATGTGCTTCCATCCTTTCTTTGTTGATGCATCTGTGCTCCCCCTCCTAGCAGCGCTGACCCCAGCACAAGAGCCCATGTGCTTCCTTCCTTTCTTTGTTGATGCACCTGTGCTCCCCTCCTAGCAGCGATGACCCAAGTGCAAGGGCCCATGTGCTTCCTTCCTTTCTTTGTTGATGCACCTCTGCTCCCCCTCCTAGCAGCGATGACCCAAGTGCAAG
Organism: Calotriton arnoldi; assembly: GCA_963921515.1. Taxonomy (NCBI): domain Eukaryota; kingdom Metazoa; phylum Chordata; class Amphibia; order Caudata; family Salamandridae; genus Calotriton; species Calotriton arnoldi. The sequence goes on along the minus strand of CAWUFW010000850.1, from coordinate 2,676,914 downwards.
AGCCCATGTGCTTCCTTCCTTTGTTGCTGCACCTGTGCTCCCCCTCCTAGCAGCGATGACCCAAGTGCAAGGGCCCATGTGCTTCCTGTCTTTCTTTGTTGATGCACCTGTGCTCCCCTTCTAGCAGCGATGACCCAAGTGCAAGGGCCCATGTGCTTCCTGTCTTTCTTTATTACTGCACCTATGCTCCCCTCCTAGCAGCCATGACCCTAGCGCAAGGGCCCATGTGCTTCCATCCTTTGTTGATGCATCTGTGCTCCCCCTCCTAGCAGCGCTGACCCCAGCACAAGAGCCCATGTGCTTCCTTCCTTTCTTTGTTGCTGCACCTGTGCTCCCCCTCCTAGCAGCGATGACCGAAGTGCAAGGGCCCATGTGCTTCCTTCCATTCTTTGTTGAAGCACCTGTGCTCCCCTCCTAGCAGCGATGACCCAAGTGCAAGGGCGCATGTGATTCCTTCCTTTCTTTGTTGATGCACCTGTGCTCCCCCTCCTAGCAGCGATTACCCAAGTGCAAGGGCGCATGTGCTTCCTTCCTTTCTTTGTTGATGCACCTGTGCTCCCCCTCCTGACCCAAGTGCAAGGGCCCATGTGCTTCCTGTCTTTCTTTGTTGAAGCACCTGTGCTCGCCCTCCTAGCAGCGATGACCCAAGTGCAAGGGCGCATGTGCTTCCTTCCTTTCTTTGTTGATGCACCAATGCTCCCCCTGCTAGCAGCGATGACCCAAGTGCAAGGGCCCATGTGCTTCCTTCCTTTCTTTGTTGATTCACCTGTGCTCCCCCTCCTAGCAGCGATGACCCAAGTGCAAGGGCCCATGTGCTTCCTGTCTTTGTTGCTGCACCTGTGCTCCCCTCCTAGCAGCGATGACCCAAGTGCAAGGGCCCATGTGCTTCCTTCCTTTCTTTGTTGATGCATCTGTGCTCCCCTCCTAGCAGCGATGACCCAAGTGCAAGGGCCCATGTGCTTCCATCCTTTCTTTGTTGATGCATCTGTGCTCCCCCTCCTAGCAGCCATGACCCTAGCGCAAGGGCCCATGTGCTTCCATCCTTTCTTTGTTGCTGCACCTATGCTCCCCCTCCTAGCAGCGATGACCCAAGTGCAAGGGCCCATGTGCTTCCTTCCTTTGTTGATGCACCTGTGCTTCCCTCCTGACCCAAGTGCAAGGGCCCATGTGCCTCCTTTCTTTATTGCCACACCTGTGCTCCCTCTCCTCCCAGTGATGACCCCAGCACAAGAGCCCATGTGCTTCCTTCCTTTCTTTGTTGCTGCACCTCCTTGCAGCCATGACCCAAGTGCAAGGGCCCATGTGCTTTCTTCCTTTCTTTGTTGATGCATCTGTGCTCTACCTCCTTGCAGCGATGACCCAAGTGCAAGGGCCCATGTGCTTCTTTCCTTTCTTTGTTGATGCATCTGTGCTCCCCCTCTGAGCAGCGATGACCCCAGCACAAGAGCCCATGTGCTTCCTTCCTTTCTGTGTTGATGCATCTGTGCTCCCCCTCCTAGCAGCGATGACCCAAGTGCAAGGGCGCATGTGCTTCCATCCTTTCTGTGTTGATGCATCTGTGCTCCCCTCCTAGCAGCGATGACCCAAGTGCAAGGGCGCATGTGCTTCCTTCCTTTCTTTGTTGATGCACCTGTGCTCCCCCTCCTAGCAGCGATGACCCAAGTGCAAGGGCCCATGTGCTTCCTGTCTTTCTTTATTACTGCACCTATGCTCCCCTCCTAGCAGCCATGACCCCTGCGCAAGGGCCCATGTGCTTCCATCCTTTCTTTGTTGATGCATCTGTGCTCCCCCTCCTAGCAGCGCTGACCCCAGCACAAGAGCCCATGTGCTTCCTTCCTTTCTTTGTTGATGCACCTGTGCTCCCCCTCCTAGCAGCGATGACCCAAGTGCAAGGGCCCATGTGCTTCCTTCCTTTCTTTGTTGATGCACCTCTGCTCCCCCTCCTAGCAGCGATGACCCAAGTGCAAGAGCCCATGTGCTTCCTTCCTTTGTTGCTGCACCTGTGCTCCCCCTCCTAGCAGCGATGACCCAAGTGCAAGGGCCCATGTGCTTCCTGTCTTTCTTTGTTGATGCACCTGTGCTCCCCCTTCTAGCAGCGATGACCCAAGTGCAAGGGCCCATGTGCTTCCTGTCTTTCTTTATTACTGCACCTATGCTCGCCCTCCTAGCAGCGATGACCCAAGTGCAAGGGCGCATGTGCTTCCTTCCTTTCTTTGTTGATGCACCTGTGCTCCCCCTCCTAGCAGCGATGACCCAAGTGCAAGGGCCCATGTGCTTCCTTCCTTTCTTTGTTGATGCACCTGTGCTCCCCCTCCTAGCAGCGATGACCCAAGTGCAAGGGCCCATGTGCTTCCTTCCTTTCTTTGTTGATGCACCTGTCCTCCCCCTCCTAGCAGCGATGACCCAAGTGCAAGGGCCCATGTGCTTCCTTCCTTTCTTTGTTGATGCACCTGTGCTCCCCCTCCTAGCAGCCGTGACCCTAGCGCAAGGGCCCATGTGCTTCCTTCCTTTGTTGCTGCACCTGTGCTACCCCTCCTAGCAGCGATGACCCAAGTGCAAGGGCCCATTTGCTTCCTTCCTTTCTTTGTTGATGCACCTGTGCTCCCCTCCTAGCATCCATGACCCTAGCGCAAGGGCCCATGTGCTTCCTTCCTTTGTTGCTGCACCTGTGCTCCCCCTCCTAGCAGCGTTGACCCAAGTGCAAGGGCCCATTTGCTTCCTTCCTTTCTTTGTTGATGCACCTGTGCTCCCCTCCTAGCAGCCATGACCCTAGCGCAAGGGCCCATGTGCTTCCATCCTTTCTTTGTTGATGCACCTGTGCTCCCCTCCTAGCAGCGATGACCCAAGTGCAAGGGCCCATATGCTTCCTTCCTTTCTTTGTTGATGCACCAGTGCTCCCCTCCTGACCCAAGTGCAAAGGCCTATGTGCTTCCTTCCTTTCTTTGTTGAAGCACCTGTGCTGCCCTCCTAGCAGCGATGACCCAAGTGCAAGGGCCCATGTGCTTCCTTCCTTCCTTTGTTGATGCATCTGTGCTCCCCCTCCTAGCAGCAATGACCCAAGTGCAAGGGCCCATGTGCTTCCTGTCTTTCTTTGTTGAAGCACCTGTGCTCCCCCTCCTAGCAGCGATGACCCAAGTGCAAGGGCCCATGTGCTTCCTTCCTTTCTTTGTTGATGCACCTGTGCTCCCCCTTCTAGCAGCGATGACCCCAGCACAAGAGCCCATGTGCTTCCTTCCTTTGTTGCTGCACCTGTGCTCCCCCTCCTAGCAGCGATGACCCAAGTGCAAGGGCCCATGTGCTTCCTGTTTTTCTTTGTTGCTGCACCTGTGCTCACCCTCCTAGCAGCGATGACCCAAGTGCAAGGGCCCATGTGCTTCCTGTCTTTCTTTATTACTGCACCTATGCTCCCCCTCCTAGCAGCGATGACCCAAGTGCAAGGGCCCATGTGCTTCCTTCCTTTCTTTGTTGATGCACCTGTGCTCCCCTCCCTAGTAGCGATGACCCAAGTGCAAGGGCCCATGTGCTTCCTTCCTTTCTTTGTTGATGCACCTGTGCTCCCCCTCCTAGCAGCGATGACCCAAGTGCAAGGGCCCATGTGCTTCCTTTCTTTCTTTGTTGATGCACCTGTGCTCCCCCTCCTAGCAGCGATGACCCAAGTGCAAGGGCCCATGTGCTTCCTGTCTTTCTTTATTACTGCACCTATGCTCCCCCTCCTAGCAGCCATGACCCAAGCGCAAGGGCCCATGTGCTTCCATCCTTTCTTTGTTGATGCACCAGTGCTCCCCCTCCTGACCCAAGTGCAAGGGCCCATGCGCTTCCTTCCTTTCTTTGTTGATGCATCTGTGCTCCCCCTCCTAGCAGCGATGGTGCAAGGGCCCATGTGCTTCCTGTCTTTCTTTGTTGAAGCACCTGTGCTCCCCCTCCTAGCAGCGATGACCCAAGTGCAAGGGCGCATGTGATTCCTGTCTTTCTTTGTTGATGCACCTGTGCTCCCCTCCTAGCAGCGATGACCCAAGTGCAAGGGCGCATGTGATTCCTGTCTTTCTTTGTTGATGCACCTGTGCTCCCCCTCCTAGCAGCGATGACCCAAGTGCAGGGCGCATGTGCTTCCTTCCTTTCTTTGTTGATGCACCTGTGCTCCCCCTCCTAGCAGCGATGACCCAAGTGCAAGGGCCCATGTGCTTCCTGTCTTTCTTTATTACTGCACCTATGCTCCCCCTCCTAGCAGCCATGACCCCTGCGCAAGGGCCCATGTGCTTCCATCCTTTCTTTGTTGATGCATCTGTGCTCCCCTCCTAGCAGCGCTGACCCCAGCACAAGAGCCCATGTGCTTCCTTCCTTTCTTTGTTGATGCACCTGTGCTCCCCCTCCTAGCAGCGATGACCCAAGTGCAAGGGCCCATGTGCTTCCTTCCTTTCTTTGTTGATGCACCTCTGCTCCCCCTCCTAGCAGCGATGACCCAAGTGCAAGAGCCCATGTGCTTCCTTCCTTTGTTGCTGCACCTGTGCTCCCCCTCCTAGCAGCGATGACCCAAGTGCAAGGGCCCATGTGCTTCCTGTCTTTCTTTGTTGATGCACCTGTGCTCCCCTTCTAGCAGCGATGACCCAAGTGCAAGGGCCCATGTGCTTCCTGTCTTTCTTTATTACTGCACCTATGCTCCCCTCCTAGCAGCCATGACCCTAGCGCAAGGGCCCATGTGCTTCCATCCTTTGTTGATGCATCTGTGCTCCCCCTCCTAGCAGCGCTGACCCCAGCACAAGAGCCCATGTGCTTCCTTCCTTTCTTTGTTGCTGCACCTGTGCTCCCCCTCCTAGCAGCGATGACCGAAGTGCAAGGGCCCATGTGCTTCCTTCCCTTCTTTGTTGAAGCACCTGTGCTCCCCCTCCTAGCAGCGATGACCCAAGTGCAAGGGCGCATGTGATTCCTTCCTTTCTTTGTTGATGCACCTGTGCTCCCCCTCCTAGCAGCGATTACCCAAGTGCAAGGGCGCATGTGCTTCCTTCCTTTCTTTGTTGATGCACCTGTGCTCCCCTCCTGACCCAAGTGCAAGGGCCCATGTGCTTCCTGTCTTTCTTTGTTGAAGCACCTGTGCTCGCCCTCCTAGCAGCGATGACCCAAGTGCAAGGGCGCATGTGCTTCCTTCCTTTCTTTGTTGATGCACCAATGCTCCCCCTGCTAGCAGCGATGACCCAAGTGCAAGGGCCCATGTGCTTCCTTCATTTCTTTGTTGATTCACCTGTGCTCCCCCTCCTAGCAGCGATGACCCAAGTGCAAGGGCCCATGTGCTTCCTGTCTTTGTTGCTGCACCTGTGCTCCCCTCCTAGCAGCGATGACCCAAGTGCAAGGGCCCATGTGCTTCCTTCCTTTCTTTGTTGATGCATCTGTGCTCCCCCTCCTAGCAGCGATGACCCAAGTGCAAGGGCCCATGTGCTTCCATCCTTTCTTTGTTGATGCATCTGTGCTCCCCCTCCTAGCAGCCATGACCCTAGCGCAAGGGCCCATGTGCTTCCATCCTTTCTTTGTTGCTGCACCTATGCTCCCCCTCCTAGCAGCGATGACCCAAGTGCAAGGGCCCATGTGCTTCCTTCCTTTGTTGATGCACCTGTGCTTCCCTCCTGACCCAAGTGCAAGGGCCCATGTGCCTCCTTTCTTTATTGCCACACCTGTGCTCCCTCTCCTCCCAGTGATGACCCCAGCACAAGAGCCCATGTGCTTCCTTCCTTTCTTTGTTGCTGCACCTCCTTGCAGCCATGACCCAAGTGCAAGGGCCCATGTGCTTTCTTCCTTTCTTTGTTGATGCATCTGTGCTCTACCTCCTTGCAGCGATGACCCAAGTGCAAGGGCCCATGTGCTTCTTTCCTTTCTTTGTTGATGCATCTGTGCTCCCCCTCTGAGCAGCGATGACCCCAGCACAAGAGCCCATGTGCTTCCTTCCTTTGTTGCTGCACCTGTGCTCCCCCTCCTAGCAACAATGACCCAAGTGCAAAGGCCAATGTGCTTCCATCCTTTCTTTGTTGATACACCTATGCTCCCCCTCCTAGCAGCCATGACCCTAGCACAAGGGCCCATGTGCTTCCATCCTTTCTTTGTTGCTGCACCTGTGCTCCCCCTCCTAGCAGCGATGACCCAAGTGCAAGGGCCCATGTGCTTCCTTCCTTTCTTTGTTGATGCACCTGTGCTCCCCCCTCCTAGCAGCGATGACCCAAGTGCAAGGGCCCATGTGCTTCCATCCTTTCTTTGTTGATGCACCTGTGCTCCCCCTCCTCGCAGCGTTGACCCTAGCGCAAGGGCCCATGTGCTTCCTTCCTTTCTTTGTTTGATGCACCTGTGCTCCCCTCCTCGCAGCGTTGACCCTAGCGCAAGGGCCCATGTGCTTCCTTCCTTTCTTTGTTGATGCACCTGTGCTCCCCTCCTAGCAGCGATGACCCAAGTGCAAGGGCCCATGTGCTTCTTTCCTTTCTTTGTTGATGCATCTGTGCTCCCCCTCCGAGCAGCGATGACCCCAGCACAAGAGCCCATGTGCTTCCTTCCTTTCTTTGTTGCTGCACCTGTGCTCCCCCTCCTAGCAGCGATGACCCAAGTGCAAGGGCCCATGTGCTTCCATCCTTTCTTTGTTGATGCACCTGTGCTCCCCCTCCTCGCAGCGTTGACCCTAGCGCAAGGGCCCATGTGCTTCCTTCCTTTCTTTGTTGCTGCGCCTGTGCTCCCCCTCCTAGCAGCGATGACCCAAGTGCAAGGGCCCATGTGCTTCCATCCTTTCTTTGTTGATGCACCTGTGCTCCCCCTCCTCGCAGCGTTGACCCTAGCGCAAGGGCCCATGTGCTTCCTTCCTTTCTTTGTTGATGCACCTGTGCTCCCCCTCCTGACCCAAGTGCAAGGGCCCATGTGCTTCCATCCTTTCTTTGTTGATGCACCTGTGCTCCCCCTCCTAGCAGCGATGACCCAAGTGCAAGGGCCCATGTGCTTCCATCCTTTCTTTGTTGATGCACCTGTGCTCCCCTCCTCGCAGCGTTGACCCTAGCGCAAGGGCCCATGTGCTTCCTTCCTTTCTTTGTTGATGCACCTGTGCTCCCCCTCCTGACCCAAGTGCAAGGGCCCATGTGCTTCCTGTCTTTGTTGCTGCACCTGTACTCCCCCCTCCTAGCAGCGATGACCCAAGTGCAAGGGCCCATGTGCTTCCATCCTTTCTTTGTTGATGCACCTGTGCTCCCCCTCCTAGCAGCGATGACCCAAGTGCAAGGGCCCATGTGCTTCCATCCTTTCTTTGTTGATGCACCTGTGCTCCCCCTCCTCGCAGCATTGACCCTAGCGCAAGGGCCCATGTGCTTCCTTCCTTTCTTTGTTGATGCACCAGTGCTCCCCTCCTGACCCAAGTGCAAGGGCCCATGTGCTTCCTTCCTTTCTTTGTTGATGCACCTGTGCTCCCCCTCCTCGCAGCGTTGACCCTAGCGCAAGGGCCCATGTGCTTCCTTCCTTTCTTTGTTGATGCACCAGTGCTCCCCCTCCTGACCCAAGTGCAAGGGCCCATGTGCTTCCTTCCTTTCTTTGTTGATGCCTCTGTGCTCCCCCTCCTAGCAGCGATGACCCAAGTGCAAGGGCCCATGTGCTTCATTCCTTTCTTTGTTGATGCACCTGTGCTCCCCCTCCTAGCAGCGATGACCCCAGCACAAGAGCCCATGTGCTTCCTTCCTTTGTTGCTGCACCTATGCTCCCCCTCCTAGCAGCGATGACCCAAGCGCAAGGGCCCATGTGCCTCCTTTCTTTATTGCCACACCTGTGCTCCCCCTCCTCCCAGCGATGACCCCAGCACAAGAGCCCATGTGATTCCTTCCTTTCTTTGTTGCTGCACCTCCTTGCAGCCATGACAAGTACAAGGGCCCATGTGCTTCCTTCCTTTCTATGTTACTGCACCTTTACCCCCCCCCCCCTGCTTGCAGTGATGACCCAATTGCAAGGGCCCATGTCCTTCCTGGCGGTGTTGCAGCACTTGTGCTCCTCCTGCTTCAAGTACAATGGCCCATGTGCTTCCTTCCTTTGTTGCTGCATGTGTGCTGCACCTCCTTGCAGCCATGACCCAAGTGCAAGGGCCCTTGTGCTTGCTTTCTTTGTTGCTGCTCCTGTGCTCCCCCTCTTCCCAGTGATGACCCAAGTGCAAGGGCCCTTGTGCTTACTTTCTTTGTTGCTGCTCCTGTGCTCCCCCTCTTCCCAGTGATGACCCAAGTGCAAGGGCCCATGTGCTTCCTGCTGGTGTTGCAGCACTTGTGCTCTTCAATGGCCCATGTGCTTCCTTCCTTTCTTTATTGCTGCAGCTGTGCTCCCCCTCCTAGCATCGATGACCCAACCACAAGGGCCCACGTGCTCTCTGTCTTTGTTTTTGCACCTGTGCTCTCTATCGTCGCAGCAATGACCCAAGCGCAATGGCCCATATGCTTCCTGTCTTTGTTGCTGCACCTGTGCTACCCCTCCTCGCAGCGTTGACCCTAGCGCAAGGGCCCATGTGCTTCCTTCCTTTCTTTGTTGCTGCGCCTGTGCTCCCCCTCCTGACCCAAGTGCAAGGGCCCATGTGCTTCCTTCCTTTCTTTGTTGATGCATCTGTGCTCCCCCTCCTAGCAGCGATGACCCAAGTGCAAGGGCCCATGTGCTTCCTTCCTTTCTTTGTTGATGCATCTGTGCTCCCCCTCCTAGCAGCGATGACCCAAGTGCAAGGGCCCATGTGCTTCCTTCCTTTCTTTGTTGATGCATCTGTGCTCCCCCTCCTAGCAGCGATGACCCAAGTGCAAGGGCCCATCTGCTTCCTTCCTTTCTTTGCTGATGCACCAGTGCTCCCCCTCCTGACCCAAGTGCAAGGGCCCATGTGCTTCCTGTCTTTCTTTGTTGCTGCACCTGTGCTCCCCCTCCTAGCAGCGATGACCCAAGTGCAAGGGCCCATGTGCTTCCTTCCTTTCTTTGTTGATGCACCTGTGCTCCCCCTCCTAGCAGCGATGACCCAAGTGCAAGGGCCCATGTGCTTCCTGTCTTTCTTTATTCCTGCACCTAAGCTCCCCCTCCTAGCAGCCATGAACCTAGCGCAAGGGCCCATGTGCTTCCATCCTTTCTTTGTTGATGCACCTGTGCTCCCCCTCCTAGCAGCGATGACCCAAGTGCAAGGGCCCATGTGCTTCCTTCCTTTCTTTGTTGATGCACCTGTGCTCCCCCTCCTAGCAGCGATGACCCAAGTGCAAGGGCCCATGTGCTTCCAGTCTTTCTTTATTCCTGCACCTATGCTCCCCTCCTAGCAGCCATGACCCTAGCGCAAGGGCCCATGTGCTTCCATCCTTTTTGTTGATGCACCTGTGCTCCCCCTCCTAGCAGCGATGACCCAAGTGCAAGGGCGCATGTGATTCCTTCCTTTCTTTGTTGATGCACCTGTGCTCCCCCTCCTAGCAGCGCTGACCCCCCTCCTAGCAGCGCTGACCCCAGCACAAGAGCCCATGTGCTTCCTTCCTTTCTTTGTTGATGCACCTGTGCTCCCCCTCCTAGCAGCTATGACCCAAGTGCAAGGGCCCATGTGCTTCCTTCCTTTCTTTGTTGATGCACCTGTGCTCCCCCCTCCTAGCAGCGATGACCCAAGTGCAAGGGCCCATGTGCTTCCTTCCTTTCTTGATGCACCTGTGCTCCCCCTCCTAGCAGCGATGACCTAAGTGCAAGGAATCATGTGCTTCCATCCTTTCTTTGTTGCTGCGCCTGTGCTCCCCCTCCTCGCAGCGATGACCTAAGTGCAAGGACTCATGTGCTTCCATCCTTTCTTTGTTGATGCACCTGTGCTCCCCCTCCTCGCACCGTTGACCGTAGCGCAAGGGCCTATGTGCTTCCTTCCTTTCTTTGTTGCTGCGCCTGTGCTCCTCCTGCTTTCAGTAATGACCCAAGTACAAGAGCCCATATTCTTCCTTTCCTTATTGCCGCACCTGTGATGACCCAAGCTCAAGAGCCCATGTGTTCCCTGTCTTTGTTGCTGCACTTGTGCTGCTCCACTGCTCAAAGCAATGACCCTAGTGCAAGGGCCTACGTGCTTCTTTCCTTCCTTGCTGCACCTGTGCTCCCCTTGCTCACCGCAAGGGCCCATGTGTTTCCTGTCTTTGTTGCGGCATCTGTACTTCCCCTACCCACAGTGATGACCCAAGTGCAAAGGCCCATGTGCTTCTGTACTCTTTTTATTGATGCATCTGTGCTCCCCCTGCTTGCAGTAATGACCCAAGTGCAAGGGTCCATGTGCTTCATTCCTTTTTCGGTTGCTGCACCCTGTGCTTCCCTCCTCACAGGGATGGCCCAAAGTACAAGGGCTAAGGTACTTCCTTCCTCTCTTTATTGCGGAATTTGTGCTTCCCTCCCTTCAGGGATGACCCAGGTGCAAGGGCCCATCTGCTTCCTTTTCTTTTTGTTGCTGCACCTGAGGTCCACATGTGAGCCACGCTGACCCAAACATGGGGACCAATAAGACTCTGCACTTCTTCGCTGTCTGTTGGACCTGGGCCTTTTTGCAGGGTTATCCCCAAACGTTTTGCCTTCCTCCGCCTATTTTTCTGACTTTCTTTTTGTTGGCTTTGAGAACTTTACCACTGTTAATCAGTGCTAAAGTGCATGTGCTCTCGCCTCTAAACATGGTATGATTGGTTTACACCTGTTTGGCATATTAGAATTACTTGTAAATCCCTTGTAAAGTGGTATCCCACATACACAGGGCCTGTAAATAAAATGCTACGAGTGGGCCTGCAGCACTTCTTGTGCCACCCAGAGAAGTAGCCTTTCAAACCTGTCTCAGGCCTGCCACTGCAGGGCCTGTGTGCACAGTTTACTGCCACTTTGACTTGGCATTTAAAACTACTTATCACGCCTTAAACTCCCCTTTTATTACGCATAGGTCACCCCTACGGTAGACCCTATGGGCAGGGTGCTGTGTAAGAAACAGGTAGACCGTGCCTTTATGTGTGGCATGTCCTGGTAGTGACAAACAGCCTATTTTGTTTCTCACTGCTGTGAGACCTACTCCTCTCATAGGCTAGCATTGGGAATTCCCTTATATACTTTTAAGTGGTAATTCCTGATCTGAAAGGAGTGGCGTTGCCCTGTTCGGTATGTTTAGAATAGTGGTGATAAATCCTATTTACTGGTGTAGTATTTGACATTACTATTTTAGAAATGCCACTTTTAGAAAGTAAAAGACACACAATTGATGGACGGAATGCAGAACAAATCAAAACATTCACCCCAGTCAAGAGATCTGGGTTAAATCCATCAGTCTTTTGCTCACCATGCCACCCCAGTTTAGACCTGGCCATATGCAAATCAGTCTTGACCCTATGCCTCATGGGAACAGTCCAGCCCGAACTGCCAAGCCAGGTCCTCCCTGGACCGGAAACAAGCATCCTAGGACCGGTTTTGGGGTTTCCCCTCTTCAGCCAGGATAGCTTGAATCCAGTGGCACAGTGAGCCCGGGACCCACGTCTGTGCATACCCGGCGCACTTAGGGCAAGAAAGCAAAAGACACACAATTGATGGACGGAATGCAGAACAAATCAAAACATTCACCCCCAGTCAAGAGATCGGGGTTAAATCCATCATTCTTTTGCTCACCATGCCACCCCAGTTTTGATCTGGCCATATGCAAATCAGTCTTGACCCTGTGCCTCATGGGAACAGTCCAGCCCTAACTGCCAAGCCAGGTCCTCCCTGGACCGGAAAGAAGCATCCTAGGACTGGTTTCAGGGTTTCACCCCTCATCAGCCAGGATAGCTTGAATCCAGTGGCACAGTGAGCCCGGGACCCACATCAGGGCATACCCGGCGCACTTAGGGCAAGAAAGCAAAAGACACACAATTGATGGACGGAATGCAGAACAAATCAAAACATTCACCCCCAGTCAAGAGATCTAGGTTAAATCCATCATTCTTTTGCTCACCATGCCACCCCAGTTTAGACCTGGCCATATGCAAATCAGACTTGACCATGTGCCTCATGGGAACAGTCCAGCCCGAACTGCCAAGCCAGGTCCTCCCTGGACCGGAAACAAGCATCCTAGGACCAGTTTCGGGGTTTGCCCAGACGTGGGTCCCATGCTCACTACACCACTGGATTCAAGCTAGCCTGGCTGATGAAGGGTGATGTCCTGAAACCGGTCCCAGGATGCTTGTTTCCGGTCCAGGGATGACCTGGGTTGGCAGTTCAGGCTGGACTGTTCCCATAAGGAACAGGGTCAAGACTAATTTGCATATGGCTGGGTCCAAACTGGGGTGGGGTGGTGAGCAAAAGAATGATGGATTAAACCCAGATCCTTGTGACTGGGGGTTGAATGTTTGCATTGTCCAGCATTCCGTCCATCAATTGTTTCTTGTGCATATGTCGCCCTAAGTGGGAAGGGTATGCCCAGACGTGGGTCCCGTGCTCACTACAGCACAAGTTATTAACTTGTGTAACGATATATCTGTAAGAGACAGTAGTTAGTGACAGATTCCTTACCTCAGATTCCTTACCTTAGAATATCCCCAGGCGTCAGGCTGGATCCGGAAAGTTTTTTGCGTAGCAGTACCCTTGCGCGTCGGTAGGCGGCGTCGTGCGGCTCCGCGTCCGTCGTCGGCGTCGTGATCGCCGGGATGACGTCGCGGGCAGTACTTAGGCGCCGCCCCTGCGCGCTGACGTCAGTTCTGTACACGACTTTCCGCGCCAGGAACGCAGAGCCATGCAAGAAGCTGACATAGGTGTCTGAAAAATACTAGGGCCCTGAAAGGGATGCCTTAACCCTAGAAATCAGTTCGCAGAACGGGAGGATGGGTGGGCGGTAGGAATCTGTCACTAACTACTGTCTCTTACAGATATATCGTTACACAAGTTAGTAACTGTGCATCTGAAAGAGACACGTTAGTGACAGATTCCTTACCTTAGAATAGATACCCCAGCAATACCAACCCCGGTGGTGGGTCTGCGAACAAAGATCAGACAAGGAAGTCCTGGAGGACAGAACGGCCAAAGAAGCCGTCCCTCCGGACCTGACTGTCAAGGCAGTAATGCTTTGTAAACGTGTGCAGCGAGGCCCACGTAGCTGCCTGACAAATAACGGGCAGCGGAACACCGCGGCCCAAGGCCGTGGTAGCAGCCGTTGCCCTGGTGGAATGGGCACGCAGCCCAACAGGAGGCTCCTTCTTAGCCAAAGAATAGCAGGTCTTGATGCACAAGGTAACCCAGCGGGAGATGGTTCGTTTGTGCACCGCCCGACCTTTTTGGCGCCCACGTAGCCAACAAAGAGCTGGTCATCCACCCGGAAGTGTTTTGTGCGGTCGATATAGAAGGAGAGCGCACTTTTGGGTCCAGACGGTGGAGCCTCTCTTCCTCTCTGGAAGGATGCGGAGGCGGAAAGAAGGTAGGCAAAGTGATGGTCTGCCCAATGTGAAAGGCAGTAACCACCTTTGGCAAGAAGGACGGACGCGTCCGAAGAACAACCTTGTCTGGATGAACAGACAGAAAGGGAGGTTTGCAAGATAAAGCCTGGAGCTCACTCACCCGCCGAGCGGAGGTGATGGCCACCAGAAAGGCTGTCTTTAGAGTCAGAAGACGAAGAGGACAGTTATGCAGAGGCTCAAAGGGAGCGCACATTAAAAGGTAAGAACCAAGTTCAAGTCCCACTGAGGCATCACAAATGGAACAGGAGGAAAGAGGTGTGTAATGCCTTTTAAGAACCTGTTAACAACAGGGGACTTGAAAAGGGAGGGCTGATCAGGGAGCCTGAGGAAGGCCGAGATAGCACAGAGATAACCCTTGATGGTACCCAGGGCAGAACCCTGTTGGACCAGAGAAAGAAGGAACAGAAGGACCTCAGAAAGCGGGGCAGAAAGGGGGTTCACAGCCTTTGCTGTGCACCATGCCACAAATTTGTTCCACCTGCAGGCGTATACCACCTTAGTGGAGGGACGCCTGGCTGCCAGAATTACATCACAAACTTCGGGAGGCAAGTCGAAAGGAATCAACTGCCGCCGCTCAATCTCCACGCAAGCAGGTGTAGACTGGACAGGTTCGGGTGGAGGACCGTCCCCTGCTGCTGCGACAGAAGATCCTCCCGAAGAGGCAGACGGATCGGGGATCTACGCTCATACTGAGTAGCTCGGGATACCAAACTCTTCGAGCCCAGTCCGGAGCCACAAGAATGACTTGGGCCCGGTCGTGCCGAATCTTCTTTAACACTCTGGGTAGAAGTGGTATAGGCGGAAAGGCGTACAATAGACCGCAACTCCACTCGTGACGAAAAGCGTCGCCGAGCGAGTGCCGCCTTGGAAATTCCAACGCGCAAAACTGATGACATTGCGCGTTCTCTTCGGTGGCGAATAGATCTAACCAAGGCTCTCCCCACTGTAGAAAGAGTCCTTGCGCCACTTCCGAGTGAAGACGCCATTCGTGATCCATCATGCACCTGCGGCTGAGTTCGTCCGCCCTGGCGTTCAGGGAACCTGCCAGGTGTTGAACCATCAGGAACATGCCCTGATGTTCCAGCCATGTCCAGAGGCGCAGAGCCTCCTGACAAAGGGTCCACAACCCCACCCCGCCCTGTTTGTTGCAGTACCACATGGCGGTGGTGTTGTCGGTGAACACCTGCACTACCGTCCCTTTGACAGAGGGAAGGAATGCCTTGAGTGCAAGCCGGATCGCCCGGAGCTCCAGAAGGTTGATATGGAGCCGGGACTCCGCCGGAGACCAGAGGCCTCTGATCTCCGCCTCTCCCATGTGACCGCCCCATCCCAGAAGGGACGCGTCCGTCACAACTGTGTGCTCTGGCTGGGGAAGGGAGAGGGATCTGCCCATGACCCATTGCCGGTTCGAGAGCCACCACTGCAACTGTCTTGCAGTCCCCTCCGAGATCTGGACGTGATCGGACAGGTTGCCCTGGTGCTGCGCCCACTGGAACTTCAGGTCCCACTGCAGAGCCCGCATATGCCATCTGGCATGATTGACCAGCAGGATGCAGGAGGCCATGAGGCCCAGCAGCCTCAGGGTCATCCGTACCGAAACCCAGGATAAAGGCTGAAAGATCGGAATCATAGCCTGAATATCCCGGACTCGCCGTTCGGGAGGATAGGCCCGAAACTGCGTCGTGTCCAGAACTGCTCCGATGAAAAGGAGCTGTGGAGAAGGAATCAGATGCGACTTTGGCACATTGATGGAGAACCCCAGCGAGTGCAGGAGTTCGGCCGTAGTCTGGAGGTGGGAGACGACTGCCTGGGACGAGCCCGCCTTCAGCAGCCAGTCGTCGAGGTAGGGGAAGACTGAAACCCCTGCCCGGCGCAGATGAGCTGCGACCACCGCCATCACTTTCGTGAACACCCGAGGGGCACTGGTAAGGCCAAAGGGGAGCACGGTGAACTGAAAATGCTCGAGGCCTACCGTGAACCGAAGGTAACGCCGGTGGGCCGGCAGGACGGGGATGTGGAAATAGGCGTCCTGCAAGTCCAACGCTACCAACCAGTCTCCGGGGTCGAGGGCAGTCAAGACCTGAGCTAGGGTGAGCATCTTGAACTTCTCCTTCCGGAGGAAGCGATTGACGTTCCGGAGGTCCAAGATAGGACGCATGTCCTCCTTGTCCTTTTTGGGCACCAGAAAGTAGTGGGAGTAGCAACCACGCCCTACTTCTGGGGTCGGAACATGCTCGATGGCCCTCTTGGCCAAGAGGGCCGTGACTTCCTTCTGTAGAAGCACCAAGTGATCCCCTGACATGCGGTGGAATTGAGGTGGCATGGCTGGGGGGTGGTCTCGAAGGGGAGGGAGTAGCCCCTTCGGACAATGTCCAAGACCCACCTGTCCGAGGTGATGGGACGCCAGTGGTGAAGGTGATGGCGGACCCTGCCCCCGACTGGCGTACTGTGCACCTGAAAGGAGGGACTAGGAGGGCTTGGAGGCTGCGGACGGGTTGGAGGTGGTGGCCTGACCCGCACGCTGGTTGCCCGAAC
The DNA here is from genome assembly GCA_963921515.1 of Calotriton arnoldi. NCBI lineage: Eukaryota > Metazoa > Chordata > Amphibia > Caudata > Salamandridae > Calotriton > Calotriton arnoldi. Next base: position 2,660,949 of record CAWUFW010000850.1, on the reverse strand, counting down.
CGCCACAGCGGGATCCACGTCCTCGGCCACGTGAAGGCGCTTGCTGCGCGGGCCGTTGGCCGGGCTGTGGACGTGACTGGGCGCCCCTTCCGTGGCCACGAAAGGGGCGAAAAGCAGACGTGAGCGGAGGGCGCACAACAGCAAGGCCCAGGGACTTAGCAGTAGCCCGTGAGTCCTTGAAACGCTCCAGCGCATGGTCTGCCTTCGAACCAAAAAAGACCGACTCCATCAAAGGGCATGTCCATGAGTGTATTCTGGACATCCCCTGAAAAACCAGTGGTTCTCAGCCAGGCGTGGCGACGCAGCGCCACCGTCGTTGCAAGCGATCTGCCCAGCGAGTCGGCGGTATCAAGGCCACAGCGGATGGTATATTTAGCCGCATCACGCCCTTCCGCAATGGCGCGGGTAAGCAGTGTCTGGACCTCCTCAGAACACTGCGGCAAAACAGTTGCCACCGAATCCCACAGGGAGTGGGTGTATCGGCCCAAGAGGCAAGCGGTATTAACAGACCGCAAGCCAGCACTGGAGGAAGAGAAAGCCTTCTTCCCAAAGTGATCCAGGCGCTTGGATTCCCTATCCGGAGGGGCGGTAGGGAAGGCGGTTTGGGAGGCAGAGGCTTGGACAACCAAGCTCTCAGGGGTGGGGTGTTGGGAGAGAAACAGGGGGTCGCCCGGAGCAGGGCGATGGCGTCGGGCCACGTTCCTATCCACAGGAGCCCCTGTGGTGGGTTTGGACCAGGCACCCAAAAGAACGTCAGTCAGTGCATCGTTGAACGGCAGCACAGTCTCCGAAGAGGAGGCCGCCGGCTGAAGCACTTCAGTCAGGATGTTAGACCTGACGACCACTGTAGGCAACTGGAGATTCAAGGCTCCAGCAGCTCTACGCAACACCGTTGCAAAATTAGCCCCCTCCTCCGTTGCCACGGGAGGAGACAGCATGCCAGAGTCAGGGAGGTATCCAGACCACTGGCATCCCCAAGTTCCTCAACCCAGTCCGGGTCAAACTCGCACTGTTGTGTGAGAGGGTCCTCAGACCCCTCCCAGCTCTCCTGGTCCTCCTCAGGTTGAAAATATGGAGGAGGAGGGACATCAGGGACCCAAGGTCTCATCGGGCGCCGGAAACGGCGGCCGGGCGACGCCGGTCCGGCTCCATGTCCGGACCCGGAGAGAACCGGGGAACGACGCCGCCCGGAGCCCCGGACGCCGTCGGAAACGGCACCGGGGACATCGGAGTCGGCGGAATGCGTGGTTAGGTCAACCGGCGTCGATGGGGGTTGCGGCACCACCGGAGCCGGGGTCGAGGCCGGGGCCGGAGCCGAGGCCGGGACGAAGGCTGGTAGGACAGGCGACGCCGGGACCGGAGTCGACGGCGACGCCGGAGCAACCCCATCAGGGCCCGCGGGGCCCGAAGGCGCACCGGAGGGACCTTGAGGCCCGAAGAGGCGGGCCATGGCCGACAGAAATTCCTGTATATCGGCCGGAGTCGCCCCGAGCCCGGGTAGGGCGGGTACTGCGGGGGTAATCTCGACAGGCACGTCCGGGGCCGCGGGGCGGGGACGGTGCCGACAGGGACCTCAGCCGAGTCGCGAGACCGGCGAGGCGAAGTCTTAGAGCGATGACGCCGCTTAGACTTCTTGTGCTTCGACTTACCGGAGGAGCGCGAAGACTTTGAATCCGACGAACGGCGGGGACTCCGCGTCCGGCCCTCGACCTCTCCCGGGACCGGGGCTTGGTGCGGCGCGGAGCCGAATGCCAGACTTCGAGGAGCTTTCGAGACCGCTCTCGCAAAGCCTTAGGATGAAGTTTCCGGCAGTCAGGACACGACTTCGTGTCGTGGTCTCGGCCGAGACAAATGAGACACTCGAGGTGCGGGTCCGTGATCGACATCATGCGACCACATTCCTCGCAGGGCTTAAAGCCGGGCATCCCTACGACACCTTAGGAGTCGTGAAGACTCGTTGAAGAAACAGTGAAAAAATTCACCAAAAAAGATAGTCAAAAAGTGACTAGGGCACTGCTCTTCCCGGATCTGCGCTTACTGGCGCGGAAAAAGAAGAACTGACGTCAGCGCGCAGGGGCGGCGCCTAAGTACTGCCCGCGACGTCATCCCGGCGATCACGACGCCGACGACGGACGCGGAGCCGCACGACGCCGCCTACCGACGCGCAAGGGTACTGCTACGCAAAAAACTTTCCGGATCCAGCCTGACGCCTGGGGATATTCTAAGGTAAGGAATCTGAGGTAAGGAATCTGTCACTAACGTGTCTCTTTCAGATCCACTGGATTCAAGCTAGCCTGGCTGATGAAGGGTGATGCCCTGAAACCGGTCCCAGGATGCTTGTTTTCAGTCCAGGGAGGACCTGGCTTGGCAGTTCGGGCTGGACTGCTCGGCTGGTATTTCAACCAGAAAGTGGGTCCGTAAGTACGGCTATACCAGCACACCTTAGCGTGTGTGCTGATATTTCACTCACGTGGCTACCTACACTTTTGTAGCCACTTCACTGTTTCACACGTCAGTTTTGGTCCTGAAGAAAGCCTTATGATTATCGAAAAGGCTGAAACATGTCGACCTACACTTAGGGGATATCGAAGACCTATTTTTATCTTCACTATATCCCCGCTTCTGATTTTAATCGTGTCCTAGGACCCTACAAATAAAGATTTTCCGTTGGGCATTCCTTAGAGACATTTTTAACCTCACCACCCTTTGAGCACACACCTCACTGACTAAAACAACAAAACCCGCTCCGCTGTAACTCAGGCGTCGAAGCACAGCTGGGTTGCATTCGGCAGCCCAGCTGGGAACCCAATGATGAAGCATGCCACCAACCAGGTTGGTGGGTGAGGGTTCTTCTTACAAATCCACTGGATGTTTGTACTCTGTTGCATCACACTGAGTCAATAAACTTGTTAGACTCACCGGTTCGTCCACGTTGTTTCTATTGTTATATTGGGGAAGAGGACGCACCCCTTTACCCATTCCTCGCTCTCCTGTTGTTTTCTACATCTACGTAGAAGTCTCAGGGCCATAAAAGACTTCAGTGTGCTCAGACCGAGCACTCACTGCAGCTCAGCAACCACTGCTGTGTGTTTGCGACTACCTCGGGCCACAAGAAATGCTCCCTGCAGTCCAGCGCCTGCTGCTGTGTGTTTGCAATCCTTATTGTGCCACAGGATGCGCTTCCTGCAGTTCATCACCGGCTGTGTTGGCCCCCCAAACCCATCTGGCTACGAGCAGCTCTCTCCGCTGCCTGAGAACACCCACTCTGCTTGTGTGGTGGCACCACAGCGCAGAGGGAAGCCAGCGAGCGAGGATCCCTGCGTTGCCTAGGAGACCCTGGGCTGCTCAGTGACGGAGTGAGCCTCCCAAACATGAACCTGCATCACGGATCGATGTCCGCATCCTGCTTTCCCCGCAAGGCCAGACCGGCCGAGAAGGTGAAACAGTTGTCAACCCAACATGGGCGTTCCAGGCCGCTTCATCTCCTGTGAAGTCCTCAGTGACAGTGGGCTGTAACTTTGGACCGCAACAGGCCTGCCGACAGCACCTGGCTTCAGGTACAGGGCTCAGTGGGGCCTGATTTGTTTACCGGGGCGAGTCTTTTGCGCCCCCGGTCCCGAGGACACACTACGGCCAATTCTTGCTCCACCCCATTGTCCCTGCTGACGACGTGCTTCCTTCATGAGGAAGGGGTTGGATTTCTTTTCTTTTCACTGGTGGAACATGCCCTAGCTCTGCTAGCAAGGGGCACTTGAACCGCTGTAGTCCTTCGGGGTGAGACCTCGACAAGGTCCCCGCTTTGTTGATTTAGGGACTTAACGGTGATTTGCTGTATTACCTGTTCTAGTCGTGCAGGTGCTTCTGTGCCCTGAGTGGGGATGCTTAATGACCATATAAACTTAATAGAAGTGCAGGTGCGCTGCAGTCTATGTGCTACTGGTGAGATTTTCTAATCCAAGTATTTAAGGCGATATTTGCTAAATGTATGTGCTTTTCCCCAACTTAAACTGGCATTACATGCACCGATGTTCTGATGTATCGTTTTGATTCTTGCATTGTCCAGGATAACGAGCACTATCTCAGTATTTGCATAATATGCACAGTATTTATGATTCATGTTGTTTTGGTCTTGTTTTATGTACAATATACTACATATAATCCTGTGTGGAGTCTCTTTAGTGGTGTATTCATTGTATTTCTGTGTGAGTGTGTTGCGAAAACACTTTTCACAGTGCCTCTGATAATAAGCCTGACTGCTCTGCACCAAGCTACCAGAGCACAGCTTATCTGTGGTGTGCAACAGACTTGCCCTGACTTGAGTGGGGGTTCTGCCTGGCTTAGGTACATAGCCTAGCCAACCTGAAACCCCCTTTCTGACACTGTCTCCTCTGCGATACTCCTGCCAGTGATGTTGGTTGAACGTGAGGGCCTTTGTTCCCCCTAGTGGGTGCCACCGACCGAGCATGAGCGCTTTCTGTCTCATTCCCGCCAATGCACGGGGTGGGAAAATGAAGCGTAGAAGTGCAGGTAGCTGTTCTAGTGAATGATGGGACATGTGAAATTGTGTTTTCTTAACTGTGTGTGTTGCCAATGAGTTTGCAGAAATGTATTTATATTAATAGTTTAAAAAACGCATGATGTTGCCACCTGTTTCTGAAAATTATCTTAGAGCAGAAAATCCTCCTGGGCAAAGTGTGGGGCACACCATGAAAACAATGGGATATTCTTCTATCAGAGGCCATGCCTTTTTACCCAGTAAGTTAAAATTTGTGATGCCAGAGACGCAGCTTTATTGAGCTCAGGATGGTTGCCTGTGGTTTCACGGGCTCCGCTGGCGTCATCCAGGGTTGCAAGGCACCAGCGCTGGTTCATTTATAGGAACAAGGAAAGAAGGATTAATTATAAGAGAGAGTTCCCCTCTGCCCCCTGGGTGTAGGTTTGCACGAACTCTGCGACTGGCACTAATGAGGGCACCCTGGCAGCCCTTGTCCAGAAGTTCTGACAAATGGTATTGCCGGGGCCTGTGAGGTGTCTCTCCTGTTTTTCCTCTTTCTTTCTCCTCTCTTCCTGCTTTCCCCTTTTTTAGGTCGAGCCTAGAGTAGCGCGCAAGCGCTGCTCTGCGAGACTTTATGTAAGGGGCTTCAAAAAGCTGACCACACGCTCGTGCACAATGGCCTTTTCCGTGCGGTTACCCGCACGGCCGCCATCTGTTTGCAATTATCGTGCCCAGACGCGGGCGCGATAATTGAAAACACATGGCCATTGTGCACGAGCGTGTGGTCAGCTCAGCAGGCTGCCGCGCTCGCTCGCCCGCGCTCCTCTCTCACGCTGCCGACGTCTCTGCTGTCCAGCGCTTCACTTGTGCTGACGCTGCCTCCCGGGCGTGCTTGTTTTCTTTGTCCCGGCTGTCGGAGAAGATTGTGCTGGTTACAGCTGGAGGATAGAGAAGAAAATAACGTCTCACAGCATCCTTCACCACCTGCTACCAAAACCTACGGGCCTTGTTCGCTATGTCAGGCCAGCTCTGCTTCGACTCCGGCTTTTCCAGTGAGGAGGTGCTGAGCAGCCGATTCCCGCTCCACCGCGCCTGCAGGGACGGGGACCTCCGCGAGTTGTGTTCCCTATTGCAGCCGCCGCACGCCCCCGATGGTGCCGCCGACCTGGCCGCGGAGGACTCCTTCTACGGTTGGACCCCAATCCACTGGGCCGCGCATTTCGGCAAGGTACCGGACAAAGGCGGGGGGCGCGTTTCTTCTCTATTGTGGCGCGCAGCGAGTGAAGGTACTGCTGTGTCACCTGGACCATTGGGTTTGGTGGGGTGTAATACCTTCCCGGGAAAGGGCACATCACGCACATATAATAGTTTGTTAGGGTATTTGGTTTAATGGTTCAGTCGCCTCATTTTGAATTCCTCCCCTCCTCTCTCCAATGGAACATTCCTTATGTATCTTTCTGTGCATGGCTGGGATGGGCCGCACCATTTTTGAACGAGTGCGGGGGGGGGCGGAGTTTTCCACAAATAAAACATTAATTTTTCGCGGGCAGATGTTGCCGGCTAGAGTTTGCCAGTGGTTTTCGCCCACCTCTTCTCCCGCCTTGAATGTTTTTTTATTCTTTCACCTTTCGGGTGTGATACGGCACCTTCATTCGCCAAAGCAAGGCGTATCCTACAAACTGCTGTTCTTCCACAGTAACTTCTAGTTTGTTTTACACGGTGTAACTGCAGATTGCAAGTTATCCCCGTTCGTGCAGTCACGGAAACAAATTATTTGATGAACTGTAACAGATTTTTAACCCTGTCACGACTTCTCTTCTTCGTGAGTTAACCGTTGCGTCCGATATTTTGCAAAATAAGACTTTGTTGAAATCTTGGTGAAAGCTGTACAGACAGTAGCATCTGTTTTCAATTTCAGATTTAGTTTAAGGACCTGAACGTCAAAACTTTTATGATTGGTTTGTGAAATATTTCCTCGGGTGTTAGGTGAGGTGCTTGCCATTTACCTCGGGTTCAACTGGTCGCCGTCGGAAGTCTCCCATTTTGAGAAAAAGACAAGAAGATATGCTCGTAAAGAACTTGAGCTTCTTGCTGAATGCTCATTCTGACGTTCCTTTTGAGGATATATATTTCATTTCGATTATTTTTTACGAAATCTTGTGTTTTCTCTTACTTACTAACCCTACAAATCTGCATTCTTCTCCCTTTCCACTGCCTCTTAAACCCCTATCATGCACCTTAACATTAATTCCCAGCATGATAGTTGGAAAATCTGAAGCACTCACCCCCTAATGTCACTGACCAAGCTACTCCCCTGATCGAATTGCAGTTCCTATATATAACTGCATTTGTGTGGTTTGAGTAATGATGATTAATGATATGATAGGCGATTTATAATGCGCACAGCTACTCCAAGGAGTGTCCGGGCGCAGATGTAGCGTGGTCAGCAGGGAGACATTAAGACTTGCACAAAGAACCAAGGGGCATATTACCAAGGGCCTTATCGCCGCTTTAGCGGCACTTTTTGCCGCTAAAGCGGCAATATTTTTAACGCCCCATCAGCAAGCTGTCGCTAACAGGTGTTAGCGACAGCTTTTCAGTGTTAGCGACCGTTTTGGGTGCCCCTTTGCATGTCAGCGATATTTATCGCTAATGACATGCAAAGTAGGCGTTCCCAACATAAACACCACGAAAACAGCCGCTAACAGGCTTAACGCCTATTAGCAATGAGTCCCCGGTGAGTGATATGAAAAGTCGCGCTAACCGAGTTTAGCGCAGGATATTTAACACCTACTAAAATCCTGACTTAACAATGATATCCAATGGGAGGTGGATTCATAGGCTGAATCCTCACCTGCCTATTAGCAAGCTTTACGTCAGCGATAACATTTTTATCACTGTTGTACCCGTGTTACTGGAGGATTTTGCCGCTATCGCTGGTTTTAATATCGCATTGGAGATAAGCGTTGATAACGCGTTATCTCCACGATTAAAACCAGCGATAGTCGGCGATAAAAAAAATCGCGCTAAGCGCGGTTTGCGATAATTATCGCACGCTGTTGGTAATAGACCCCCAAGTTTTCAGTTTCTTCCTAAACAGTACTGGATTACTTGTTGAGCGTACCTCCAACGGAAACTGATTCCATGTTGATGTGCCCAGGAATGTTAATGATCTACCTCCTGATCTTTGACGCTTAAACTTTGGGATCACTGCCAGGAATTTATTGGTAGATTGTAAATGTCTACTAGGGTTGTAGAAGCTAAATCTAGCTCTAAAACGTCTTCTGTGCATCTGAAAACTGCCTGCGCTGCGGTGGGTGAGCCAGAGGGGACCGGATTATGGGTATGTTGCTGCAGCAGATGCCCACAAGCTGCTTTTATCCATCACTCCCCCTCCAGCCACTCTGAGCTCCCCCATGCGGTGATGCCTGCAGCAGCCCTGATTGGCCCCTGCGGGTAGCCATGCGGAAGCGGAGTGCAGATGAAAGCAGATCGACTGCCATAATTTGTACGGAGGCTGCTATTTCTCCAGGCGATTCATCGCGCTGTACTCCTGCAGCGAGGCGGTTGACGGGGCTGTCACGAGCTGTCACTTGTAGCTCTCACGCACCTTTGCGCTTTGTTGAATTTCCAACCTTTTAAATGAATTAATTGTCGGTTGCAGAAATAGAGGGAATTCATTTTGCAAGCGATTGGAGATATCCGTCCCCTCTCCTGCTAAAGGATAATTGCGGATGCATTCAATGGCTACCAGGGTGTTTCACTCCGCCACGAGAACTGTATTAAACGTCAGAAAATGTGATCACATCACACCCATCCCAATTTCACCCAGGTGGCTGACGATCAAAGCCATAAGTCTCCCGAAACTTACCTTCATTATTCACAAAGCCCTTCAGAGAAAGACCACGATCCACCAGGCTCAAAAATGTAGCATTTGAGGAGGCCAACGTCCCCTGTGGAGCAACAACCTCTACTGGAATACCTCCCTGCAAAAGAAGAGGATCTCTCTAACAGGCCTTCTCTGGTGCTCCCCCAGGATCTGTACAACATCCCCCCTTCAATCAGAACCAATCCCTCTACTAAAGTCTTCAACGTGAAGATGAAAAAGCTACTCTTCCCTCAATTTCTCCTAAATGGCCATACTACCGTACCCCAGTAGCTTACTATCTGGATAGCTCCAAAATACAAGCATTGGCATAGCCAATAGGTCTCGCCTTTGGGACTTTATAAGTGTTTAGCCATGCAACAGTTGATGTTGTTGCACCAAGGATATTGTACTGCATAACTAAATACTTATAAGGTCCCAAAAGCGAGACCTATTGGCTATGCCAATGCTTGTTATGTTCTATTTTCTCCCTGGTTCTTTCTTTTCGATGTTGCTTCTTTCAAGCAAGGCAAAGTATCTCAAATGTTGTGTGATCAATTAGAGGTCAAGCACTGAAATAAATGTTTGCTCTTGCTTGCTTTGGGGGTGTTGAAAATACCCTAACGAGGTGAAATGATTCCACACCTGGTTCTATTTAGTCTCTAGTAATTGAGATCAGGGCCAGGCTTAAGGCCAACTCTGTCTCCAGGGACCTTGGTGTCTTACTAGAGGTTGTAAGAGAGGTGGCTCACGAGGAGGTTTTCCCTGAATCGATCACACATCGTCTCTATCACACTTCGATAAATATAGGAGCGGGGGTGGCCTTCATCAGCCGCGTTCTTATTTGGAGGACCCGTCAAGGCTTCTCTGTCGAGGTGGGCAACATTTTGGGGGATCTGGAAACTCCTGACAGTTCTACACCCAGTCGTGACTGGGACACAGTGAGCCAGGAGAAGGTGTAGTAATCCAGAACTCAAAGAAACAAATATGGACGACCTGCGTACACGTAACCAGGGACAGACGAAGGGATGTGGAAGAGAGGACTGAAAGGCAGTGACTCTAGAGAATCTCCCAACCCATCTGGCATCAGGTATCACAGGCACACCGTATGATGACCGACTTGGTACAATTTGTGATCTCTGGAGGGTTTATGTAGCTCCGTTCGTCACTCTTCAAGGAGCTATGCTGCATACAGCTTCCTGCCAGTGTGGGCACGAGATAGATAATTCGAATACAGGCCCCTGCAAAAAAAAAAAAAAAAAAAAGGATTGCAGTGTGTACGCTGGACCTGCAGCATGACATTTTCGAGTGCACCTTTCTGTGCGGTGTTTTTTTTTTTTCTTATTAGGTTGGCAGATGGTTTATGTGTGAACTGCCCGGTGCGATGCCCGCGCACCTGCCTCCGCAGCACATGTTCAGGTTGGCACCATACTGTGGCGATCCGCCTGGCTTCTGCCCAGGGTGACACACAGCAATGAAGCATTTCATTTGACTCACAGTCTCCTGCACTGCTCTGTCTCAGAGGATGAGTGAAGGACTCTCCCTTCTTCCACAGCACTGTGCAAGTAAAGCAGGCTGGACCCTCAAGTGGGGTGAGGGGTTCGGGGTCCCTCAGGAGGGTCTTGTGCTGCCCGCTCCTTGCTCTGACTTATAGCATACGTCCATTCAGAGCCCTATAGCTCCCACTATCTATCCAACAGGAGCACGTTAGCCTTGATCCATCATCCTCAGACTCCTAGACCTTCACCAGGACTAGAAGGGTTTGGACCGGGGCCATGCGAGCTCGGCCAGAGGGAGGTGCCCACGATGAAGGATCTTATCGAGGCATAGAATGAGGTACTAGATATCCGGATCACACATTGGGGGAGGGGGTATACTGGGGGGGGAGGGGGGTTTGAATGTAGTTATTAAGTAGATAGGGTGACAGGATGGAGTCCAGAAGAACAAATTACTTACCTTCGGTAACGCCTTATCTGGTAGACACTATAGGGCTTATTATGATGCCAGTGTCAATCCCACTGACATTTTAAGCAGCAGTCAGACCGCCACATTACAATGCAGTCAGTTTGACCACATGGGTAAGGGACTGACCGCTGCGGTTCCGACGGGCTCAAAGAGCCCAGCGGTCAGAATTTAATCCCTACAATGAGGGCGGTGCCTGCTCAGGCATCGCCATAGGGATTACGATGGCCCTTTCTGACGGCCTTTCAATGGCGCTCCGACTGCCATTGAAAGGCTGTCAGAAAGGGACTTTGGGGCCCCATAGCAGGGCCCTGTCACTCCGCTATAAGGCCAGGGGTGCACCACAGGTGCCCCCACAAACATCCATGCCCCATGTGGCAGGCACCATGAGGTGCCTGCCACAGGGTGAAGGGATGTTTAAAAACATGCCTTTTGACATTGGGGCTTGTGCTGCGGCCCTTTTCCAGGCTGCAGCACAAGCCTCAATCCAAAGAGGCATGTTTACGACCGCCTCCACAGCGGTCGGATCGTAATTTGGCGGTCAGGACTGCCTGTCGGCGGTCCTTTTACCTCAACGATGCCGGTCGGACGCTCGTCCGACCGGTATTGTAATTAGTGCCTATATCTAGCTGCAGATTCCTTACCTTTGAATTTTCCGTGGCATCAGACTAGACCTGGTAGATTTTTGTGAGCAGTACCCCTGCGTGCCGGTAGGTGGCGTCGATCAACTCCGCGTGGCTTGGTCGCTGTCAACAGCGCTGGAAGTGACGTCCACATCTCCTATATAGGCACCACCTAGGTGCGCCGACGTCAGTTACTTTCCACAACTTTCCACACCAGAAGCGCGGAGCCATAAAGCACACTGACACTGGTGTGTCCGAACTAGGACCCTGAAAGGAATGGGCCCTGAAAGGAATCAGACCTGACCCTCAAAATCTGTCCACAGAGCGGGGAGGATGGGTGGGTAGGTAAGGAATCTGCGGCTAGATATAGCCTCTACCAGATAAGGCATTACCGAAGGTAAGTAACTTGTTCATTGATTGTGACTTACATAGTTGCAGATTCTTTATCTTTGAATAGATACCCAAGCAATACCATCCCCGGAGCAGGGTCTGGGGATCAATTTGAGCCTAGGAAGTCCTGTGGGACCGAATGGGCAGCGTGCCCATCTCTACAGACCTGACTGTCCATACAGGAATGTTTGGTGAACGTGTGCATGGAAGCCCACGTTGCTGTCTGGCAGATATTCAGAACTGGAACTCCGCGAGCTAACACAGTGTTCGCAGCTTTAGCTCTGGTGAAATGAGCACCCAACCCTCAGGGAGTTGCTTCTTGGCCAATGAGTAGCAGATTTTGATGCAGAGCACGACCCAGCAGAGATGGTTCGCTTCTTCACCGCCCGACCTTTCTTTGCACCAACATACCCCACAAAGAGTTGGTCATCCACCCAGAACTCACATGTGTGGTTGAGGCAGAACAACAATGCTCTTTTTGGGTCCATACAGAGTCGCTCCTCTTCTTTACAGAGATGTGGAGGAGCATAGAATGTAGGCAAGGTGAATGATTGGCCAACATGGATTGGGGTGACCACTTTCAGCATAAAGGAGGCCCTTGTGCGATGCACAACTTTGTCAGGATAGACTAAGAGATAAGGCGGCTTAGATGATAAGGCCTGCATCTCTCTCACTCACTCTACAGGCAGATGCGATTGCCACCAGGAAGGCTGTTTTGAGCGTGAGAAGCCTGAGTGGACAGTAGAGACTCAAACAGAGCACACATCAACAATGTAGGAACCAAATTAAGGTCCCATTGAGGCATAATGAATGGTGAAGGGGGAAAAGGGTGGACAAAACCTTTCAAAAACCTATGTACAATAGTGGTTTAAATAAGGAGGGTTGGTCAGGGAGCTGCAAGAAGGCAGACAGAGCAGAAAGATTTCCCTTAATGGTGTTCAGTGCAGAGCCCTGCTGGGCAAGGGAAAGAGCAAAAAGCAGAACTTCAGAAAGGGGATCAGTGGACTTTTCTGCACACCATGCCACAATGTTTGTCCAACAGCAGGCTTATACTGTCTTGGTGGAGGAACGCTTGGTTGCCAGAATCACATTACAGATTTCAGGAGGAAGGTTGAAAGCTGTCAACTGCTGCCGCTCAATCTTCATGCAAGAAGGAGAACCCTCCCCTGCTTCTGCGACCGAAGATCCTCCCGAAGGAGCAGCCTGATCGGAGGATCGATGGCCATGCTCAGTAGCTCGGGATAGCAGACTCTCCGTGCCCAGTCCGAAGCCACAAGGATGACTTAGGCCTGGTCGTTCCTAATCTTCTTGAGAACTCTGGGCAGGAGTGATATGGGCGGAAAGGCTCACAGGAGCTCCACTCAAGACGAAAAGTGTTGCTGAGCGATAGTCATGTTGAAAACCCCAGTGTACAAAACTGTTTACATTGCGCATTCTCGACAGAGGTGAACAGAACTAACCATGGGTCTCCCCACTTTTGAAAGAAACCTTGCGCCACCTCCTGATGGAGACTCCATTCGTGATCTGCTAGGCATCGAGGGCGGAGTTTGTCCACCCTGTAGTTCAGCGAACCAGCCAGGTGTTGAACTACCAGGGAAATGCCCTGCTGTTGCAGCCATGTCCAGAGATGCGGGGCCTCTTGACAAAGGATCCATGAACCCACCCTGCCCTGTTTGTTACAGTACCACGTGGCGGTGGTGTTGTCCGTGAACTCCTGCACTAGCCTTCCCTTGAAGGAGGGTAGAAAGGATGTCAATGACAGTAGGATTGCTTGGAGCTCCAGCATGTTTATGTGGAGCCCAGATTCGGCTGGAGACCAGAGTCCTCTGATCTCCACCTCTCCCAGATGGCCGCCCCATTCCAGGAGTGACACATCGGTCACTACTGTTAGATCTGGTTAGGGAAGGGAGAGGGGTCTACCTAGGACCCATTCGCGGTTGGTTAGCCACCACTGCAGATCTTTTGTAGTTCCGGCCGAGATCTGGACCAAGTCAGAGAGATTCCCCTTATGCTGCGCCCAATGGAACTTCAGGTCCCACTGCAGATCCTGCATATGCCATCTAGCATGTGTCACTAGCAGGATGCAGGAGGCCATGAGGCCCAGCAGCCTCAGAGTCAATCTCACCAAATTCCAGGCTAGAGGCTGAAACATCGGTATCATAACCTGAATATCTTGGAGTCGCTGCTCGGGAGGATAAGTCTGAAACTGCAGTGTGTCCAGAACTGCTCCGATGAAAGGGAGCGTCTGAAGGGAGTCAGGTGTGACTTTGGCACGTTGATAGTGACCCCAGCAGTTGCAGAAGGTTCGCTTTAGTCCAGAGGTGGGAAACAACAGCCTGGGGTGAGCCCACCTTCAACAGCCAGTTGTCGAGATTGGGGAAGACTAGCACCCTTGATCTCCGCAGATGAGCTGCGACCACTGCCATCACCTTCGTGTACACCCGAGGGGTGCTGGTAAGGCCAAAGGGGAGCATGGTGAACTGAAAATGCTTGTGGCCTACTGTAAACCACAGATAGCGCCAGTGGGTAGGCACGGTGGGAATATGAAAATAGGCGTCCTGCAACTTCAACGCTACCATCCAGGCTCCTGGGTCCAGGGCAGCCAAGACCTGAGCTAGTGGGAGCATCTTGAATTTCTCCTTCTTGAGGAAGAAGTTGAGGGCTCGGAGGTCTAGGATATGATGAAGGCTTTTGTCCTTTTTGGGCGACCATAAAGTAGCGGGAATAGCAACCACAGCCTACTTCTGGGCCTGGAACCCTCTCTATGGCTCCCTTGGCCAAGAGAGCCATGACTTCCTTGTGGAGCAAGGACAAATGATCCTTCATCAGCCGGTCATGAGATGGTGGCATGGAGGAAGGGGTAATCTTGAAGGGGAGGGAGTAGCCCCTTCGGACAATGTGCAAGACCCACCTGTCCGATGTTATGGACTGCCAGTGAGGCAGGTGATGACTATTCCTTTCACTAACTGGATGCCCATGGTGGTAAAGGGGCAGACTAGGGCGGATTGGAGGCTGCAACTGCTGAAGAGGGCGGGGGGGATCGATCAGACTGTTGGCTACCTGATCCAAGAGGTCTGTATGTACACCTACCCTCGTCCACACAGAGACTGGGGAGCATGAGCGGCTTGATGGCTGGCAGGGTATTGGCACGGTTGAAAGCCCCTTCTGTAGCCATGAAAGGAGCGAAAGGCAGACTGGGGATGACGTGGGCCAGCCGAGAGGCCCAAGAACCTGGCTGCAACCCACAAGTCCTTAAAGCGCTCCAGCGCCAAGTCTGCCTTGTCTCCGAAGAGATGGGTGACATCGAAGGGCATATCCATAAGGGAATGCTCGACACCCTCCGAAAAGCCAGTCATCCTCAACCAGGTGTGGCACCTCATGGCAACCATCGACGAAACCGCTCTGCCCAGTGAATCGCTACTGTCCAATCCACATCAAATTGTGAACTTTGCTGCATCTCTCCCATCAGCAACAGCCTGAGAGGACGGCCCAGGCCTCTTCCGGGATCCGTGGCAACAATTGTGCAACGTGTCCGACAGAATGTGGGAGTAATGGCCCAAAAGTCATGTGGTGTTCACAGACCGCAATGCTAAGCTGGGAGAGGAAAACATTTTCTTCCCCAAAGAGTCCAGCCTTTTGGATTCCCTGTCCGAGAGAGCGGTAGGGAATGCGCCATGGGAAGTCGAGGCTTGGACTACCAAGCTCTATGAGGTAAGGTGTTGGGTGAGAAAATATGGGTCCCCTGGAGCAGGGCGATGATGGCGGGCAATCATCCTGTTCACAGTAGCCCGTGTTGGGTTTGGACCAGGTCCCCGAACAGGACGTCAGTGAGGGCATCATTGAATGGGAGTAGGGGTTCTGATGAGGAGACTCCCGGTTGCAGCACCTCTCAAGATGCTGGTCTTGACTGCACCTGAAGGTCAAAGACCACAGCCGCCCTCCACACCACCATTGCCTAGCAGGCTCCCTCCTCCATAGCTACAATAGGAGGAGAAAGCAGACCAGTATCTGGAGAAGTATCCAGTCCACTGGCTTCACCCAGTTCCTCAGTGCAATCTATATTAGGGCCTTTTATGTACGGCTGGTATTCTTCAGGGTCCAGCGACCCTTCCAATTCTTCCCAGAGTCCTAGCCCATGGGAATAGTGCTCAGGCTCCAATCTAGGAATCAAAGGTCATGCCGGCGTCGGCATTGGGCAACACCCATCCAGCTCTGTGTTGGAGGGGAGGCATGGAGCTGGCCCAGGCGCAGGGTCCATAGAACCATGCTTTGAGTGCTGGTGCTCCCTAGTCCCATCGGCTGATGGACGAGGAGAAGTCAAAGAGCACTTCGACTTCTTGCTCTTTTTCTTGAGTGTCCCGAGGACTTCAAATGGGACAAAGAGGACTTCTGGCTCCTTGAACAGTCCTGAGACCTTCCCCTCGTCCGGGACCTTGCTTTCCATGGAGTCACATGCTGGGGTGCTAGAAAGGGATCTAGAGTTCAACCACAGAATGGGAAGAATGAGAGGATTGGTGAGGAATCTGCGGCTAGACTGAGTCTCTACCAGAGAGAGCGTTACTGAAGGTAAGGAACTTGTTCTTCTGGTAGAGCTGCAGATTTCTCACCTTTTGCATAGATACAAGAGCAGTACCCAAGGGGAGGAGAGCTGTGGATGGACTCAAACCAGAAAGTACTGCAAGACTGAGTGAGCAAAGTGCCCTGCTCAGCAGACTTGGCTGTCCAGACAATAGTGGTTCGTGAACGCATGTAGAGATGTCCACGTAGCTGCCTGGCCAATTTCAAGGACAGGGACTCTGTGCTAATGCAGTAGTAGCAGCTCTGGCTCTGGTGAAGTGGGCATGCAGTTCTCCTGAAGGCTGTATCTTCGCCAGTGCATAGCAGATCTTAATGCAGAGCATGATTCAGTGTGAGATAGCATGCTTCTGCACAGCCTTTCCTTTTTTCGCTTCGGCAAACCCCTCAAAGAGATTATAGTCCACCCTGTAGTCTTTGGTGTGATTGATGTAAAATCTGAGCACCCTCTTAGGGTCAAAGCGATGAAGTCTCTCCTCCTCTTTAGAGGGGTGAGGCGGAGCATAGAATGCCAGCAGGGTGATGGTTTGGCCGAAGTGGAATGACATCACAACGTTTGGGAGAAAAGAAGCCTGAGTGCGCAGAACCAGCTTGTTGGAGAAAAAGTCAGAGTTTGATGAATGAACCCAGAGCCTGTAGCTCACTCACACATGGTGCTGAGGTGATTGCAACATGGAACACCGTTTTGATGGTGAGGAGCTGTAAAGAACAACTGTGCAGCAGCTCAAATGGAGTACGCATCTGATAAGGAAGGACGAGGTTCAGGTCCCATTGGGGCATCAGCAAAGGAGAAGGAAGTATATGTTGCAGCCCCTTCAAAAACGCATCGCAACAGGTGATTTAAATAAAGAGGACGGAAATATAAATTTTAACTGTGTCCAGAACAAGGCTCTGCCAGGCAAGAGACAGAACAAACGATAAAACATTGGACAGCTTCACTTGTAGGGGGGTCAGTCTGGCAAGTGCCACACTGTAAGGAAATGCCTCTTTTTGTACGGTCACCCCTGAATTTTGGACTGATGCTGCTTTTTTTTGACTCTCAATGCACTGAGGCCAGCTAACCAGAGCTGGTTCTTAGTCTGGATAGCAGTTTTAAACTGCTAACTCGACTTAGCCATTTAAAGTAATGGCAAAACCAAGTCCTCCCATTTTAATATATGTAAGTCACCCCCTACCGTAGCCCTAGCGAGCCCTAGTTCACAGTGACATATATTAAGTGGAAGATGTGTTTTTACATGTTTCAACAGTAAAAACCCGCCATTGTCATTTTGACTGTGGCAAAGTCTAATAGCCCCATAGTCGAGTGCAGAGTTGCAGCAGCCCTCCTAACGTCTGACTGGGACTACTAAAGTGGATACTGTAAGGTACCAAACTACGTGTTACATTAAGCCAGAATTGATGCCCAAGTCAAAAGTAATGCATCTTGTTGCAGTGTGCAACTTTTACAAAGTGCCTAAGTCCATCCATGGTTGCTCACGGAGTCTGTCCCTGAGATCACATTCTGCATTCCTGGGGAGATGTCCAAAAAGACTCCTTGGAAAGGAGACAACAGAAGCCGGCACGAGCAAGAGGCGTCACCTCTCCTTGGCAGGAAACCATCCGGAAGTTAGCCCAACAGGCGAGCATCAAAGGAGAAGCTGCCTTTGCAGGGCCAGTAGGGAACACTTAAGGAAGGGGCTGGTCTATTGTTTAGGTAGACAGGCTGCACTCAGGAAGGAGAGGGGAAACCAGTCCCCCCTTGGTCGCCACACTAGGGAGCTCTGTACACCAAGTGTCATATTTAGAAGCCCTGTGCGCCACCGGAACGTCACTTTTTGTTACCTTCTGGTGGCGCACACGGCTTCGCCATATCTACAAGGCCACGTAAAGCCACCCTGCATGACTTTTCATGGCCTTGTAGATATGGAGTGAGGCAATGCATCGCAAGTTGCTGCGTTGCCTCACACTCCGTCGGGGAGGCGTGCCACGTAACACCCATGGCATTTGACGCATTCCCAGATTTACTAGAATATGTAAACCTTGGAATGCGTCAAAATCTTACGTCTCCCCAAGGGGCGCAACAAGGAGAAATATCTTTATTTCTCCTAGTTTTTTCCTCTTTCTATGCCTGCAGCATTCTGCAGCACACACAGATAGATGAAAACGCCTCAATTGATTGTTTTTGTGCAGAAAGGTGTCCCTTTATGTACAGGAACATTCCTGTCTGCTACGCAGGCATCCTGGTGCCTGCGTTGTTGCTAGGCAGCCCATTGTTCGCCAGCACAGGGGGGAGAGGACAGAGATGCGCCGTATCTTGTAGATATGGCTCATTTCTGTCCTTTCCCTGTGGCGCAGGGCAGCACAGCTTGCTCTGCGCCACAGGGCTTGTAAATATGCCCCCAAGAGAGGGTTTCTACCATGTTGGAAGTGGGCAGAATGGTGCATCCTGACATAGCCAGATGCCACACTTTGTATGAAGTGGTCATCGGGAGGGAACCTTGTAGCCCATTGGCTACCAACAACATCCTGAAGGCATTTTCTGACCATAAAATGGTCATTCCTGGCACACAGATCTTGTTGGATTGGAGAAGAGGATTGAAGTACTGGCCTGCTGCACCAAGGACCTGGCGAAGAGAGGCTGCACTGACATGGACTGCACCTGGGGTCTAGCAAAGGAGAAGAGGCTGTGCCTGCTGTGTCCTGCATGTGGTGAAGTCACCTCCAGTGCCGAGCTGAAGCCAAGAGAGTCCAAGGGTCAATTGGCTGACCTCCTGTTTGCAGCACAGGGCCACAACAGCTGAAGAAACTGAGGAGGGCAAGTTGTTAGCCCAGATCTTCATATCGCCACCGTGCAGCCACAGAGACCAAGACTCAATGCTCAAAGTTGCACCTGAGTCTGCTGCACCCGGGAGAGTCATCCAAGTGCAACATGGTCACCCAGAAGGCAAGTTACAGTACAAGAAAGGATTCCACTGTAACCATGGTACCAGGAGACTGGTAGCCCAGTGGTGAATGAACTACTGCCAGGACTGTGAGGACTTTGAAGGAACGTCAACCTCTGTGGCCAGAATCGCTTCACCAAGCCTATGGACCGAAGAGTAGCTGCAGGAAGACCCCGTCGACCGCATCACATCCTAGAGCATCTTCAGCATTGTGTACCCCTTAGGAGTCAATGGCAAGGAGGTTAAAGTGCCTGGAACTCACTATAACATAGACAGTGTCTTCACCAAAATGCTCTGAGCCCAAATAGTTGGGGAACATGTGCAGTAGTAGTATTACTAACAGCTGTAGTAATGATAGTAAGTAAGTAGTTTATTAACCGTGCGATTACTTAAAATCTTTACAGTATAAAAATACATAATCAACACCCCTCCGCCCCAGCTCCCACCACCCTCACTGCCTCCCATCCCTTGAAGTTAAAACGCACCATGCTTGCAAGTACACCAATTATTGTTTGGACCCTTCTTAGCCTACAAGCGGGATAATACATTTTAATTGCGCTAACTTTTTCTTAAAAATGGTTTATAAAGTGTAAATTCTTTACCTTTAAGATAGGGATTTACTTCTGTTGTACGAGCATTGCCCTGGAACCTGTTAAAAGTTCAATAGATTCAGATCTCCCCCCTCCCGGCCAACCATCCCTTAATTACCTAAAACACCCGAACTGGCTAAGGCCCCTTCTATTGGTGAGACCCTTTTTTGCCGTAAGTGGTGCGTTTTAGTCATTACTATAAAATCAGTTGAGAGAGTGGATTCATTGCTGTCAAGAGGGTGAACAATATATTTTGCATTAGCATTTCCCCAAAAACGTTAAAAGTTCGTAAGTTCTAATCCCTGAGTAGAACGGTTCTTGAGAGTAGACAGGAGTCTTTCTTATATGTGGGCACTCAGCCCCGATTCATTGTCCTCTTCGGGCATGCAAAGCGGTGCTCATCCTTGTGGATCGGAGCTGGTCGGTTGTTGTCTCTTAGCATGATTGCTGTTGTGATAGCGCTGCTGCCCTTTATAATAGCCAAGGGCCTCGGTTTTGAAGTTCCAAATGTACCTGCTGCTGGGCCCCGCTGCTTCCTTTGTGGTTGAGTTTTCAATGTAGTTGTCCCTCAATTGTTACATCCTTGACCTGCTTGTGCTGCGAGGGCACCTGCAAATTTTGTTCCTGATTGGTACCGACCCTAGATTCTGACATCTGTAGCTGGGCATTGTTAGAACTGGGGGTCTCTAGTTGGCAATGGTATGCACCTTTGTCCAAATAGGGACCCTTGCTTCTAAGTCAGGGAAAGGGGATTACACACCTGGATAACCCCTGCTCACCCCCTTGGTAGCTTGGCACGAGCAGGCAGGCTTATCTAAGAGGCAGTGTGTTAAGCATTTGTGAACACATACAGTAATACAGTGAAAACACTACAGATGGACACCACACAGGTTTTATAAAAATAAGTATTCTTTAGATAGATTTATCACAAGACCACAACCGACAAAAATCCACAATACTGTAATCAATAATACTTCAAGATGGTAGAAATGGTTTAAAAATAGGTTCTTCACTTTAAAAGCAGTCTTTAGCAACAAATAACCCCAACTGGAGTTATCACGATGTCGAGGTCAAAACAAATCCCAAAGTACGGCGCCGACCACGAGGTGCGCGGCGTCGGGCCTGGAGTCAAAACAGACCCACAAAGAACAGTACCTTGGAAAAGCGAAAACAAAGACAGCTCACGGCGTCGGGGAGGTGCGGCGTCGGTTCCTTGCTTCGGAGGAGAGGATGCGTCGGGACCTGGATGTTTGCGCAGGCAGGGGAGGCGTCGGTTCCGGACCGGAGAGGAGGTGACGTCACGATGGCGCCGAGGCCACGGTTCCGGACGATGTCACGATGTCGATAGATTCTTGACCACCCACGTCGACGATCGGCTCCGCGATGATGTCAGCTTCGGAGTCGATGCGGCACAGCAGCAGGAGTCGGGCCGGCGTCGTAAGTCGGAGCAGCGCTCACGGCTATAGCAGGCTTACGATGTCGCTCGCTGGCGTCGAGGTGGCACGGCGGTCGGCGTCGAGTCTTCGTTGCAAGTCGGAGCAGCGCTCACGGCTTCGATGCAGGGGACGGCGTCGCTCGCCGGCGTCGGTGTTGCAAATTCCTTCTGTAGCACCAGAACAGCAAGTTCCAGATGCAGGCAAACAGAAGGGGGTGAAGTCTGGTATCCCTGAGACTTCGGTCAGGAGGCAAGCTCAAATCAAGCCCTTGGAGTAATATTCTGTAAGATGATGAAAGTTCTTTAAAAGTTCCTTCTCCTTTCCTTGGCAATGAAGAAACCACTGCAGGCCAACCCAGCAAACAGCACACTTGGCAGAGGGGCAGTCCAACTCCTGCAGCTTCCTTGGTTCTTCTCCTTGGCAAAAGGGTTGTCTTGTTGTTCCAGAAGTGATCTAAAGTTCTTGGGTCTGGGTCCCAATATTTATACTACTTTTCTCTTTGTTCTCTGAAGGCAGAGAGGCCTTTGCCTAGTCAAAACCAGTTCTGGTCAGTCTTGGAGCACTTTGTTGACAAGACTCCTTCTTTCCTTTCACAGTGTAGGCCAGGGACATCAGACACACCACAGGAGGTGGAGCCAGCATTGTGGAGGGAAGGCACAGCCCTATTCAGGTCCCAGGTGCAACTCCTCCCTCCCATCTGCATGCAGATCTCTCTATTCAGCCCTGTGCTGACTCACCCTGTCTCCTGGCAGCTCCCAGCCCCTGTCACTCAAACTCCAGACAAGGAATACACAACCCAGCAGAGGCAGGCTTGGATAGTTAGGCAAGAAAATACCCACTTTCTAAAAGTGGTATTTTCAAACACAGAATGTTAAAACCAACTTCACTAAAAGATGTATTTTATCATTCTGAGTTCAGGCATACTAAACTCGAATTTCTACCTTGTTCCCTGAGTCAGTTAGGATTATAAGATGTAATAATCTAACTGCCCATTCTGGCCTATGGGGAACAGGTAGCCTTGCAATAGTGAATAACGAAAATGGCTCTAATTCACTATTAGGACATGCCACACACATCAGGGCAGGTCCTACCTTTTACTTACAATGCACCCTGCCCTAGGGCCTACCTTAGGGGTGACTAATATGCAGAAAAGGGAAGGTTTAGGGACTGGTAAGTGGGTGCACTTACCAAGTCGACATGGCAGTCAGACTGCACACAGGCTCTGCAATGACAGGCCTGAGACACACTTTACAAGCTGCTTCTGTGGGTGGCACAACCAGTGCTGCAAGCCCACCAGCAGCATTTGATTTACAAGCCCTGGGCACACATGGTGCACTATACTAGAGTCTGACAAGTAAATCAAATAACCCAATCATGGGGTCACTAATCAATGCATCAATTTACCATAGGGAGCACTTGCACTGTGGCACTGAATAGCAGTGGCACAGTGCCCAAAGCATCTAAAACCAGCAAACAGATCAAAAACAGAGGAGGCAATCAGAAAAAAATGGAAGGGAGACTCACGCCAATGATACCAGGTCTAACACGTGTCCCCTCCAGCTGAAATGTGGGGAGCACTACCCTTCCCCTAGGGAGTCCTCTTCACTAAGGCGGAAAAATCTGGACAGACCATCAGCATTGGCGTGTTCTGTACCAGGGCGGTGTTCCACCGTGAAGTCCATACCCTGTAGGGAAATGGACCACCTCAACAACTTTGGGTTCTCACCCCTCATCTGCATCAGCCATCTGAGGGGCCTGTGGTCGGTCTGAACCAGGAAGTGAGTCCCAACCAAGTATGGTCTCAACTTCTTCAGTGCCCAGACCACAGCAAATGCCTCACGCTCAATTGCACTCCACCTCTGTTCCAGTGGAAGTAACCTCCTACTGATGAAGGCTACGGGTTGGTCTAGGCCTTCCTCATTAATCTGTGATAGAACAGCCCCCACACCATGCTCTGAAGCGTCTGTTTGAACAATGAATTCTTTTGAGAAGTTGGGCGCCTGAAGCACGGGTGCTGTGCACATGGCAGTCTTCAGGGCGTCAAAAGCCTTCTGACAGGTGTCAGTCCAGTTCACTTTCTTGGGCTGCTTCCTGGAAGTCAGCTCAGTCAAGGGTGCAACAATGTTGCCATACCCCTTGACAAACCTCCTGTAGTACCCCGTGAGTCCTAAAAAGGCTCTCACCTGTGTCTGAGTCTTTGGGGGTTCCCATGCCAGGATGGTATCAATCTTGGGCTGTAGGGCGCCACCTGGCCGCTTCCTACCTGGTGCCCCAAGTACACCAGAGAACCCTGCCCAATCTGGCACTTACTCGCCTTGATTGTGAGGCCTGCCTTCCGCAGCGCCATCAACACTTCACAGAGGTGGCGCAGATGTTCTTCCCAAGTGGAACTAAACACCGCAATGTTATCCAGGTAGGCGGCACTGAAATCTTCCAGTCCCACCAAAACCTGGTTGACCAACCTCTGAAAGGTGGCAGGGGCATTCTTCATCCCAAAGGGCATAACCCGGAATTGGTAGTGCCCATCTGGTGTGGAGAATGCTGACCTCTCTTTGGCCCCATCAGTTAAGGCGATCTGCCAGTACCCAGATGTCAAATCAAACGTGCTGAGGTACCGGGCAGCTCCCAACCGATCAATGAGCTCATCAGCTCTGGGGATGGGGTGCGCCTCAGTCCTGGTGACTGAATTGAGTCCTCGGTAGTCCACACAGAACCGGAGTTCGGGTGTGGCACCAGGCGCGGCAGCCTCTGGGACCAAAACCACTGGGCTGGCCCAGGGACTGTTAGAGGACTCAATCACCCCTAAGGCAAACATCTTGGAGACCTCCTCCTTAATGTAAGCTCTGACCCTGTCAGTCACTCTGTAAGCCTTGTGCTTCACAGGAGGACTGTCCCCAGTGTCCACATCATGGACGCACCACTCAGTGACACTAGGAACCAGGGAGAACAAATCAGGGAATTGCCCCAGCAGTTGGCGACAATCTTGCTGCTGTTCAGGGGTCAGTGTGGCAGAGAGGCCAACACCATCCACTGACCCATCTTGCTCCGCTGCAGACAGGAGGTCAGGAAGAGGCTCAGTCTCCTCCTCCATTCCATCATCTGTCGCTAGGAGCATGCCCACTTCGGACCTTTCTAAGTGGGGCTTCAGGCGGTTAACATGCAGGACCCGCAAAGGGTTCCTGGGAGACCGCAAGTTCACCAGATAGGTGACATCATTCTTGCGCTCCACCACCTCAAATGGACCGGTCCACCTGTCCTGGAGCGCACAGGGCTCCACAGGGGCCATGACCCAAACTTTCTGTCCAGGCTGAAGCTCAATCAGAGTGGCATTCTGATCGTACCACCGCTTCATCTCTTCCTGGCTGGCTTCCAGGTTCGCCTGAGCGAGTTCTCTGAAACGACGACTCTGGTTCCTGAAGGCCAGCATGTAGCTAAATACATTCTGGGGAGGTTTCCTGGGAGATTGCTCCCAGCCTTCCTTGACCAGACTCAAAGGTCCTCTTACCGGGTGACCATACAGCAGCTCAAAGGGGCTGAACCCTAAGGACTTCTGAGGCACCTCACGGTAAGCAAACAACAGGCATGGCAAGAGGACGTCCCACTTACGCCTCATAGGTTCCTCAAGACCCATAATCATGCCCTTAAGGGTCCGGTTGAATCTCTCAACCAGCCCATTACCTTGGGGGTGGTAAGGAGTGGTGAACTTATAGGTAACACCACACTCCTTCCACAGGGACTTCATATAATTAGATATGAAGTTGGTACCACGGTCGGACACCACCTCTCGGGGAACCCCACACGGGAAAAAAACCCCATCAGTGCACGTCCCACCAAGGGGGCCGTCACTGTCCTGAGAGGGATGGCTTCCGGGTACCGGGTAGCATGGTCCACCAAGACCAGGATAAACCTGTTTCCCATGGCTGTCTTGGGGTCCAGTGGCCCCACAATGTCAATGCCCACCCGTTCAAAGGGGGTACTGACTACAGGGAAAGGTTGGAGAGGAGCCTTGTGCTTCCTTCCACTTTTCCCACTTGCCTGGCAAGTTTGGCAGGTCCTACAATGAGTATCTGAACTCTTGCGCATCTGGGGCCAATGAAAATGGGAAACAGGCCTTTCAAAGGTCTTGTTCTGCCCCAGATGTCCAGCTAAAGGAACGTCATGAGCCAAACCCAGTAGGAAGGCTCTGAAGCGCTGGGGTACCACCAGCACACGGGCTGACCCAGGCTCAGCAACCTTAGGCTCGCTATACAGGAGGTCGTTCTCCCAGTACATCCAATGTGATCCAGACTGATCACCTGCTGCCTGGTTTGTGGCCTGTTACCTCAAACCCTCAAGAGAAGGGCACTTCCTTTGCTCCTCACAAAATTCCTCCCTGGAGGGACCTCCTTGCTGCCAATGGGTCAGCTCAGGCAGGTCTCCCAGTTCAGCAACTTGTTCCCCTGTAGGTTCCAGGACATCCCCCTCAAGGTCTGCCTCCTCCTGGACCGTGGGAACTATGGGGGCTGGTTTCCCGCGCCCCCTACCTCTTCTCTTTAAGGCAGGGGTCTGGGCCATATTTTCAGGCTCCAGAACCTCTTGATCACCCTTACTGGCCGCCATGGCACGAGTGGTTACACACGCCCACTCAGGCAGACCCAACATCTCTAAATGAGACCTTCTCTCCACCTTAGCCCAAGGGGAGTCCTCTAAATCATTGCCCAACAGACAATCAACCGGCATGGCTGGCCTCACAGCAACTTGGAGAGTACCTGAGATCCCCCCCCCACTCAAAGGGAACTTGAGCCACCTCACACTGGCTCTGTGAGTTGTCTGCAGCAACAACAGGGAAGAATGCATGGGGGACAACCTGCTCTTTGGACACCAACCGACAACTGACAGCTGTCACACTTGCACTGGTGTCTCTTAGAGCTTCCACCCTATGGCCATTGATGGTCACCCACTGCCTGTACTTTTTAGTGTTATCAGGCAGCTGAGCTTTAGGGACCATCTCAAAGTCTCCTAATGAGACAAGTGACATCTCTGCGGGATCCCACCCACCTTGGGCACCCATCTCCTCCCCCCCCCCAGGGCTACACTGGCAATCTGACGGGGTGGTGCACGGGGTGGTGCTTTGGGATCTCTCATGGGGCATTGAGGATCATACCAACGGTGGCCCAATTGACCACACGTAAAACATTTACAGGGGCCCCTCTGAACAGGTTTACCTGTCGGGGCCTCTTGCTTCTTCTCAGGGGAGGCTGGGAACCCTTCCCTTGGGGATTACTTTGGGGCCCTTTCTGGAACTCCCTCTGTTTACCCTTGTCCCCCCACTCTTCTGCTGGGGACCCTGCCCACCTTTGGCGGAATCTCCCACATGACCCTTGTGGACCCTGGTACTGACCCAGCGGTCCGCCTCCTCAGCAAGCTTCCTAGGGTTAGTTAGCTTGCTATCAATAAGGTGCTGGCGTAGCTCTGGAAAACAATTAGCAGACAAGTGCTCCCATGCAAACAAATCATAGAGCGCTTCAAAAGTATCCACTTTGCTACCCTTCACCCAACCATCCATGGCTCTGCAAAAGAAAGATACATATTCTACCCAAGTGGTTCCCTCCAGCTTCTTGCAACTCCTAAACCTCTGTCTATAGAGTTCTGGGGTCAAACCATACCTTGTCATCAGGGCCTCCTTCATATGGGCATAAGACATCCTATTCTCACTGGGTAGGTCTAACAAAGTATCCCTCCCCTCACTCACAAAGCGGCCCCACAACCCAGCTCCCCAATCCTTCTCAGGGACCCGGTGGGCCAACATTGCTATTTCATAGGCTGCAAACCACTGCCCAATATCTTCATGCTTATGGAAATCTTTGATGACATCCTTGGGAATATATACCCTGCCTTCTGAAGGCACAGATGGTGTGCTGCCACCAGAGGGATTGAGTTCTAAGCCCTGTGCTTTGATCTCTAACTCCCTCAACATTCTCTCATGCTCTAATCTCATTCTCTCTCTCTCTCCAAGGCTAACTTGTTAATTTCAAACTCCAGCTTCTTATTCTCTAGGTCATTTTGACCCTCCATTTTGAGCCTAGCCATCTCCAGCTTGTGTGCCCTATTTCTCTCCCTATCCTCCAGCTCTCCTGGGGACAGGTCTTTGGAAGAAACACTGCTGCCTGGCGGGGTAGGTACTTTCTCCCCCTTGGGCCCAGGGGCCCATCTAGCTGCCCTTCCACCTCCTCCACAGGGTGCTCCACATTTTCAGATGCATTTCTTGCTTCCACCCAGGCCCTCAGCGCCTTGTGGAACTCATCCTTTTTAGTGAGGCCTGGAATAGCAACTTTAAATTTTCTACAGAAGGCTTTCAGCTGTTTGGCATTATAGGTATCCAACCTCTCTTCCTCAAACTCTGGATCCATAGAGGCAATAGATGCTGGTGGACTCATGGCAATAAGAATTGGCAGTTCTCAGAAAGATAACAGTCCAAGGAAAAAAATTCTACCAAAAAGTATGTGGTCACGTTTGGTCTGCACTCACTAGTAGTGTACACCAATCACTGTATATGAGTCACAAATGCAGGTTCAAATCCTCACCGCTGACCACCAATGTTAGAACTGGGGGTCTCTAGTTGGCAATGGTATGCACCTTTGTCCAAATAGGGACCCTTGCTTCTAAGTCAGGGAAAGGGATTACACACCTGGATAACCCCTGCTCACCCCCTTGGTAGCTTGGCACGAGCAGGCAGGCTTATCTAAGAGGCAGTGTGTTAAGCATTTGTGAACACATACAGTAATACAGTGAAAACACTACAGATGGACACCACACAGGTTTTATAAAAATAAGTATTCTTTAGATAGATTTATCACAAGACCACAACCGACAAAAATCCACAATACTGTAATCAATAATACTTCAAGATGGTAGAAATGGTTTAAAAATAGGTTCTTCACTTTAAAAGCAGTCTTTAGCAACAAATAACCCCAACTGGAGTTATCACGATGTCGAAGTCAAAGAAATCCCAAAGTACGGCGCCGACCGCGAGGTGCGCGGCGTCGGGCCCGGAGTCAAAACAGACCCACGAAGAACAGTACCTTGGAAAAGCGAAAACAAAGACAGCTCATGGCGTCGGGGAGGTGCGGCGTCATTGGCGCGTTGCGGCGTCGGTTCCTTGCTTCGGAGGAGAGGATGCGTCGGGACCTGGATGCTTGCGCAGGCAGGGGAGGCGTCGGTTCCGGACCGGAGAGGAGGTGACGTCACGATGGCGCCGAGGCCACGGTTCCGGATGATGTCACGATGTCGATAGATTCTTGACCACCCACGTCGACGATCGGCTCCGCGATGATGTCAGCTTCGGAGTCGATGCGGCACAGCAGCAGGCGTCAGGCCGGCGTCGTAAGTCGGAGCAGCGCTCATGGCTATAGCAGGCTTACGATGTCACTCGCTGGCGTCGAGGTGGCACGGCGGTCGGCGTCGAGTCTTCGTTGCAAGTCGGAGCAGCGCTCACGGCTTCGATGCAGGAGACGGCGTCGCTCGCCGGCGTCGGTGTTGCAAATTCCTTCTGTAGCACCAGAACAGCAAGTTCCAGATGCAGGCAAACAGAAGGGGGTGAAGTCTGGTATCCCTGAGACTTCGGTCAGGAGGCAAGCTCAAATCAAGCCCTTGGAGTAATATTCTGCAAGATGATGAAAGTTCTTCTTTCCTTGGCAATGAAGAAACCACTGCAGGCCAACCCAGCAAACAGCACACTTGGCAGAGGGGCAGTCCAACTCCTGCAGCTTCCTTGGTTCTTCCCCTTGGCAAAAGGGTCGTCTTGTTGTTCCAGAAGTGATCTAAAGTTCTTGGGTCTGGGTCCCAATATTTATACTACTTTTCTCTTTGTTCTCTGAAGGCAGAGAGGCCTTTGCCTAGTCAAAACCAGTTCTGGTCAGTCTTGGAGCACTTTGTTGACAAGACTCCTTCTTTCCTTTCACAGTGTAGGCCAGGGACATCAGACACACCAGACACACCACAGGAGGTGGAGCCAGCATTGTGGAGGGAAGGCACAGCCCTATTCAGGTCCCAGGTGCAACTCCTCCCTCCCATCTGCATGCAGATCTCCCTATTCAGCCCTGTGCTGACTCACCCTGTCTCCTGGCAGCCCCCAGCCCCTGTCACTCAAACTCCAGACAAGGAATACACAACCTAGCAGAGGCAGGCTTGGATAGTTAGGCAAGAAAATACCCACTTTCTAAAAGTGGTATTTTCAAACACAGAATGTTAAAACCAACTTCACTAAAAGATGTATTTTATCATTCTGAGTTCAGGCATACTAAACTCGAATTTCTACCTGGTTCTCTGAGTCAGTTAGGATTATAAAATGTAATAATCTAACTGCCCATTATGGCCTATGGGGAACAGGTAGCCTTGCAATAGTGAAAACGAAAATGGCTGTAATTCACTATTAGGACATGCCACACACATCAGGGCAGGTCCTACCTTTTACTTACAATGCACCATGCCCTAGGGCCTACCTTAGGGGTGACTAATATGCAGAAAAGGGAAGGTTTAGGGACTGGTAAGTGGGTGCACTTACCAAGTCGACATGGCAGTCAGACTGCACACAGGCTCTGCAATGGCAGGCCTGAGACACACTTTACAAACTGCTTCTGTGGGTGGCACAACCAGTGCTGCAAGCCCACCAGCAGCATTTGATTTACAAGCCCTGGGCACACATGGTGCACTATACTAGGGTCTGACAAGTAAATCAAATAACCCAATCATGGGGTCACTAATCAATGCATCAATTTACCATAGGGAGCACTTGCACTGTGGCACTGAATAGCAGTGGCACAGTGCCCAAAGCATCTAAAACCAGCAAACGGATCAAAAACAGAGGAGGCAATCAGAAAAAAATGGAAGGGAGACTCACGCCAATGATACCAGGTCTAACACGCATCAAGTGCAATTCTGATTTGATGGATACATTTCCCTGCTCTTGCGAGTAGGCAGGTGTTTGTTTCTGAAAAGCACCAATCCGAAGCCTCCATGCAGGATCTCATGCCCTTGACCCTTAGAATCGGGCGGAGCAGTCGGTGACGATTACTAGCCAATTTAGGGCAGCAACATAGAAGATGTAACCAAGAGTTTCTATGATAATTGCATAGCCGACAGGAGACTGCACTGTGTTTTCGTGCCCATCTTGGATTAAAGTCCGAAATCTTGAGGGACATAAGCCGCATGAACATTATTTTCCTACTGACTTGAGCTGAGAGTGCATCTCTCAAGTAATGTTGTGCTTTTCCTGGGATGTACGACCTGTCCAGTGCCATTGTGTGGGAGTTGTGGCGGAGTGAGGCTCGATCCCATTCGAACGAGATGGACCGAACCTGCCGCTTTACTGCATTTGCCCAGGCGGAGTGTGGGATCTTGAGTAAGGGCATACTATCTGCTTCTATTTTCAGGGTTCCTATTGGTTGGCCCAGCTTGGTGTGCCATGGGGAATCCGCTTCACTGAAGATCGTTTTCAAGTGATGTTTAAGAGAGGTATCGGGGGCTTTAAGAACCCTGATATATTATTTTATTAAGTCCCCCTGTAGCGCCAGGTCTGGTCTGCTGAGACCAAATTCCAACCTTAATCTGATGGCCCTTACTTGTCTGGGCACCTGCAGCACTGTCTTATATGCTTTTGTCTGGGCTGCAGTTATGAGTTTCTCTAAAGCTCCTGGGAAGGCCAGGTGGCCATAATTAATTGCTGGAATTAATTTTGCCCTGAGCAGTAGCGGCTCCTCGAGGGAGTGCTGCGGGGCGGTGGAGGGGCAGGGTGGGGGGTAGTAAACTCCGGAATTGGGCCGAATGGACTTGAGTAAAGAAAGAAATAAATAAAACGAATTACATTGCGCGCTGCATCGCCGATTTGGCGTTGCAGCGCGCGCAATGTAATTCGTTTTGTTTATTTATTTCTTTACTCAACTTTGTTCGGCCCAATTCCGGAGTTTACTACCCCCCACCCTGCCCTTCCCCCGCCCCGCCCCACAGCACTCCCTCGAGGAGCCGCTACTGGACCGGAGTACTGTCAGCATGGGCTCTGCTATTGGGCTTGACAAGCGCTGACTTAGGCATCTAAGCGAGAGGATTATTCTGTTGGTTTTATGTTTAGCTCTTTTATATGTTTGGCTGCTGTGGCCCTCTCTGTTAGCCAAATCCCGCAGATAGTTATAGGCTGGTGTTGACCTTATTCGGTGGTCAACCAATGTCCAGGTCGCTTGGCTTTTTGTGAGGGTATTTGCCAAATACTATTATCTTTGTCTTCTTCTCATTTACTAGCAAGCTGTTTTCCTTGTTGTACACTGCTAGGCTCTTTAAAACTCTCTGGAGCCCCACCCTAGTATGGTCCATTACCACTGTGTCATCTGCATACTGGAGGGTTGCAAAGCTCACCTTACCCAGTCTCAGGGGCACTAAACTGCCGTCTTTCATAGCTTGCCCCAGGTCTTCAGTATACAGGTTAAATAATAATGGGGCCAAGACACAGCTCTCTTTGAGCCTGTTGTTGGTTTCAACTCTCGATGTTACAGTTGTGTGGCTTAATTTGACCTGGACCCATGTCCCTTCATAGATTGCTGTAATCGCTTTTAAAGGTATTGCAGGGATCCTTCAGGATGCCAGTTTTGCCCAAAGTCTTCCTCGATTGACCCTATCAAAGGCTGTGGTGTAATCAATGAAACAGCAAAACAGAGGCGGGTTCTTATCCTTAACCGCCTGCTTAGAGAGATAGGAAAGTACCATAATGTTGTCCATTGTGGAACTGTTTGCCGGTAAGCCTGTCTGATGGGGCGGGAGGATTCCGTTGTTTTCTACCCAATCCTCTAAATCCCTCAGTAGTAGTCGTGCATAGGCCTTGGCTTCAATGTCGAGCAGGGCAATTAGCCTGTAGTTGGCAGGGTTCGAGTGGTCTCCTTTCTTGTGTATTGGAAATAAGATTGAACCTTTCCAGGACTGGGGTGTTATTGCTGTAGGGTACGAGGAGTGGTTAAAGAGTGGAGTGAGGATTGGTACAAAAAATGCTTGGGCAGACTTGAATACTTGGGCGGGAATGCCATTTGGCCCCGGAGCCCCGTTGTTTCTTATTGCCCTGATGATCCTGGCAGTCTCCCCTTCCGTGAAGCGGGCACTTTGGCTGGTCACTGAGACTGCTTCCTGCATGCTCTTGAGCTGAGGTTCTGTGGCTTGGGCTGCAACCTGGCTGCTCTTAGTGGTAATGGGGCCAGCCTCAAGAAGATCACTCATATACAGACCCTTCACATACAGTAGCAACGAAGCCGTTGTACACGGATCAAATTTTTTCTTCTTTCTTTATTGATTTATTCTTTAAAAGACAAACAGCCAACGCGTTTCGTCCTATACAAAGGACTTCTTCAGGGCTGTAGATTGAAAACATATAAAAACTACCTTTACAATACAACCACTGTACAAACAACGATAATACAGATACATAAACAAATCGAAATGACATAGAAAAACAAACTTATAATTGTACGAACAAAAACAGAACATTTGAGCATTTGACATAAAAGAGACCATATCCAATATACCTAATGAACATAAACATTTGTTTAAACCCAAAACTTTATCCAACTTAAATGATAATACAAATGGACACACATCACATAATAATTACATTTAAACACAAACAACAAAGAGACAAACAAGACTCAAAACAATTTAGAAAGATGACACCAAAATTATCTCACCCTAAGTGAAAAAACAAAAACAAAATCACAATTAAAACAGTCCATAGATGGTCTGGACTGAATAAAAAACCCCAACATGCCATAACCCATTAAAAGTCACTCTTGAAACCCGAGTGGTAGGGAGGGAGAATTGGTGCGTGTGCAAGAATTATGGGAGGAACGCACGCAGGACTTTATTTTGTTTTTCAATGATTTCAATTGGTGATTGCATGTGATCGGTGCCTCATTGGCTGTTTTTGGTCCACTGTCCAATTTGTGTGTTTGTATAATTTTGGACCCATTGGCACGATCCTAGCCACAGAATATTATTGCATTTATATATCAACAATTGCTTGGCCATATACTCCATGGTGTTTTTGTATTTATGACTATATACTGAGACCATATCCTTAGAGTGATGTCAAAATTTAATGACAAGAGGGAGGAATTGGCCCTTGGCCTCTTCTCTACGACCAATTTAAGCAGTACAAACATAACAAGGGAAATAACAGGAGAAGGGTTGCGTTCTAAGTTTCAGAGACTAGAGAGGCTGAAAAAGCAAGAAATGTCCCGTTGGTGGGACGGGATCACATTACAAAAATATCTTGACAATGGCAAGATCCCAAGAGGATTAAGGATACTTATTTTTCCTACATTTGAAGACCTTGATGAGGAAGCGCTTAAAGATTGGGAGGAGAATTTACAACAGGCATCAAGTATTATGATGCGCATCCTAATCAAACATGCCGATAAAAAAGTGGCCAGTCTTAAGGAGGAAATCATAAATCTAGAAAGAGATATAGATAGCTCTGACCTTAAAGAAGTCATAAAAAAGAATTACGAGGTTTATGACAGAGTGATTGAGACACACCAAATTTATTTGAGGGACAAAAAGCTTAGGAAAATAAAACGTGATGACAACGATTATAAAAATGGGAGAATATACACTTTTGCACGCAAATTTGACAATATTAGACCAACAGGTGAAGGCAAAAGGGCAAGGGAGGAATCGGCCGATTCCGTTTCCATCAGCAGTAGTTCAGTGTCTTCTATAGAGAGCAGTTTGTCTCGAGAAGAGGCAACGACTCCGGTCACCTCCCCAGGTCGACGGAATTTTTAGTCGAAATGGAGAGGATAAGGCTGGGCAACAAGGCTACAAAACAAGATCTAAAACAAGGAGGGGGGAAAAAGGTGGCAGGCAAAAAGACAGAAAGAAAGAAAAGACCGAAGGGATGTCAACACGGTCGAAGACAACGTAGGGCCTGGTTTATATGATTCTGTTGAAATAAATGAACTTGCAATTGTCAATCTATCGAATCGTACTCTGTCTGATGTGGAATGTAAGGTTTTACAAAAAGGTTTAAGTTTTTGTCCCTCTCAATGGGGTGATCCAGTGGATATGATGATTGATTTGTACAAATTTGTAAGACTTCTAAAATTAAAAGATTTTTTTCATGCGAATCCTTCAAATGTACATCCCATGTTAACATCAGCCCAGACTGTGACACATACTGTTTTAGACTTACACAACCTTCAGATGCTGTTGTCAATTTCAGATGATGAACAATTTACCATTCAAGACCTTAGAGACAATCTTAATATTAGAGAAAATATGAATGTCAGTAGTGGACTCAAGCCCCGGTCCAAATTCATACCTGTGAATACACACTCTAATATTGACTTATTTAGGGAAAAGGTAGCCAAAGACCTTTATGACCTTATGGATGCCCCACGTAGACAGGAGCATTATAAACAGAACCTTACCAAAGCTGAGAGGTTAGCGCTTGAAACTTTAGGCAATGATGATTCAATTGTCATTAGAGAGGCAGACAAGGGAGGCAATGTGGTGATTATGAATACCATCGATTATATGGATGAAATTAACAGACAACTTAGTGATTCTAGTTGTTATCGTCGAATCACCTGTAATCCCATTGCCTCCCTTGCCATTCACATCAACACTAGATTACATGATTGGTGTGAAAATGGTCTAATCTCAGAAGAGGAACATAGATATCTGACTGTTAGTAATCCAATGGCTCCCTGTATTTACATTCTCCCGAAGATTCATAAGGAGGGTATTTTTCCTCCAGGTCGCCCCATCATCGCTGGCATTGATTCACCCACAGAACGCCTTTCTCAGTATGTAGACAAATTCCTCCAGCCTTTTGTCGTTAATCTTCCAGCTTATATTCAGGATTCTAGAGACATTTTACAGAAATTGGATGGTGTAGTATGGTCCGATGATTTGATGTTTGTGACCATGGACGTAACAGGATTATACACATGCATCCAAAAAGATTTTGGCACAATTGCGGTCCATTCTTTTTTAAGAACACGCACTGCAGATCATATTGATCATAACGAAATGCTCATGGAAATGACTGATATAATTTTATCTAAGAATTTTTTCCTATATGACGGGACCTGGTACCATCAGACCCAGGGGACTGCTATGGGTTCCAGGTTTGCTCCCTCGTACGCCGGACTATTTATGGGCTGGTGGGAGAGGGAGCATGCCTGGGGCAAATATGCCTCCCCCTGGATGGACATGATTGTGTTCTGGGGGAGGTATATTGACGACATCATCCTATTGTGGAAGGGATCTGCTGTCCAGTTGACTGAGTACCATCTTTTTCTTAACAACAATCCCCACAATGTACATCTAACCATGAAATACAGTCGGAGCAGTATTGAATTT
The DNA here is from genome assembly GCA_963921515.1 of Calotriton arnoldi. Taxonomy (NCBI): domain Eukaryota; kingdom Metazoa; phylum Chordata; class Amphibia; order Caudata; family Salamandridae; genus Calotriton; species Calotriton arnoldi. Next base: position 2,625,713 of record CAWUFW010000850.1, on the reverse strand, counting down.
TTGGATTTATTGCTTTATATTGATAATAACACCATTCAAAGCACTATTTTCCGGAAATCCACCTCATGTAATAGCACACTACACGCCACCAGTGCCCACCCTCAATCTGTAATCAAGAATATTCCGTTTGGGGAAATGGTACGTGTTCGTAGGAACTGCAGTACCGATTTAACATTCAGGGGGAATATCCAAGTTGTTAAAGACAGATTTAAGCATCGAGGGTATAATGAAGATACATTGAGAAAAGCAGACCAACGTATCCAAAAGGTTTTAAGATCTAGTACATTAGTTGCCAAGACGGATAGAGGCCATTTAAAGGACAGGAGTTCATATCTGGCTTTTATAACACAATATACTAACAACAGTACTGCTTTGTTCAACATCCTGAGAAAACATTGGGGTCTTTTACTTGATACTCCTAGTCTGAAGGAACATGTGTCATTAACACCTAAAGTGACATTTCGCAGGGGTAAGACATTGCGAAACTTACTCTGCCCCAGTTACATCAGAAGCCCTATTAACAAAACTTGGCTTCCTGCAGCTCCGACTGGCTTTTCCACATGTCTTAACTGCAACATGTGTTCATTAGGGAGAAATAAGATCAAGCAGTTCTCCTACAACACGACCAAGGAATATGAAATAAGACACTTTATAAACTGCAATACGAAATATGTAGTTTATGTCCTTGGCTGTGAGTGTGAAAAAATATATGTTGGTAGCACGATCAGACCACTCAAAAATCGTATACAGGAACATGTACGTGCCATCAAGAATAATGATCTCAAATATCCCATGACTTACCACATGAGGGCACATCATGCAAATAATTATAGTGTGTGGTTTCACGGTATTGATCATATTCCCATGCACCCACGGGGTGGAAATCGTGAATTGGCACTGCGACGTAGAGAGACAATCTGGATATGCCGTTTGAGATGCACACAAATGGGACACAACACTGAGGATGAAATGCATTATTATCTTTAAATATACCATGTATGTGACATCTCTTGCCCTCATGGGTGTATACCTTTAATATACCTTTAATATGCTCTTACAACTTGCACTATTGGTTACTATTTCCATAGTGTGCACGATGGCTACATCAGTAATTCCAGTGACTTTTTTGGCCCTTTTCCTTCTTTCTTTATGTTATTGTTACCCTTGTGTTATTCATGGGGTAGTTCGATATGAGAACAGGACCTATTTTGTCTCTGTTGTGATGTTGCGCTTTCATCTGCACTTCTGAGGCCTTTACAGTCATTAGCATATGGGATTATGCTCGTTTCTGTGTTATTGTTACTCTTGCGTTCTATGAGGTTTTTTGATATGAAATCAGGAAGCATTATGTCACTGTCTATTATCTCTACTAATTCTAACATCGGGTTAGTTTTCGAACAAATTTTGTATTTATTGACATATGTGTACCGAATGATGTATTCATTTGGTTTTGATTTTGATTTTAGTGGGCCAGATATTATTCATTGGTTAAAGATCATTTTTCACTGCATGTCGACTTATTTTCACATGCGGTCATATCCATTATAATATGGTGGCCTTGAGTTCATCTGTTCTCTTTTATCTCTTTTTCTACCACATGTTTACTTCGTTTTGACTTGCGGTAATATCCATTATAATATGGCGGCCTTGAACTTATTTAATTTTTAATTCAGATTCCCTGCCGTTTTCGCTTTTTATGACGTTGCGCGAGTGCATCACGTGATTACGTGACGCATATCACTCTTCCTTAATCGTAGTTTGAATCGTCGGGCGGCAGGAGCACGCCATTCACCATGCGGCGCGTTATTATCATATACTAAGTAAGTTCTGCCCGTTTTTGGTATAGGGGATATTGGATTTATAACTGAGCGTTAGTTTACATTGTTTTGGGCCGGATATGTACGAATCCTATTATATGGTTGATTTTTTGTCCTTCGTGCTCAGTTCTTAGTAAGAGGTACCGTATGTCGGCATAACGGTTTAACTGATGCAATGTGTTTCTTTTTCCTCTTCTTGACCCAATTTCGTAACTGTATTTTGAGGGCGTTTAGAGCTGGATTGTCGTTGTTTGGTAATGACAGGCATTGATTGGTTGCTAGTGGTATGTGAATACACTCTCTGGGCTCCGCATATAATTGGTTTTCTTCTTTCTTGTCCTTTTAAATTTCGGTTCAATATGGTTTGTATTTGTGCAATACGCAAGATGTCTATTGACATTTTCGATTTATTTTATTACTTTCTATCATTATTTCGTTAGTTGCTGCAAATTATTTTTGTGGGTAGTAATTTTTAGGGCCTTTGCACATTTGGAATATATGATCTTTCACCTTGTAGCTTAGTGGTTAGTGCGAAGGCTTTACAATATCTTTTCTCTGAAACCTTTTTTCTGAAACCTTTATTGCTTTGAGGTTCTCGAGCGTCATTGTTTCGGTGTGGTTTTTTATTTTTCCACAGGTACTCTCGCCAAGCTCTGGATATGTGCTAGGGAGTGATATTTGTATCCTTACTAACATACTTCTGTGGCTATCATACCACATGTTTTCCGGCTTTTGTGCGCTATCAGATAAGGTATGTCATTAATGAGCAATGCACATATATTGTGTAATAAGGCAATCTAGGGTCACATTTTTCTTCAATTTTATCTAGGGTCCCTACTGATGCTCTCCTCTCTTTTTCCCTTGTTTTAAATTTAGTACGAAGCAAGGGGGTGATTGCCACCTATGCCAAACTATAATATCGCTACAGGTCACTATAGCATCTACTAATTTCTAAATTGTCATACAGATTGAATATCGGTAGGTACTCTTATCATTTTGGTTACAATGACATAAGGGGTTTAATTCTCCCACTGTTCGGACACGGATGCATGATTTAGTTTTCCAGTAGCTTGTATAAAGCACACCTGTGGGGTTTGAGCTTTTCGGGTTTCAAGAGTGACTTTTAATGGGTTATGGCATGTTGGGGTTTTTTATTCAGTCCAGACCATCTATGGACTGTTTTAATTGTGATTTTGTTTTTGTTTTTTCACTTAGGGTGAGATAATTTTGGTGTCATCTTTCTAAATTGTTTTGAGTCTTGTTTGTCTCTTTGTTGTTTGTGTTTAAATGTAATTATTATGTGATGTGTGTCCATTTGTATTATCATTTAAGTTGGATAAAGTTGTGGGTTTAAACAAATGTTTATGTTCATTAGGTATATTGGATATGGTCTCTTTTATGTCAAATGCTCAAATGTTCTGTTTTTTGTTCGTACAATTATAAGTTTGTTTTTCTATGTCATTTCGATTTGTTTATGTATCTGTATTATCGTTGTTTGTACAGTGGTTGTATTGTAAAGGTAGTTTTTATATGTTTTCAATCTACAGCCCTGAAGAAGTCCTTTGTATAGGACGAAACGCGTTGGCTGTTTGTCTTTTAAAGAATAAATCAATAAAGAAAGAAGAAAAATTTGATCCGTGTACAACGGCTTCGTTGCTTCATATAAATCTACCACTTATATGATATTTGAACATTGTCGCTGAGCGGTGCAGCTCTGATTTGGTTGTTTTATTCTGTTGCCCCTGGGTTTTGGGGAGTGCCTTTGGACAGGGGGCACTTTTGGAGATTCGCACGCAGGACTTTATTTTGTTTTTCAATGATTTCAATTGGTGATTGCATGTGATCGGTGCCTCATTGGCTGTTTTTGGTCCACTGTCCAATTTGTGTGTTTGTCCTTCACATACAGTTCCCACTCATTGCCTGCAACGCTGTTCTCTTTGGGCGGGCTTCGGGAGCTCAGTCGGTTGATGTATCTCCAAAGCTTGGAGTTGTCCTTTTCTTTAATTAGGGAGAACACTTTGAGCCAATTCTTTTCCGTAAGCTTTCTCTTCAACTCCCATACTTTCTTCCTGTATGTTGTTCGCAGGACCGATATGGAAGTCACCTCCAACGAAGAGACTCCTTTTTTTTTTTTTGCCTTGAGTGCCCTCCTAAGAGCACGTTTGCATTGTATCAGGCACTTCGATGCTCATGGCTCCTGAGGCGATTGTTTTGTGCTGTGGCTCTTGTTTTTTTATGGGAGTTTCCCAGGTTCTTCTATAGGTCCAATATCAAAATTTCCCAGTAGCCTATAATGTTCGTTGTGGACCTTGTCTGGAGATCTTCTTCTTTCTTTGCTACATACTCCGACAGTATGTCTCCGAGGCTGACAGCCCATTTTAGTCTTTTGAGGGCTTTGTGTTGCTCTTCGCCCATGGTTCCACCGATTGTTTCCTGGATGTCAGCTGATTGCAGTGCCAGGTGGAGACTGGCACAGAGTGGCCTATGATCACTTTCCTCTCTATCGTCCACTGCGAAGTCACTCAGCTTGTGGGCCTGCCTCACATTGATTAGGGTATAGTCTATAGTAGATAAGTTCCTAAAGGTGGGCTTAGGAGACCATGAGGGGCAGCTGATTTCTTTTATTCCATGAGGGGATTGTAACTTGAAGCTTTTGAAAAGAGAGAATAGCGGCCCGACTTATTCCCAGAGCTGAGTGTGTCTGGAGTGTGATCCAGTCCTCTCTTGTTAAAATCTCCTGCGATGATTGCATTGTAGTGCTCAAATTTAATTAAAACTTCTTCCAGAATACTGGTGAAGATTTCAATGGAAGATTGTGTTTGGCTCTTTGTTGGGTTAATGTAGCAGTTTATTAACAGCAGGCGATAAGGCTTTTGGCTCCTACCGAGTCCTTCAATTGTCATGGCTTGGAGTTCAAGAGTTTTTACGCTTATAACTGAGGTTTTTAATTTGCAGGCATGACTTTGGAAGACGGATAAGCCACCTGACGGACGTCCAAAGATATTCTTTTTAATTGCGGCTATATGATGTTCGTAAAAGCCGCCAATTGGGGTCATTGACATTGCCCAGGTTTCCTGAAAACACAATATGTCCCCCTTTGCAAGGTAGTCCTGCGTAGCCTTAACCCTAAAGATATTACTTAGCCCTGCGATATTCCATGAAATGAGGGTTAGTTTCTGTTGTTGAACACGGATTGTTGTTATTCTTCCTGTACTGTCGTGATTGTGTCTTGAATTAGGGGTGCTGTTGCCAGGGGTCCTCCATTGGGGCCTGCTCCAGTTGGTTCTTCTGCAATCTGCACTGACTATCTCTGTGGGAGATGCAAATTTTTATCGGAGTTCTTGGTCGTTCGAGTTTGTTTCTCCCTCCTGAACTGTTGTTAGTTGTTCCTTTCAGGATTGATTGAGACCCCACCTGTCGTTCTTAGGGATAAGAACATGTGGATATTTCGGCAGGCTAAGTGCTTGGACTTCAATGCCCCAATTTGCTAGTTGTTGGGCTTCACCAAGGACCGCCTGTTGAAGTTGCTGTTGGCTGAATCCGACTAAGGTGGAATCTCCGTGGGTGTCGCTGTCTAACCTTCTGAACTTTACCCACTCTAGATTTTCCGATGTGATCTGTGCCAGGGTGGCAATGTGGCCGAATAGTCGTAGAATGTTGGATCTATTCAGGATGTCATAAGAGCCTTTGACTTTATACCTGGGGGTAAGCACCACCTCGTGGATTGCTGGATTATGATTGAGCTTGGGCGTGATCAGTGGGCATTTGTCCTCCCCCAGGGTGAGGCGATGAGAATCCTGAATTGAAGAGTAGTTGTTAGGGGCTCTTATCTGTAGTTTGCCTGCTTCCCCGTTTAACAAACCGGCCCAGCTTTCTTTTATACTGCTCACTCTGATGGAGTGTGGTGTACATTGCCTAGTGATAATGATAGTAATAGTCACTGCAGCACTAGAAGTAGGAGCAGAGGAGATTGTATTAATAGTAGGGGTAGTATGTTTGTTATGAAAATAATAAAAAGAAAAAAACAGTAGAGGTAGTAGTAACAACAGTAGTAGCAGTAGGGATATTAGTTTCCATAGAGGTGATAGTGTTAATAGCAGCAGTATCACCAGCAGAAGAGATTGCATCAGTGGCAGCATTAGTAGTAATGTAAGAAGCAGCAGAAGTAGTGGCAATAGTAGTAGCAGTAGACCTGGTTGGAGCATTAAAGGCAGCACAGGTAGCCAAAGTGGCAGTAGTATTAGTAGCGGTGGTGGTGGTAGCAGCGGAAGTAGCAGTAGTAGTTACTGTGAAGTGAGAAAGTATTCTGAAAAAAGAGAAAAGTCATAACTGGAGCGAGATTACTCCGCAGATGAGTAGCCTCGGGACTAGACTGCCCTCAAGCAGGGATAGGTTATGCAGGCAGGAAGGCACAGTTAACCGAGACGATTAAATAATGCCACCAGGGCAAGTGAAAGGGAATTCAGCCAAGCATTGGTAAAGCCAATAGGCCTTGCCTATGTGAATGCTATTGGCGTTGCCAATGTCTTTTAGCCATGCTGTACAGCAGCATAGGTTACAGTAAAGGTAAAAAATGAAAGTGCGATTACCAACCCACACAGAAGGCAGAAATTACCTTCAGTAGAAAAGATGGGCAGGTGCAAAGTACCAGCTTGTCTGAATAGAAAACAGTAAAAGGTGGGCACACTGAAAGGACCTGTAATTTGCACACTATAACGGTCTAAGTCATTGCTACTATGGAACAGGTTACTTACCTTCGGTAACGCCTTTTCTGGTAGAGACTTCTAGCAGATTCCTTACCTTTGAATAGATACCCAAGCATTACCTCCCTGGAGGTGCGTCTGCGAATCCGATTAAACAAAAAAGTCCTGTAGGACTGAAAGGTCGAAGTGCCTGTCACACCGAACATGACTGTCCTGGCAGTAATGTTTTGTGAATATGTGCAGGGGTGCCCACGTCGCTGCCTGACAGATATCCAGGAGAGCAACGCTAACGCAGTGGTCGCAGCCTTGGCTCTGGTAGAGTGAGCCCGAAAGCCCTCAGGGGGGTGTTTCTTGGCCAATGCGTTGCAGATCTTAATACACAGGACAATCCATCATGAGATAATTCTCCTCTGTTCAACTTTCCCTCTCTTTGATCCCACATAACCCACAAAGAGTTGATTTTCCACTCTGACCACTTGGGGTCAAGGTAAAACGACAAAAACAAAAGGTTGGTCCGACAACTGCAAAAATGCAGAGATGGCAGACCGGTAACTCATAACTGTGCCAAAGCAGAGCCCTGCTGGTCCACAGACAGTGCAAACAAAAGAAATTGTGAGAGAGGTGCAGATAAATGGTCAACATTGTGGTAGGCACACCAAGTCACAAACTTTACCCAACTGCAGGCATATACCTTCTTGGAGGGACACCTGGCTGCCAGAATAACATCACAGACTTTGTGGAGAAGGTTGAAAGTTGTCAACTGTCGCCACTCAATCTCCATGCATGGAGGTGGTGGGTGCAGAGGTTTGTGTGCAGAACCCTGTTTTATTGCTGTGACAGAAGATCCTCGTGAAGAGGCAGCCTGACTGGAGGACTGATGGTCGTGCTCAACAGCTCAGGATACCGGACTCTCCATGCCCAATCCGGAGCCATAGGAATGACTTTGGCCCAGTTATTCCTGATCTTCTTGAGAACTCTGGGCAGGAGTGGTATTGATGAAAAGGCGTACAGGAGGCCACAATTCCATTCAAGAAGAAAAGTGCCTCCGATCGAAAGCTGCCTTAGAAACTCCAGTATGCAGAACTGCTGACACTGCGCATTTCGGAGGTTGCGAACAGATCTAACCAAAGCTCTCCCCACTGCTGAAAGAGACATTGGACCACTTTCGGGTGGAGACATTTTTGTGATCTGCTAGGGATCTTCGGCTGAGTGTCTGCCCTGGCATTCAGAGAGCCCGTCAGGTGTTGCACTATCAGGGAAATGCCCTGATGTTCCAGCCATATCCAGAGGCTCAGACCCTCTCGACACAGGGTCCAAGGCTCCATCCCGCCCTGGTTGTTGCAGTACCACATTGCAGTGATGTCCGTGAACACCTTCACCAGCCTTCCCTTGATCGAAGGAAAAAAGGCTTTTAATGCAAAGCAGATCGCCCAAAACTCCAATAGGTTTAGGTGAAGCTTGCCAGAGACCAGAGTCCTTTGAACTCCACCTCTCCCAGATGGCCACTCCAGCCCCGAAGGGATGCATCTGTCCATACAGCCAGCTGTGGCTGGGGAAGGGAGTGGGGTCTGCCACTGATCCAATCATGGTTTGCTAGCCAAAACTGCAGATCTTACGCAGTTCCCTCCGAGATCTGGACCATGTCGGAGAGAATCCCGTAATGCTGTGCCCGCTGATTCTTCTGGTCCCCTTGCACAGCTTGCATATGCCAGTGGGCATGTGCCACCAGCAGGATGTAGGAGGCCATGAGGCCCAAAAGGCTTAGAGTCAGTCTCATCGAAATCCAGGATAGGGGCTGAAACATCGGTCTCATAGCATGAATATCTTGGACTCGCTGCTCGGGATGATAGGTCCGAAACTGCTTCATGTTCAGAATAGCTCTGATAAAAGGGAACATCTGAGAGGGAGTTAGGTGTGACTTTGGCATGTTGATAGTGAACCCCAGCGAGTGCAGGAGGTTTGCCATAGTTTGGAGGTCGGAGACAACAGCCTGGGGTGAGCTTGCCTTCAGTCAGTCAGTTATCAAAATACAGGAAGACTGGAACCCCTGACCTTGGCAGACAGGCTGCAACCACCACCATCCCTTTCATGAACACCTGCAGGGCGCTGGTAAGGCCAAAGGGTAGCACAGCCAACTGAAAATGCTCTTGGCCCACCGTGAACAGCAGGTGATGTCTGTGGGCCGACAGGACGGGGATGTGGAAATAAGCGCCCTACAAGTCCAACGCTACCATCCAATCTCCCAGATCTAGGGCAGACAAAACTTGGGCCAGTGTGAGCATTTTGAAATTCACTTTCTCCAACAAGAAGTTGAGAAAACGCAGATCTAGGATAGGACAAAGTTCTCCGTCCTTCTTTGGCAGCAGAAAGTAGCGGGAGTAGAAACCACAACCTACGTCAGCCGATCGTAAGTGGGTGGAGGGGGTGTCTCAGAGGGGAGGGAGTAGCCCCTTTAGACTATCTGTAGTACCCAACGGTCTGATGTTACTGACCGCCAGTGGGTGAGGTGATGGCATATCGTGCCTCACACTGGGTGCCCATGATGGTCTGAGGGCGGACTAAAGAGGCTTGAGGCAGCAGCTGCCGGGGGGTGGTGGACTGACCTGACCGCTGACCGCCTGCACCACGCGGTCTGTGGGACCCGTGCCCTTCACCACAAAAAGGCTGGGAAGCCTGTTGGCCATGGTGGCTGGGAAGGTATGGGTATGGCTGGAGACCCCTTCTGCAGCCATGAAAGGGGCAGAATGCAGATTGGGGTTGACGAGGGGCCAAGGACCTTGCCTAGCTCTGCTGACCTTGAAGTGCTCCAGCACTGAATCTGCCTCGTCTCTAAATAGGCGAGAGCCATCAAAGGTCATGTCCATGAGGGAAGCCTGGACATCAAGAAAAAACAGATATTCTCAGCCAGGTTTGGCATTGCAAGGCAACCGATGATTAAATTGCTCTTCCTAGCGAGTCGTTAGTGTGCAGTCCACATCTGATGGAAAACTTTGCTGCATCTCTTCCATCAGCAACTGCCTGAGAGAGTATGGCCCAGGCCTCCTCTGGGACCATAGGCAGCACTTGTGCAACTGAATCCCATAGTGTATGTAAATAATGGCCCAATAGGCACACAATGTTCACTGACCGCAGTGCCAAGCTGGTGGAAGAGAACATTCTCTTACGAAAGGTATCTACCCTCTTGGATTCCCTATCCGGTGGAGTGGTAGGGATCGTGTCAGGTGAATGCGGGATGAGGAGGCTTGGACCACCAAGCTCTCCGGGATAAATGCTGGGTAAGGAAACTGGGATCCCCATGAGTAAGGCGATGGCGGCGGCCAGTCATCCTATTCACCGGAGCCCCTGTGCATGGCCGGGACCAGGCCCCAAGTAGAACGTCTGTAAGGGCTTTACTAAATGGGAGTAAGGGCTCTGAGGGGGAAACTGCTGGCTGCAGGAACCTCTGTCAAAACGTTAGTTCGACTTTCACTAAGGGTAGGTTCAGGTCCAGGACCTCAGCCGCCCTGTGCACCACAATCGCGAAAGAAGCTCCCTCCTCTGTAGCCAGAGTAGGAGGGAAAACCAGGCCAGTGTCAGGTGAGGTGTCTCACTCACTGACCTCACCCAGTGGTCCTCAACTGGGTCCTCTCCATAAAGGTTCCCAAGACCCCTCCCAAACGTCTCCCTCGGGACGGGCTCTGCGAACAGTCCTGGAACCTCGTGTGCCGGAGTCCACGGACGTCTGGCAAGGAGGAGCTTGAGGGATTGCAGCCCCAGTGCCTTCAGGTGCATGGCACGGCAGTCCTCACACGCCTTAGAGTCCTGTCCCAGCTCCAGGCACCACAAACACCAAGTGGGGGTCTGTCACCGACATTTGCCTGTGACAGGCCCCACTTTGAAACCAGCCGTTTTCTTGGGTTACATCCTCCCACCAGGAGATGAAATCTAAAAAAACAAGCATTGAAAATGCAATAGGTCTCGCCTTTGATTAAGTTAAAGCCATTTGCTTAGCTAATGGTATTGTATTCTAGCTTTGCATTATTTAGTGTATATTTGTGATTAGTTGTATGTAGTTAGAATTGTTTTGTTAGCTGTGTAGTAGTTTAAAGCATAGCGTTAGTAGGAAAAGAGCAGTGTTTCATATTTGGGAGGTGAATGAATAGAATAGTATGTGTTAATTTCGTATAGTGAGGATTACAATAGCATGAGGCAGACGAAAGGGGCGAGGGGAGAGCAAATATATGCAAATATATGCACATATCACAAATAAAGTAAATAATGCAAAGCTAGAATACAATACCATTAGCAAAGCAAATGGCTTTAACTTAATCAAAGGTGAGACCTATTGCATTTTCAATGCTTGTCTATAATGAAATCAACAAAATTGCATGTCTAGGAATGCACAGTAAAAAAATCAATGGAATGGAGCAGTTAGTCATGCTTTGACCTAGGAATGTTGCATGTAATGTAAGGGGTGTGGTATCTTGTCTAGGTATTAATTTAATGTAAGGGGTGTGGTCTTGGTGTTATGTTGCTAACTTCGGAACAGGGCAGTCTATTATCCAATTCTAGCTTTATCGTTTTACCACAATTGTACAGTTCTGAGCAGGCCATCTTGGCTAGGCAAAATTTCGTACAGGAAACGGTTCCATTGTGTAATGCATTAAAGCGCCAAGAAGCATTTCAAGTCGCTGTGCTATATAAGTTTAATTACAGACGGGGTTTTTCAGAATTTTCCCGTAAATTTGCCTTACTCCCGAAAATTCAGGAGCAGGTCACACTGCTGTCCAGCTTTACAAAAATGTGTGTAGCACAGGGCTACATAAAAATCAGCAGTGCTGTGTTTACCTAAGGGAAGGCCACTGGAATTATGCGGCAGAGGAGCAGCAAATTATGTGACAGGGTTGACTAAATTATGTGGCAAGAAAAGGCACATTATGCAGCTTAATGAGGCACTTTTTTATTGCATTATTTCATTATTTTGCAATTTTTACTCAAGATGATACTGCCTGGGTAAAGATTTCACCACATTAGTACGAGCTGAAGAACCAGATGCAGGAATAAGCAACTGAAAGATAATCAGTTAACCTTTGTGAAAAGCATTGCACTGTGTGCCAACACATGTCGTGATGTTTTTAGTAACTTTTGATACGTTTGTGTTAGGAACTATTTTTGGGGGTTAAAATCTGCAGTTTATGCAGCAGATGATGGTTTATGTGGCAAGTGCTGAGAATCCATAATTAGGCTAAAAAAAGCCATGGCCGCAGAATTGCATAATGCCAGTGGCTCTGCCTTATGGTAAAATTGCAGCACCATATTTACCAAGAGTTGCTCGCTAATGATGAGATCATTCATGTTCACCCAGACAAAACGCTGTTTCTGCAGCGTGGTCCGAAGGCAAGCCAGTGGTGAGCTGCGTACAATCTGAACATGAGGGACACCCTCCCGTACATATTTCTAAGCGCAGACAAGTGCCTATGATTACATTGCATGGTGTGTTATTTTTTAACAGGGGTTAGGTGTAATAAATCGTGCAGATTTCTTTTTGCCTATTGTTTGACTCTGCTTTCAACTAGTGCAGGCATTCCATGCAAAGCTACGTCATTCCACTTAAGTCGATCTAGCCTCGTGCGGAATCTCAGGGCGTTTGCGGAGTTTACGCAACTTTACATCCACTTTGCATTATTAACAGGTGCTTGGTTCTAGGCGAGCCGAAGCAGTTTTGTTGAGTGCTTGTGGCGACTTTTCAGCACCACACAAAACTTTTATCTGCAAAAGTTGATCGACACTGCCATTTGCACCACTTTGTACCACGTAGTGCCTCGCCCGTGCAAAGGTACCGACCCTGGAGTAACGCAGAACTACTCACAGAATAGGCTGTGGGACTCAAACTCAGAAAGGCCGAACAGCAGAAGGTAACCTATTTTACTGAAATGCATTGGGATTTCAGAGCACCCCCCCCTCCGAAAATGTTTCCTCCATGAAAGTGTGTTGGGGCTGGAGACCGGGAACTGGGGCGACATTTAGGGGGAGCTGCGATCTGCTTCTGTCCCACGTAAAGAATGCAGGCCCTAGTTTCTAATTATAAGATGCGTCATTCCTGCGAATAAACAAAATGCTCTTTAATTAGGTCGGGCCAGGTGTTCACCTGCTTGTCTTATCAAGTGCAAAAAGAACAATTGATGGACAGAATGCAGAACAATGTCATACATTCACCCCAGTACAGAGATCTGGGCCTAAATCCATCGTTTTTTTGCTCACCATGCCATTCCAGTTTGGACCCAGCCATATGCAAATCAGTCTTGACCCTGCGCCCAATAGGAACAGTCCAGCCCGAACTGCCTGGCCAGGTCTTATCAAGACCGCATTTGCATTTTATTGCCTGCTCTTTTCTCACATGAAGTCACAACCCAGCGACATTCCCGGCATATCTCTCGTGGCGACACCCCCCTCAGGGCGTGAGCCATTCCCTAAGACCCCGTAATTTCCCTTTTAAATGGCTCCTCGAAATCGGCGCATTTCTCCAGACTCCAACCAGGCCTTTGTTTCATATACTTGTGAAGTAAAAATTGCTGGGGAGAAAGCTCTGTGGGTTGATGCATCTGCTGCTGAAATTGGAACCGGATTTTTGCTCATTTGACGGACAGCAGCATTAGAACGCTAGGAATGAATAAATATAGCATATGTTGTTTATAGTGCTATGAAGTAACAACACTGTGCCGACAATTGCAACGTAACAGTTGATATTATCATAAACTCCTGGATTTGGAAAAAATAATGACCAGACTCCATAGTGCAAGATGAAACGACACAAAAGTGATAAGTACCCGCCAAAATAAATGACTTTTACTGGAATTATATTTATTTTAAAGATGCTGCTCTGTTTTGCTTATAATAAGAAACATGTTGCAGCTAAACACTGCAAAACTATAAAATATCTTGTAAAATTATATACTGGATATCGAATCACCGCGTTTAATTGTCTTCCGGAAATAAACATTCTGGTTTTAGAACCTCTCTGAGCTCCAATGCAGGGCCCGCTCAACGCAAGGAGCCCTCCGTTGGAAAGGACGTGCTCCTAGTTTGTTACCGCAGTTAAGAACACTTCTCTCACATACACACGGTAGCCTTCAACTAAAGGCACCACTCACGCGGGTCCAACTCTGATAAACTTTTCCTCCGCTCCCTGAGTGGTCAGCTCTCTGTAACCTGCCCTGGTGACTGCAGAGTGGTTCTGGCGCGCGCCCAGGCTCGCTGACAACCTTCCTTGCTGAAATGGTGAACGAAGAGCAAACCTCTGAGGGCATCCTTATCCAACGAGGCATCGCACGTGGCCTGCTACAAACATGATAGGTCTCCGAGCTGTGAAATGTCTGTGTCCAAAGACAACTGCTGGTGCATCCACCGCACAGCGCCTGGAAACGACTTTCCACGACAAAGTGCGGTAGGCGCCTGTAATGTTGTGAGGACAGTGGAAGCCTCCACGTCCCTCACGAGACAGAGGGGTGGTCCTGTTGACCCACCCCCCTGCGAGCGCACACGTTATGAGCCAGCCCGGCGTACGCCGGCGCGACGTACAGGTTTGAATAAATAGCCCAGGGCTCTGGGCGTGGCGCAGTCTGGAGCTGGCCACCAAAGTACTCACGTCTCCAGGTCTCATTATTGTAGTGACCCCAGGCCTAGGCCACTACTTTACATTGGCGACGAGGTGGTCCTGCAGCCAGCTGCACCGCCTCTTACCCACCGTGCCCGCCTCTGCTGCACCGCTGGGAGCGCCCCTGCCGTGCCTCCCAGGCCTTCATTCCGGCGCGCCCCTGCCGCGTGACCGCTGGGCCCTGAAGTCCGCGCCGGAGCTGATCTCCCGCCGGACGTGACCGCCTCGCTCTGTAGCCCGAGCCGGAGCTGATCTCCCGCCGGCCCCTAGAGCCCCGCAACGCTGCAACGTGCTCACCAGCCACCCCCCCGCCGCATACGCATCCTGCGGCTCCGCGGACGGGCGCACGTGGTAGCACATCCTCAGCCTCAAGCCCGCGTGACGCCGCGGCGCCCCGCATTCCACCAGTGCGCTCGACGGAACCGCACACCAACCACCGGTAGGCCGCTCTGCCCGCTGCCGCCTGCTATTATCTGCCAGCCCAGCGCTGCCTGCGCTGCTACACGCGCCACTACGCCCACGCAGGCCCAGGCTCCTGCCAGTTCCCCAGCCCGCGTGGCCTGCCTACCGCCTGTGAACTGCCTCTCCCGCCCACGTCGAAGGCCCCAAGGAGACTCCCACTGCGCTCACCCTTCTGCCACCAGGGGGTGTGGCTGCCTGCAGTGCGTTCCTGGCTCGTGCTCGGGCCAGCATGACATCCATCCCGCCGCTGGAGTCCTTCACCATAACAGGGCCGCCACCCTCCCAAGCCGCGCGATGGAAGGCGTGGGTGGAGCACCTGGAAACATTCTTCGACGCGGCGGACATCCCTGCCCCACGGCGGAGACCCATGCTCCTCCACCTGGGGGGGCGGACATTCACAAAAATCGCAAAGACTGTCCGCGAAGCTGGGCCCCGAGAAACTATGCCTCGATGCGGGATGCCATCACCGCCCACTTTGAGCCCTACGCCAACGCAGATTATGAACGCTTCCTTCTCCGCCAGGCGAAACAGCAGCCAGATGAGTCTGTCGATGTCTTCTTCAGCCGCCTTAAAGAACTGGCGAGCACGTGCACCCTCCCCGATGAGGACGACGAAATCCGAGCGCAGTTCATCCAAGGCTGTGCCTCCTCCAAGCTACGGGAGCGTGTCCTCCAGGAACACAACATGCCGATGAGGGACATCCTGACCCTAGGACGCTCCAAGGAACTCTCCAGAGTCAGAGCAGCCCACATGGAACTCAAAGCCGCAGTGGCCATCAAAGAGGAACCCGTCTGCGCTATCCGCTCAGACGCCCGCGACTCTCCACAGAAGTCCAAGAGACCTCCGACCCAAGCCTCCAGACAGAGCCCAAGACCTCGACCCTGCGGATGGTGTGGCGGCCCGTTTCCCCACGACGGCGCCTGCCCAGCACACGGAAAACCCTGCAGTGCGTGTGGCAAGCTCAATCATTTTTCCAAAGTCTGCTGCTCGATGCCACGACGACCAACGAAAGGCCCACCCCGCCATGTGCGAACACTCGAACCACTCTTGGAGGACTCTTCAAGCGGCGACATGGACGAAGACGAGGCGGCAACAGTGCATGTGGTACACATGCTACACGCCCTCACAGCCTCCCCGCAGGCAGCGCCCATGTGCACCATCAACGTGCAAGACACTCCAGTGGCAGTGCTCATCGATACGGGCGCAACCATTAATCTCATGTCTGCCAGCATCTACCAGCGCCTGCCCGGCCTACCGGCCCTTCACCACACCAACGTCCAGGTGTATGCCTTCGGCACCCACACCCCGCTCAAGATATGCGGTGTGTTCCAGGCTGGCCTTTCCCATGACAATGTCCACCAGCGGTCCAGGGTCTACGTATCACAGGAAGGGTCTGGGTTCTTACTCAGCTGTCGCACCGCACAAGACCTTTGTCTCATCCACTTTGCCTTCAATGTACATGCCCACGACCTAGGACGCCTGCTGACCGAGTTCACACCTCTCTTCGAAGGGATCGGATGCCTCCAAGGACCGGCAGTCCAACTACACATAGACAAGTCGGTGGCTCCCATTGCCCTCAGACACCGGAGGATCGCCTTCCACCTCCGCCCGAAGGTCGAAGCGGAGCTCCGCCTCCTGGAAGCTGCTGGAATCATTGAACGAGTGCGCGGCCCCACCCCGTGGGTGTCCCCCATCGTCGTCGTGAAGAAACCGAAGCAGCCCGACGCAGTCCGCATCTGCGTAGATATGCGGATCCCGAACCTCGCCATCAAACGCGAGCGCCATCTGACACCCACAGTTGACGACATCATTGGCGAACTTGCAGGGTCAAAGTGGTTCTCGAAGATGGACCTTCGCTCAGGATACCACCAGGTCCCTCTGCACCCGGACTCCCGCCCGATCACTACGTTCTCCACCCATGCTGGTCTCTGGCGCTACACCCGCCTCAACTTTGGGATCTCGAGCGCGGCCGAAGTATTCCAGAACATCATCAAGACCGTCCTGCAAGGGCTAGAAGGGGTGCTCAACGTGAGCGACGACATCTTAGTACACGCTCCCTCCCTGGAACAGCATCTACTACGCCTCACTGCCGTGTTCAATCGCCTACGAGACCGCGGGCTGACCCTGCACAGGGAGAAATGTGAATTCCTGCGGCGAGACATCAGTTTTTTTGGTTATCGTTTCTCGGACAAAGGCATCGGTCCAGACCCCGACAAGGTGAAGGATGTCCAGGAGGCGCCCGCCCCCACATCAGTGTCCGGAGTCCGCAGCTTTCTGGGCATGGTCACATACTGCGGGCGATTCATCAAGAACCTTTCGGATCTAACAGGCCCCCTGCGAGATCTCACCAAAACCACCAGCCACTGGACGTGGGATTCAGAACAGGAAGAAGCGTTCCAACAGACGAAAGCTGCCCTGTCTGCTGATACCACGCTAGTCTACTTTAACCCACGACACGACTCCCAATTAGTGGTAGACGCCAGCCCCACAGGCCTAGGTGCTGTCCTAGCGCAACAACAAGACTGTGGCGAGTGGGCCCCTGTCGCTTATGCCAGCCGAACCCTCACACCTACGGAGCAACGGTATTCTCAGATCGAGAAGGAAGCCATCGCGATCCTATGGGGGTGCCGCCATTTCCATATATACCTATACGGTCACCCATTCACCGTCATCACAGATCACAAACCGCTGATCCCACTGTTCCGCGGCTCTTCGTCTCGCCCTCCCCCACGGATCGAGAAGTGGATCCTGCAGCTGCAAGAATTCCAGCTTACAGTAGAATACCGACCTGGCTCCCGCAATCCTGCTGATTTTCTGTCGCGGCACGCTCGACCAGTCACCCCTCCAGAAGCAGATGAAGCGGCGGCCACAGAAGACTACGTATGGCTGGTGGTAGAACGGTCTCGGCCTCTCCCCATGTCTCTGCAAGAAGTCATAGCAGCCACACAAGAAGATGACTGTCTCCAAATCGCTATCCAAGCTGTCACCTCAGGCGACTGGAGGCTCCTACAAAGTCCCTCACCACGACGGACCGCGTCCGCCCAAGCAACATTGAAGTCCCTGCACCTAGTCCGTCAAGAACTGTCTGTGTCCGCTGATGGCTGCCTCCTGAGAGGCCCGCGCCTCGTCCTTCCTGAAAGCCTAACTCGACAAGCGGCTCTTCTTGCGCATGGCGCGCACCAAGGAATCGTCAAATCCAAAAACAGACTCCGCAGCAAAGTCTGGTTCCCCGGCCTGGACCAACAAATTGAGTCAGTAGTGCAGCACTGCCCGGTGTGCCTTGCAACGAGCCTACCCAGCAGGCCAGCACCAATAATCACGGAAGCAGCTCCGAGCGCCCCATGGGAAAGAGTTAGTGCTGATTTCGGCAGCCTGCCCGGTGGAAAGTACATGCTGGTGGTGGTGGATGATTTCTCACGATACCCAGAAGTCGAGTTCATCCCATCTACGTCCACTGTGGAAGTGATTCCTAAACTCGAGAAGCTGATGGCGACTCATGGACTATTCGGCGAGCTCCGCACGGATAATGGACCACCGTTCACCAGCGCGGATGTGGCAGAATACCTCGCCTCCCATAAAGTGAAGCATCGCAAAATCACACCAAGATGGCCCCAAGCCAATGGGGAAGTAGAACGGCTGATGCGGACATTGAACAAGACTATTCAAATCGCCCTAGCTGATGGGCTCAATCTCGAGCAAGCCGTGTATCAATTCCTCCGAGAGTACCGGCTCACACCCCATTGCACTACGGGTATATCCCCAAGTCGACTGTGTTTTGGCCGAGTGGTAACAGATACCATCCCTCATCACCCGGCGTGGGCAGAAACACCAAACCCCCCGAACCAGTCAGACTCCCGGCGTGCGAAGAACAACAAAGCAGCATCCAAGAAAAGACACGCCAAAGAGAGCCCCATCGCAGTTGGCGACAGCGTACTTGTACGGGACCGATACCCCGGAGGGAAGTTCCGGTTACCCTTTGAGCTCAACCCCTGGACTGTCACGGCTGTAAAAGGCACCATGGTGACTGCCCAAAGAAGACACGAAAGAGTAACCCGCAACATATCTTTCTTTAAAAAAATCCCCTTTGACGATGAAGACGACCTCCCAGTGATTGACAGGCACAACGAGACATTCCCAAATGAGTGCCCAAGTCCTGACGGCAGAGCGTGTGGACCTGGCCACCCAGCCACTGAGGATCCACCCTTGAATCCAGTAACCACGTCGACACAAGACCTGGGTCCTGAGCGTGACATGCGACTCCCAACCTGCAGCAGCCCACTCGAGCTATCACCGACACCTACCCCACGAGGCAGCCAGAACCGATACAACCTGCGGCCTTGTCCGAAGCCATCTCAGAAGTACAAAGACTATGTATCCTGTGGCTAATCGGCGACAGTAGAGCGGGTCGCAGCCTGAGGGAACAGCCGCATGTGGAAACCAAGTAAGACTGTTTCATGTGTACCCCACCCGTGGGGTTGTGTTTTCCTGGACTAGATGTTTCATTTTTGTTCTGCCATACATACCCGTTGGTATCTTGTTTCAGTTGACTTTGTCCCTCCTGGTAAAGGAGGAATGTAATGTTGTGAGGACAGTGGAAGCCTCCACGTCCCTCACGAGACAGAGGGGTGGTCCTGTTGACCCACCCCCCTGCGAGCGCACACGTTATGAGCCAGCCCGGCGTACGCCGGCGCGACGTACAGGTTTGAATAAATAGCCCAGGGCTCTGGGCGTGGCGCAGTCTGGAGCTGGCCACCAAAGTACTCACGTCTCCAGGTCTCATTATTGTAGTGACCCCAGGCCTAGGCCACTACTTTACAGCGCCCTCTCCCACTAATGTTCGTCTTACTATTTGCTTTTCCTGACATTAGGGGTTGACTCTTTGGAGTAGCCATGACAATACTCAATAAACAAATATGACGTTGCTGCTTCATAGTGCTTTGAGGTTGTTGTGAGGGGTGTAGTAGCGCTATGCCGAGAGTCTCGTGCAATGTATGGGTTTTACTGGCGCTTCGCAGCGATATAGTAATTCTTGCAGTGGGGCCCATCGTGGCCTTCCTCACTGCCTGATGGGAGACCCCTGTTGCGGCAAACTCATAGCGATGTCTTTAGTGGGGTTCTGATCTGGATAGCGCTTTGAGTACCCGCCCAAGGAGGCGAGCAGGTGTAAATGCACCTATTTTGCTGATGTACACACTCTAACGTCTGTCGGTGCAACCAAAGCGTGGAGAGCGACCTTCTGTGGTTATAAAATCTACAATACGCAAATAACACACTGGTGCCCCCAAATATTATAGAACAGGAGTTGGCAAATGTAAATGTTAAGTTTAATATTTTTTTAGGGTAGCTTGCGTGTCAAACGATATGAAGTATACCGGCTTTGTGCACTTCCATGAGAGATATTATCTTCGTGTTGCAACAGCCCTGCTGTGTCACCCCACATCCTCTGTCTTAAATTCTGGGCATCAGTTACCGTCCACATATAGGTTCGAATTAATATCAACACTGTATAGCATTTTACTTCGATGCGTGGCAGACAACACCACACTCACAATTCAACAACCTGAAGTATCAAAATTGTCGTGTAGCGCTTAACAATACTCCGTAATTCATACTTACATAAATAAATACATAATCAAACAAATAAATAAAGTTACATGGGAAGTGGACACCAACAGCATCTTGCTCTGCATTAATACATTGAGTAAACGGACAGGTGTGTAATTTGGGGGGGTGTCTGGGCTACGCAATGAGATTTCAGAACATTCATGAGCGTATGACATTGCAAAGCTGCACGTTTCCTTGCTGGAGCACTCTGAACCACGCACACGGGGCACGTTCTCAGCAATTTAAGGCTCTCCCCGAGCAGGTGCTAGCAGCTCGCGCAGGGCTGCGAGATTTCCTTGGTACTCTCAGACCCGGAGTCGTGGCTGGGACACGACACTACGTGCTCTAGAATGAACCGCGCGGATTGGTTGAATTGCGCACTCCTTGTGAGGCACAGGATGGGGTGCTTCGGTACACATTATACACGTAGAATCTCGGCTGTGAGGGGGCGCGAGTTTCGCCAGACTCTGTGTGAGAAACATAGATAGATACAGAGCGCGCGCCGGGGACCTTCTGGGATCTCCTCCCGGTGGCGCGGCCCTCGTTAGAGACAGACACGGCTCCCTCTGCGCTGGGGGCTCCTGCCACCCACTTACCAGCCCCAGCAATTATCTCTGTATCTACTCGCACGGCCCAGCACCGCTGGCTTCGTGGCTCTGTGGGGAAGGCTGCATTCCTGGCTCTTAAAGGGGCCGTACGCCCCCGAGTGAGCGAGCACAGGCTCACACAACTTGCCCCTGAGGGGGCAGATGTCTGTGGGCAGCTACTGCGAGCACTGGTGAGACGGGTCAGGCTGTGTGTGACGCAACATGGACAGATCAACCTTGTCTGACTGTCGATCATAGGCAGCCGCATCCATCCATCCACCTACCTACCTACCTACCTCTCTCTCTCTCTCTCATTGGAGGAAATGTAACCGGAGTGACAAACAAAGATACAAGTTATACATTGGAAAGATACATGTTTGGATAGATGAAGGAACAGGCACATGCAGATGGAGCAGCAGACAGTTACAAGACAGAAATACAAGACAAACGACAGATATAAAAGCCGATAGACGAAAGTTACATAGATAGCTAGATCGATGGATAGAGAGGTGACAGCTAGATTGATAGATTGTAAAACTGGAAGAATATAAGGCAGCGAAAGAGATTCCTAGATGATCTTCTAGACCAGTAACCTCGCACACACTTTACTTATCACGTCCCTCCTAAACACGACAGCAACTCCACTCTTGCATCTATTAAACAACACCATCCTTCAATTGCTAAACCAGCCACTTGCAGGTGAGCCCCCCATAACAATTTCAAGGAATGTAACCACCTGCACATCTAGAGCAAAACAAACGAGTTATAATCCTTGCAGCGACAGCGCCTTCTAAATATGTTGCAAGGAGCGCTGGACGGTGCCCCACAATAATAACAGGGGTATCTACCAAGGTATAGTTGCTTTGTGCACGCTTATGTGCACTGGGAAGCCTTCGATGGCCTAAATATGTCGGGAAGACAATGTCCCGCGCAGTATCGTCATTGGGAAGGAACAACAGCGCAGTTGATTATTATACTTAACTTGAGTGCATAGAAATGTAATATGTAAACATTCCCGAAATTAACTTCACAGCTAGCCGGGTCCACTGTCTGGCCAGCCTCCCCCATACTGCCTTCAAACAATATTGAGAACGACATGCTTTGGAGCCAGTTCATGTTTGCCTCTGTGAGTACCAATAACAAACAAGCAAACAGGAAAACAGCAACAAGCAAACGAGCACACAATCGATCGATGCAAGCAGTTCAGGCAAAACCAATACTTAAAAAATGCATCTGAACCTTCTGATGTGCGCGAAGGAATGCTAGGGATTTAGGCTTGAGGTAATCGAGGCGGAAAGTGCTGTTCCGTGAGTTTTTGTCTGTTTTTGAAACCATGCGCGCAAGTAAACGCAAAACAACGAGTTTCAAACCTTAAGGGAAATCCATTGAGCTCCCATAGAAACAACCATGTAGCAACAATTGCAAAATAAGGGGAGAAAGGAGAAAAGAAAAAAACTGGAAGAAGGAAGGAAAATAAAAGAGTAACGAAAGAAAAGACTAAAGTGTGGAGTGTGATGACAGACAAATTGTTCTCCGCTTTAAGCACCCTTAAATACCAGTTGTTTGTTTTCCAGTTCTTTTTAAACAAATTATTAGTTTTGGCGGAAAAAGTGACTAGGGTTCTTCCCAACATACCCCTGAACGTCTATTCCCGTGCAGCTACTAGAAGCAGATTATAGCCACTACATCCGCATCGGGTGCACAACTATGCCATCCTTTCTTTTATTTTTAAACACAGGCGTTTTCTAACAATCTCAAAAGAAACTCCCGATAAATCTCTCCACGACCCTGGTGAGCGGTATTTAGTTGTGTGAGGGGTGCTTGGAGGCACCCAGCGGCCGCGGCTCCGCTGACCTGTGCGTGTTTTTAAACTGTGTTCAGTGTTTTACCCCCGCGTGAGACACGTCCCGCTGCCGAGCAGGCTCCAGCGCTCCGTAAAGATGCAGCGAGCAAGAGAAAGCGAGTAAAAGAGAAAAACAACGCAAGACAGATTTAGAGAAAAGGGAGGGAAAGAGAGCCAGGCGGTGGAGGTAAGGAAGGCAAGGCGAAGGAGCGAAAGAAACAACAAGACCAGTGGGGTGAAAGAAAAGAAAGGGACTTAGAGAAGTATGGTTTGAAAGTGAAAGTAAGACAGAAGGGGAGTTAGAAAGTTATGGCAAAGTCAGACAGTGAAAGACAAAAAAAGCCAGGAAATGGCAGAGAAGCTAAGCGAGGACCGCGCTGCAGCCGGAGCATGGGGATCTCTCGTCTTTATGGGGCCATGTGTTTCTAATTAGAAACACATGGCCCCATAAAGATAAGAAAGTGCTTTGCGACAGACGCAAAGCAGGCAAGCCAGTCCGGATGGGCCGGATAAAAAAGCGAAAAGGAGGCACCCCAGAAACCTTACTTTCAATGGCAGCCCACCGTTTAACATAAACGGTGATGCAAGCCAATGGGAATAAGGGGCGGGGCTTCAAGCCTTTTTGTCAAAGTCCTCATCTGCAATAAATCTCGCCGAGCGAACTGCGCATGTGCGCAGCAACGCTAGGCGAGACCTAAAAAAAGGTAGACAAAAAGTAAATAAAAAATAAAAAAATTCAAGTAAAAAATGACTGAGGGGTAGCTCAATGTTATCTGGTGCGGAAAGGAAAGAAGTGATGTCAGTGCGCTGTGGTGGCTCCTATATAGGTGCCGCGTATGTCACTTTCGGTGCGGAACCGAATGACGCCACCTACCAGTGCACAGGGGTACTGCTCAAAAATCTTCTGGATTCAGTATGACACCTGGGGATATTCAATGGTAAAGAATCTGCGGCTAGAAATCTTTATCAGATAAAGTGAAGGAGCAAAATGAGCAGCTGTGCATTAGTTCAAATGGTTAAGCCATAAGAAAGGATAACACTGTGCGGAAATGTGGTGCATTATATGGCTTGGTTGTGACATCTCACGGTCTAATCCACTTCTAACCCTTCTGAGAACCAGTCAGGCTTTGTTTGTCAAACCTTAGCTCAACCCTGGATAGCTGTCTTTGAGCAGTCATGCTTCAAGAAAGAAGCGAGTGTGAAGCATTTAAACATTACCAAAACAGTTGAAGAAGAAACACAACTCTCAAATCAGACACCAATTTATATAAATAAACTGTATTTTTATGCATTTATGGACACCAAAATGTAAAAGATCCACCGGAGGGTTCCAGAGATATAGATTTTTAAAGAAACAATCAAGACTTTTCACTCAACCATGAACAAGCATTAGCAAATTCAATGAAGTTGATACTTAGAAACTTTTTCAGCATAAAGTTACATCAAGGGCGAATGCAGTTACTTAGGATTACTTTGGGTGACCAACTCCGGCAGGTAGCCACTCAGGAGGACCAGCAAAGGTCCAATGAAACAGTTATCTTCTAAGGGAAAGCAGACCCCAGTCTAGTTACGTTAGTGACCAATTGCCATTAACTTCTCAAGAACTACCGGCCCATCTCGCTCCTCCCCTTCGCAGCCAAAGTAGCAGAGAAAACAGTCAACAGGGAACTGACACGATTCATCGAAGAGAACGCCATCCTAGACCCATCCCAATCCGGATTCCGAAGCAACCACAGCACCGAGACCGCCCTACTCGCAGCCACAGACGACATCCGCATCCTCCTGGACCAAGGCCACTCCGCAGCCCTCATCCTACTCGACCTATCAGTGGCATTCGACACCGTCTCCCACAGCACACTAGTCACCAGACTACACAACGCCGGCATACAAGGAACAGCCCTGGACTGGATCCGATCGTTCCTCACCGGAAGAAGCCAAAGGATCAGACTACCACCCTTCCTCTCCGATCCCACGAAAATCACCTGCAGAGTTCCACAGGGGTCATCACTGAGCCCGACCCTCTTCAACATCTACATGGCCCCCCTCGCAGCCATCATCCGACAACACGGTATCAACATAGTATCCTACGCGGACGACACCCAGCTCATCCTGTCCCTCACCAAAGACCCCACCACCGCCAAACTCAACTTCCAGAAAGGAATGCAAGACGTCGCAGTCTGGATGACCAACAGCTGCCTGAAACTCAACGCCGAGAAGACAGAAGTCCTCGTCCTTGGAACCTCCCCCTCAGCATGGGACAACACCTGGTGGCCGTCCGCCCTCGAAAGCCCACCTACACCCTCAGACCACGCCAAAAACCTCGGCCTCGTTCTCGACTTTTCACTCACCATGAACCAGCAGGTCAACGCCGTCACCTCCAGCTGCTTCAACACCCTCCGGATCCTCCGCAAGATCTTCAAATGGATCCCCTCTCAGTCAAGGAAGACCGTCACCCATGCACTCATCACCAGCAGACTGGACTATGGAAACGCACTCTACGCCGGCATCAACAAGTCCCTACTCCGCAAACTCCAAACAATACAGAACACCGCCGCCAGACTCGTCCTCGGCATCCCCCGGCACGAGCACATCAGCCAACACCTACGAAGACTCAGCTGGCTCCCCGTAGAGAAAAGAGTCACCTTCAAAATCCTCACTCACGCCTACAAATGCCTACACAACAACGGACCTAAATACCTCAACGACAGAATCAACTTCCACGTACCCCAAAGAAACCTCCGATCTGCTAACCTTCGCACTGGCCGAAACCCCGCACATCCACAGAGCCAGAGCAGGCAGAAGATCCTTCTCTCACATCGCAGCCAAGACCTGGAACGAGCTACCAGCAGACATCAGACTCTCCCCCCTCCCTGAACACCTTCAGGAAGACCCTCAAGACCTGGCTCTTTGGCTGAACAGACCTGCGGACCCTCCCACCCTCAGTGCCTTGAGACCCTCACGGGTGAGTAGCGCGCTTACAATTCCCCTGATTGATTGATTGGAGTGGTCCTGATGCAAGTGATACAGAATACTGAAGATACTCCAGAACGCTGAAGATGCTATGCGGCTGATGGGGGTATTCCTGGGGCTACTCCTCGGTCCACGGTCTTGCTAGGGTGACTTTGGTCACAAGGGTCGATGTCCTTCGAAGTCCTCTTCGGTGCAGCAAACGTTTAGTCTCCACTGGACTACTGGTCTCCGGTCACAGCCAAACTAGCGGTTCCCTGCTTCTGGCAATAGTTCTCCTACCCGGCAACCAAACTGCACTCCAATGGCTTTCCCGGGTCCAACAGACCCCGGTGCAATATTTGAGCATTGGGACTTAGGCTCCCAGGTTGCTCTGTGGCGAGGAGGGATGGATACGGTGATCTGGACTACCAACTCTCCCAAGCAGGCTTCCTCAGCTTTTGTGGCCCTGTGCTGTGAACAGGAAGTCAGCCAACTGACTTTTGTAGTCTCTGCTTCTGGCTGGGCTCAGGGGACGATTGCTCCATGACGGCACAGTCCTCTCTTCGCTAGCCCAAGGAGCAACAGGTGCAGCCCAACTTTGGTGAAGCCTCTTTTTGCCAGGTCCCTGGTCAGCAGGACAGTCCTTTTCCCTAATACTAGGTGAGATCCAAGTACCTCTTTTATGCCCAAAACTGCCCTTAGGGGAGGTTGTGGTCAGTAGCCAATGGGCTACTAGGTTTCCTCCCGCTTGATGACAGCTTCCTGGGAAGTGTGACATCTAGCTATCCCAGAGAGCTCTATTCTGACCACTCCCAAGATGTCTGTGTGGATCTTGGCAGTCAGCCCTAGAGGTGCCTACCTGTGGGCTACACGCCCATGGACAAAGGGGTTTGGCCAGTGTGTTCTCCTCTCTGTCCCCAATGCCAACCAGTCTACCCAAACAAAAGAGCAGCCCCTTCAAAGGCGGCTTACCCTATGAAACTCACCTTTTGGGCTAACACTCCATGTGGCTTCCTGCCAGAAGGAGGTAACACCTCCTCAAGCAGCAGACCTCCATTTTTACCTGTCCTGGGAGTGGTTTACACATCTACCCTGGCTGGCAAAAGACTGTCTCGTGGTTAGCATCTGCAAATGGGAAAACTGGAAAACTTGGGCAACAGCGTGGCAACTTTCTAAACGTCTCCACAGAAAGAGAGAGGGGTCCTACTCTCCAAAGGGACAGGACACCAAAATGACACTAGGTCTAGAAGTAATTCTCTTTGGGAAACATCAATAGCAAACCAAACCAATCACTCATCACTTCTACAATTAAACAGTCGGAGAATATAACAGTAGCCAACAATTCAAATATGTGAATGTTTATTCATTAAGTAAATACAATTCGTTAAAAAATATTTAAAAAGAGTAATCAGCTCAAATATTAAAACCACAATTTCATCCACAATTATTGCATGATAGAAAACACATTAAAAAACAAAGTGCAAATCAGCTATATGAATCAGCATTGGGAATCCAATCCACATCTAATTCTTATTGTGTAATAAAATACACCAAATGATAAACACAGAATAATAAAGAACGACCAAGAAGCGACGCGTTTCGGTGGTATCAGCAGGTCCAACCACCTTCTTCAGGCTTTACAATAAAAAGTATCCCAGCACTTTGAATCGTAATCTGGGCGTACGGACTCTGTACGGGATAATTTACACCCGATAGTTAGTCTTCAGAACCGTATAGTAGCAATCTTTGCTGGGATTTTTCTCCTATTCCCAACTGTATAGCAGTAGAGACTATCACAGTATTTTCATAAGAACAGATACAGAGATTGCTTAATCCCGGCTGTTTGGATTTTAACATAGCTGTGAATACGGCAGCAACAACTATATGACAAGGAAAGGATAAAGTTTGAGCCTCATTTTATTATTACAATGAAGGGTTGAGCGTTCGCCTACAAAGATTGGCATTATCGGGACAGACAAATCCATGGACTAATTCCTGTAGAGGTCACCAATGAAAATACTGTGATAGTCTCTACTGCTATACAGTTGGGAATAGGAGAAAAATCCCAGCAAAGATTGCTACTATACGGTTCTGAAGACTAACTATCGGGTGTAAATTATCCCGTACAGAGTCCGTACGCCCAGATTACGATTCAAAGTGCTGGGATACTTTTTATTGTAAAGCCTGAAGAAGGTGGTTGGACCTGCTGATACCACCGAAACGCGTCGCTTCTTGGTCGTTCTTTATTATTCTGTGTTTATCATTTGGTGCATTTTATTACACAATAAGAATTAGATGTGGATTGGATTCCCAATGCTGATTCATATAGCTGATTTGCACTTTGTTTTTTAATGTGTTTTCTATCATGCAATAATTGTGGATGAAATTGTGGTTTTAATATTTGAGCTGATTACTCTTTTTAAATATTTTTTAACGAATTGTATTTACTTAATGAATAAACATTCACATATTTGAATTGTTGGCTACTGTTATATTCTCCGACTGTTTAATTGTAGAAGTGATGAGTGATTGGTTTGGTTTGCTATTGATGTTTCCCAAAGGGAATTACTTCTGGACCTAGTAACTTTCTAAACGTTGCATGTAACAAAAGGTTACTTTAAATTTGACTTGGGCATCAGGTCAGTTTGATATAAAAAGTTGTTCGATACCATCAAGTACCAACTTCAGTAGTCTCACTCAGAAGTTACCACAGCTGAGTTTTCAGCATGGGACCCTGTACTGTGCTATGGGGCTACTAGTCTCTCTCTCAGTTAAAACAACAATTGTGAGTTTTTACTGTTAGAACATATAAAACCCATGTTCTACTTTTTAATATGTTGCACCCTGCCTTAGAATTTGGGCATACCCATCCCACTTAGGGCGAAAAGTGTTACAGCAAACAAATGATGGACGGAATCAGTCTTGACCCTGTGCCCCATGGGAACAGTCCAGACCGAACTGCCAGGCCAGGTCCTCCCTGGACCGGAAACAAGCATCCTGGGACCGGTTTCAGGGTATGTCACCCTTCTTCAGCCAGGCTAGCTTGAATCCAGTGGCGCAGTGAGCAAGGGACCCACGTCTGGGCATACCCATCCCACTTAGGGCGAAAAGTGTTACAGCAAACAAATGATGGACGGAATGCTGACAATCAAAAAATTCACCCCCAGTCAAGAGATCTGGGTTAAATCCATCATTCTTTTGCTCACCATGCCACCGCAGTTTAGACCAGGCCATATGCAAATCAGTCTTGACCCTGTGCCTCATGGGAACAGTCCAGCCCGAACTGCCAAGCCAGGTCCTCCCTGGACCGGAAACAAGCATCCTAGGACCGGTTTCGGGGTTTCACCCCTCTTCAGCCAGGTTAGCAGGCCTCAATGCACTCTAAGTCGAAATACCAGCTGCATCACTTCAAAACTTTGGGGGTGATCATGCAAAAAGAGGCATTTTCTTATAAACACCACACTCAAACCTCACTGCAGAACAATGAAAGGCATAAGAGGATACCAGTATAACAGGTCTTTTAGAAGACGCGCTACTTGGGGTGAGCTAAACAAATATGGCTGGTCAGGAAGACACATGAAGGAGGACGAGGCAGCCAAGCATCCCTTCTCAGTGGCTACTACCAAGCACAGAACGTCAGATAGGTGGGACTCAAACCCTTAGATTTGCAGTATGCAACACATTCGGGCAGGAACCCTTAGAATGAGTTTGCAGCATGTTTTCAGGCAGCCGACCTTCAGCTGTAAACAACTTGTCTCGGATTGGCAAGGCTCAGTCTCAATGCATGTAACAAAGCGTCTGAGGATTATGTGGATGGCGAGTCCATCCTACTGGGAAAGCGAGTCTGCCCTGTGGGGGAAAGGAGGAGGGGGCGACTGCGGATTTCAGATAGATCGGTGTACCATGTCCTCCGAGCTCAATCTTGAGCAATCACGATCAGTTGTGCTTGACCCTCCTTCAGCTTCTGCAGGTCCTATGGAAGAAGGGGATTGGCAGGAAGGCATTCAGCAGACCTCGCAACCAGCTGAAATTCAAGGCATCCCCCAGGAAACCATTCGAGAAGACGTATATATCACTAAACCGAGGGCACAAGCAATCCAGGGCCATGGCAAAGAAATCCATGCATGGACACCCCAATCTGAGAAGATCAGATCTGTTACTCACTCATGGTCCTCTCCGCAGAGGCTTACTCCTTCACACTGAAGGTGCTCGCAAGGCAGACCACCTCTCGGAAAAAGCCCCGCCGCAGGGCGACCTGCCATGGATGTAAGGCCCACCAACGCAGGGTGCAAGAACAGAAGGATGGGGGTTGTGTGTCTGACTGGATTTGAATGGTGCTAGATGGAGGGACAAAGGCCTTTGGGAGAAGACTGACTGCCCACAATTCAAGCAGACTTGTGTGCAGCCATTGCTCTGACCAAAGGACCCACATGGTCATCTCCTCCAGAGGGCTCCGGTCCATTGAAAGGCATCGGTAACAATGGAGGCGGTGACCTCGGAGGACTTAAAGGATGACCCACCATCAGCCTGCAGGGACACATCCACCAGTAGGGGTCCAGGAGGACAAAGTGTAATATGTGCGTCCGAAAGACTGCCCTGATGCTGCAGCGCGGTCATCTTAAACCAGACAAAAAAAGAAACTAGAAAAACTCTTACCCCAAGCGATGTACGATGAACACGCAATCTATGTTGTGTTGTTACAAATTTGCATATAAATATGTACTTTTTTTATACAGACACAAAGGCTCATTCTAAAATAATTCGGAAAGGATTTTTTAAATTTCATCACATCAAATAATGTATAATAAAGTTGTACCAGGATAACTAAATCTGAGTACAACCCTATCACCCTCCAGCCTCAAAACCAAAATATCCAAAAGTCTATCGTTTGTATCTGTTTATGTTGAGGTGCGGCTTGCGCCTGTTTGCTCATTCGTACAGATATTTGAAACAGAAGGTCTAATCTAATGGTTTGGAACACGTGACGGCGCACGGTCACAACCAAGGGGGGGCGATGTTTGCGCTCCCTTCGATTGCAGCAACCTTGGATGTTGACTGGCATGGGAGCTATACGGTCCAACACAGGTATGTTACGTGCATTTTTAAGAGGCTGTTCATTTGGTGAAACGGAGTAGTGCATGTTTATACATAGAGTAGGGGTCGCTACTCAGCTATGGAGACGATGTGTTTCAGCCAAGCCGATGGCCTCTTATATGGATGAGCAGCTAATACAACCTCACCTTTTTGAGCGCGTTGAGTTGGAGGGTTTTACCTTTTCTTTTGGTCGGTGTCATCACAGCATTTCCTGCATGTTTAGTTTGCTGTTGGAGAGACTAAAAGACAATTGTTACATGAGGCCACTTACTTGACAAATGTTTGCCTGCATCTGTTTGTCGTTTCCAGGGAATTTGTTTTCTCATCTATACTGCTGCTCAGCCACAAACTCGGGCCTCAATACTGCTTAGAATGTTATTATGTTTTATGCTTGATGTGCAGTTTTACATTCGCGAAGCCCTGATCAGGGACATTTTAAGGATTGGGGGGGCCCTGGGCCAAACATATTTTGGGGACCCCTGTTCTGAACAGCTTCGAATTTATGATCCAGTTTCAACTCTTTCACGCCCTCTTTGGCCAGGTCACTGACAGTGCCCAGGTACACTCGTCCAAATTCGCAATATTGTAATACAGCAGCAGCTCAGTAGTATTACTGTGAATAATCTCTGACACCCTCCCGTTTCTGGCATGCGAGGTCCTGTTATGATCCAAAAGAAACTTTTTTCATGAGTGTTTCATGAAACAAACAACATTTCTCTGCAAAATGTCTATAATAGACTCTCGCACATCACCCACATTAACAAGCATTTGCAATGCAATCGGTCTCGCTTTTAGGACCTTATAAGTGTTAACGAAGCTGACATTTTTTGTGCAAAATGATATGTGGCTTCCAGTGACAGACAGTGCGAGAGAAGCTGCACTCTCCTTTCCTTTCAGAAATACATTCTCACCATGCATGGAATGCCTCTGTGAGCTGGCGGCAGTTGTGTCCATGTGGGTTCGCACAAGCAGAGCCTCGAGGGGGTGTCAACGAGGACAGACTGGAAGTGGAGAGAGTAGTTCAACAGGCACAGTGGCACCGTAGCCCAGCAGTCTGAGGGGCCCTTTGTATTCCAGTTGTTTCTTTTCTACCCAACCAGGGAGAAGGGGGGTCCAAGAAAAGCTTGTCATGTTGGCCTTGGGCAGTGTTATTTATTTATTTTATGCAAGCATATGCAAGACACTAACACGTTTGACACGTAAAGGAGTTGTTCTGCAGCGCAGACACGCCAGCCTCGTTTTCTGGCTGCTGTCCACAGGTGATCAGTACTGCCGTTACCTGTATGAGACGCCAATGCTGAGCAGAAGCAAAACGTGAACGACAATTCAACAGGTCATTGAACTGAAATCCTCTCGAAGTATTTTTGTTTTTGGTCTTTTTGAAAAACATGAGACTGGCAGGACAGCTAATGTGGGTATCTAGGCCATTCTGAAAAACAACAGTGCCGATGATGTATAGGATAGAATACATTATAAAAAGATATATGGTGCTACGCAAATAAACTGCAAACCATACACGGTACCAATGTACATATAGAAAAGAAGCTTAATGGTGCGTTAAAGGGGCTTGAAGGAGTACCTTCTGGAACATATGATGACGTGTAACGGTGAAATCAAATACATGTATAGCCAATGTCTTATAGAAAAAGATATTTACGCCACGTGATGTAGAGGGCTATGGCTCTGGTAAGGGGCAGTATATTCAATGGACTCTAATATATGCATGTTGTTTGAGTTTTACCCGATTCCTCAGCGGGCTTCTGCAGACAGGGACTGGTCTTGTGTGACTCAGAGTATGCACTGCCGGTAGCCTGCTCCTGCAGGCCAGTTCTTTTGTCACTCTCGCCTGCCTGCCGCAGCACTTTCTCCGTGCTCCTGACAGGTCAGGTAAAAGAACCAAACACAATGTTTTCATTTAGTCCCAGTATGTGACAATAGACCCGATTCAGGCCTCAATAGAAGTCAATGGGAGAAATACATTCTCCCGATTATAGTTAAAAACCTCCCACTTTTCCCTTCTAAAACGTTGGCATGTATGTTTCCTACTCACGAATGAGAGCTTTGAAAACTCTTAAGGGTAGCATTGCAATATCCGAGGATCTGTATATGAACTGACACTTTCCAAGAACTGGCTATACTGCTAAATAATAAGAAAACATCGATACAATGATTAAACTGACACCTCTGACCATCTGTAGCCACCAAACAAACTCTCGCGGGCTCCATGTTCTAACAAAATAACTGGAAACCTAACGGTAAAAATACTATGCAATGAATTATTCATGAATTCCCACGGGATAAGAAACAGAAATATGTACGAAAGTCTCCTTTACAAAACAATACAAAATAGTAGTGGAAAGGCATGTGCGACTGTGCCGGAACCATAGAATTTATGAAAGAATTGTTATAGGTGCCATAGAAACGGAGAGAAAATGTGTTTCTCACATCAGCCACTAGCAGCATGTTTCCCATTGCAATCACCCCTCTGGTGTGAGCTGAATAAATGCCAATTCCTACCCAAGTGTTAATATTTAATTCCACTTAATGGAACTTTAAAATATATGTCCATATTAGAGTGCTATTTTTTATGTTTTATTGTTTTGCTGATGCACCATGAAAATGACTTCTTCAAAGTGGATTCCATGCCGGAAAACTAAGTTAATTGAGGACTCATCCCGTGATGCCATATCCTGTGATGTAAAAGTATGCAAATCAGAGAGGCCTAGGACATTGTTTCTGCCAGGGAAGCCCAAAAAACTAGAACCGTCCGTGACTCTCCCACTTCTACCATGAGGTGATACACCTTTTAGCGCGCACTGTGTAATAACCATTCCACACAATTAAAAGCTTCCCTCCCGAATACGAGTTAATTTGAGACCGTAAAACTCTCTCATGAGGCAATTTCCCATTACCATGACGGCTTCCCTTATGAGTATGTTTATTAATCAACCGGAAGGCAAAATATGTTTACATTTTGGATACAGATCTCATTGTCGTTGTTATACATACATAACTATTCGTGCGTAGCAGAACAGTTAACTAGTCAATGAAAAAGAAAATTGGACGCATGTAATATACTTACTAGAATGTCGAATAAGCCAAGCCATTCCCCTAGCTTTCTAAGTAAGCAACTGTAGAAAGAGTACTCCGATCTGCAACCCGGATCAAGAGTGCGTAGTTTGTATGCAGAATGATTTCAGAGACAAGCGCAGACATGCGTGCTAAAATAGTTTCCTCCTTCAAGTTACCATAAATTGAATTCATATACACTTATCTTCGAAAGATTGCTAGCCCCCCCTCCTGTCTACTGCAATGGTAAAAGAGACTGCATCTAAAGCACAAGTTATTAACTTGTGTAATGATATATCTGTAAGAGACAGTAGTTAGTGACAGATTCCTTACCTTAGAATATCCCCAGGCGTCAGGCTGAATCCGGAAAGTTTTTTGCGTAGCAGTACCCTTGCGCGTCGGTAGGCGGCGTCGTGCGGCTCCGCGTCCGTCGTCGGCGTCGTGGTCGCCGGGATGACGTCGCGGGCAGTACTTAGACGCCGCCCCTGCGCGCTGACGTCAGTTCTGTACACGACTTTCCGCGCCAGGAACGCAGAGCCATGCAAGAAGCTGACATAGGTGTCTGAAAAATACTAGGGCCCTGAAAGGGATGTCCTTAACCCTAGAAATCAGTTCGCAGAACGGGGAGGATGGGTGGGGCGGTAGGAATCTGTCACTAACTACTGTCTCTTACAGATATATCGTTACACAAGTTAGTAACTTGTGCATCTGAAAGAGACACGTTAGTGACAGATTCCTTACCTTAGAATAGATACCCCAGCAATACCAACCCCGGTGGTGGGTCTGCGAACAAAGATCAGACATGGAAGTCCCGGAGGACAGAACGGCCAAAGAAGCCGTCCCTCCGGACCTGACTGTCAAGGCAGTAATGCTTTGTAAACGTGTGCAGCGAGGCCCACGTAGCTGCCTGACAGATATCCTGCAGCGGAACACCACGGCCCAAAGCCGTGGTAGCAGCCGTTGCCCTGGTGGAATGGGCACGCAGCCCAACAGGAGGCTCCTTCTTAGCCAAAGAATAGCAGGCTTTGATACACAAGGTCACCCAGCGGGAGATGGTTCTCTTGTGCACCGCCCGACCTTTTTTGGCGCCCACGTAGCCAACAAAGAGCTGGTCATCCACCCGGAAATGGTGTGTGCGGTCGATGTAAAAGGAAAGCGCACGTTTTGGGTCCAGACGGTGGAGCCTCTCTTTCTCTCTGGAAGGATGCGGAGGCGGAAAGAAGGTGGGCAAAGTGATGGTCTGCCCAATGTGGAAGGCAGTAACCACCTTTGGCAAGAAGGACGGACGCGTCCGAAGAACAACCTTGTCTGGATGGACAGACAGAAAGGGAGGTTTACATGATAGAGCCTGGAGCTCACTCACCCGCCGAGCGGAGGTGATGGCCACCAGAAAGGCAGTCTTCAGAGTCAGAAGACGAAGAGGACAGTTATGTAGAGGCTCAAAGGAGCGCACATAAGAAAGGTAAGAACCAAGTTCAAGTCCCACTGAGGCATCACAAACGGAACAGGAGGGAAGAGGTGTGTAATGCCTTTTAGAAACCTGTTAACAACAGGGGACTTGAAAAGGGAGGGCTGATCAGGAAGCCTGAGGAAGGCCGAGATGGCACAAAGATAGCCCTTGATGGTACCCAGGGCAGAACCCTGTTGGGCCAGGGAAAGAAGGAACAGGAGAACCTCAGAGAGAGGGGCAGAAAGGGGATTCACAGCCTTTGCTGTGCACCATGCCACAAACTTGTTCCACCTGCAGGCGTATACCACCTTAGTGGAGGGACGCCTGGCTGCCAGAATCACATCACAAACTTCGGGAGGCAAGTCGAAGGGAATCAACTGCCGCCGCTCAATCTCCACGCAAGCAGGTGGAGGCTGGACAGGTTCGGGTGGAGGACCGTCCCCTGCTGCTGCGACAGAAGATCCTCCCGAAGAGGCAGACGGATCGGGGGATCTACGCTCATACTGAGTAGCTCGGGATACCAAACTCTTCGAGCCCAGTCCGGAGCCACAAGAATGACTTGGGCCCGGTCGTGCTGAATCTTCTTCAACACTCTGGGTAGAAGTGGTATAGGCGCAAAGGCGTACAACAGACCGCAACTCCACTCGCGACGAAAAGCGTCGCTGAGCGAGTGCCGCCTTGGAAATTCCAACGCGCAGAACTGATGACATTGCGCGTTCTCTTCGGTGGCGAATAGTTCTAACCAAGGCTCTCCCCACTGTAGAAAGAGTCCTTGCGCCACTTCCGAGTGAAGACGCCATTCGTGATCCATCATGCACCTGCGGCTGAGTTCGTCCGCCCTGGCGTTCAGGGAACCTGCCAGGTGTTGAACCATCAGGAACATGCCCTGATGTTCCAGCCATGTCCAGAGGCGCAGAGCCTCCTGACAAAGGGTCCACGACCCCACCCCGCCTTGTTTGTTGCAGTACCACATGGCGGTGGTGTTGTCTGTGAACACCTGCACTACCTTTCCTTTGACAGAGGGAAGGAATGCCTTGAGTGCAAGTCGGATCGCCCGGAGCTCCAGAAGGTTGATATGCAGCCGGGACTCCGCCGGAGACCAGAGGCCTCTGATCTCCGCCTCTCCCATGTGACCGCCCCATCCCAGAAGGGACGCGTCCGTCACAACTGTGTGCTCTGGCTGGGGAAGGGAGAGGGATCTGCCCATGACCCATTGCCGGTTCGAGAGCCACCACTGCAACTGTTTTGCAGCCCCCTCCGAGATCTGGACGTGATCGGACAGATTGCCCTGGTGCTGCGCCCACTGGAACTTCAGGTCCCACTGCAGAGCCCGCATATGCCATCTGGCATGATTGACCAGCAGGATGCAGGAGGCCATGAGGCCCAGCAGCCTCAGGGTCATCCGTACCGAAACCCAGGATAAAGGCTGAAAGATCGGAATCATAGCCTGAATATCCCGGACTCGCCGTTCGGGAGGATAGGCCCGAAACTGCGTCGTGTCCAGAACTGCTCCGATGAAAAGGAGATGTGGAGAGGGAATCAGATGCGACTTCGGCACATTGATGGAGAACCCCAGCGAGTGCAGGAGTTCGGCCGTAGTCTGGAGGTGGGAGACGACTGCCTGGGACGAGCCCGCCTTCAGTAGCCAGTCGTCGAGGTAGGGGAAGACTGGAACCCCTGCCCGGCGCAGATGAGCTGCGACCACCGCCATCACTTTCGTGAACACCCGAGGGGCACTTGTAAGGCCAAAGGGGAGCACGGTGAACTGAAAATGCTCAAGGCCTACCGTGAACCGCAGGTAACGCCGGTGGGCCGGCAGGACGGGGATGTGAAAATAAGCGTCCTGCAAGTCCAACGCTACCAACCAGTCTCCAGGGTCGAGGGCAGTCAAGACCTGAGCTAGGGTGAGCATCTTGAACTTCTCCTTCCGGAGGAAGCGATTGACGTTCCGGAGGTCCAAGATAGGACGCATGTCCTCCTTGTCCTTTTTGGGCACCAGGAAGTAGTGGGAGTAGCAACCACGTCCTACTTCTGGGGTCGGAACATGCTCGATGGCCCTCTTGGCCAAGAGGGCCGTGACTTCCTTCTGCAGAAGTACCAAGTGATCCCCTGACATGCGGTGGAATTGAGGTGGCATGGCTGGGGGGTGGTCTCGAAGGGGAGGGAGTAGCCCCTTCGGACAATGTCCAAGACCCACCTGTCCGAGGTGATGGGACGCCAGTGGTGAAGGTGATGGCGGACCCTGCCCCCTACTGGCGTGCTGTGCACCGGAAAGGAGGGACTAGGAGGGCTTGGAGGCCGCGGACGGGTTGGAGGTGGTGGCCTGACCCGCACGCTGGTTGCCCGAACCGCCACGGCGGTAGCCACGTCCTCGGCCACGCGTAGACGCTTGCTGCGCGGGCCGGTGGCTGGGCAGCTGACGTGACTGGGCGCCCCTTCCGTGGCCACGAAAGGGGCAAAAAGCAGAGGTGAGCGGAGGGCGTACAACAGAAAGGCCCAGGGACTTGGCCGTGGCCCGTGAGTCCTTAAACCGCTCCAGCGCATGGTCTGCCTTTGAACCAAAAGACCGACTCCATCAAAGGGCATGTCCATGAGTGTATTCTGGACATCACCCGAGAAACCAGTTGTCCTCAGCCAGGCGTGGCGACGTAGCGCCACCGTCGTCGCAAGCGATCTGCCCAGCGAGTCGGCGGTATCAAGGCCACAACGAATGGTGTATTTAGCCGCATCTCGCCCTTCCGCAATGGCGCGGGTAAGCAGTGTCTGGACCTCCTCAGAACACTGCGGCAAAACAGCCGCCACCGAATCCCACAGGGAGTGGGTATATCGGCCCAAAAGGCAAGCGGTGTTGACGGACCGCAAGCCAGCACTGGAGGAAGAAAAAGCCTTCTTCCCAAATTGGTCCAGGCGTTTGGATTCCCTATCCGGAGGGGCAGTAGGGAAGGCGGTTTGGGAGGCAGAGGCTTGGACAACCAAGCTCTCAGGGGTGGGATGTTGGGAGAGAAACAAGGGGTCGCCCGGAGCAGGGCGATGGCGTCGGGCCACGTTCCTATCCACAGGAGCCCCTGTGGTGGGTTTGGACCAGGCACCCAAAAGAACGTCAATGAGTGCATCATTAAACGGCAGCACAGTCTCCGAAGAGGAAGCCGCCGGCTGAAGCACTTCTGTCAGGAGGTTAGTCCTGACGGCCACAGTAGGCAACTGGAGATGTAAGGCTCCAGCTGCTCTACGCAACACCGTTGCAAAATTAGCTCCCTCCTCCGTAGCCACGGGAGGAGACAGCATGCCAGTGTCAGGGGAGGTGTCTAGACCACTGGCATCCCCAAGTTCCTCAGCCCAGTCCGGATCAAACTCACACTGTTGTGTGAGAGGGTCCTCAGACCCCTCCCAGCTCTCCTGGTCCTCCTCCTGTTCAAAATATGGAGGAGGAGGGACATTTGGGACCCAAGGTCTCATCGGCGCCGGAGCCGGCGTCGAGCGACGTCGGTCCGGCTCCATGTCCGGAGCCGGAGAGAGCCGGGGACCGACGCCGTCCGGAGCCCCGGACGGCGTCGGGAACGGCACCGGGGACGTCGGCGTCGGTGTGGTTAGGTCAACCGGCGTCGATGGAGGTCGCGGTACCACCGGAGCCGGGATCGAGGCCGGGGCCGGAGCCGAGGCCGGGAAGAAGGCTGGTGGGACAGGCGGCGCCGGGACCGGAGTCGACGGCGGCGCCGGGGCAACCCCATCAGGGCCCGTGGGGCCCGAAGGCGCACCGGAGGGACCTGAAGGCCCGAAGAGGCGGGCCATGGCCGACAGGAATTCCTGTATTTCGGCCAGAGTCGCCCCCGAACCCGGAAAGAACGGGTAATTCGGGGGTGGCTCTACAGGCATGCCCGGGGCCGCGGGGAAGGTGACGACTGGGGCCTCAGCCGAGTCGCGAGACCGGCGAGGCGAAGTCTTAGAGCCATGACGCCTCTTAGACTTCTTGTGCTTCGACTTACCGGAGGAGCGCGAAGACTTGGATTCCGACGAACGGCGGGGACTCCGCGACCGGCCCCTCGACCTCTCCCGGGACCGGGGCTTGGCGCGGAGCCGACTGCCGGACCTCGAGTAGCTTTCGAGACCGCTCTCGCAAAGCCTTCGGATGAAGTTTCCGGCAGTCAGGGCACTAGTGTGGGTTGTTGACTCACACAAATTACGGGGGTTATTGGGTATTTCCCCCGACCTGGCAGCACCGTTCACATACTCCGGCTATTGTTACATAAACGCGTACGAGTCTGAGCGCCTACTCCCTGTTGTACGAAAAACCCTACACAACTTAGCTCCTAGGGCACGACTTCGTGTCGTGGTCTCGGCCGAGACAGAAGAGACACTCGAGATGCGGGTCCGTGATCCACATCATGTGACCACAGGCCTCGCATGGCTTGAAGCCGGGCATCCCAACGACACCTTAGGAGTCGTGAAGACTCGACGAAGAAACAGTGAAAAAAAGGATAGTCAAAAAGTGACTAGGGCACTGCTCTTCCCGGATCTGCGCTTACTGGCGCGGAAAAAGAAGAACTGACGTCAGCGCGCAGGGGCGGCGTCTAAGTACTGCCCGCGACGTCATCCCGGCGACCACGACGCAGACGACGGACGCGGAGCCGCACGACGCCGCCTACCGACGCGCAAGGGTACTGCTACGCAAAAAACTTTCCGGATCCAGCCTGACGCCTGGGGATATTCTAAGGTAAGGAATCTGTCACCAACGTGTCTCTTTCAGATCTCCACTACACGACGGCCCAGTGACGTTTACTTCCAGCTTGCAAATGAGGAACAATGACCAGTTTCGCTGTTACAAAAAACACCGCAAACAATGAACAATGACAAGTTTCATCAATATAAACAATCATTTGCAATGCAATAGCACTCGCATTTACGCGAGACCTATTGCATTGCAAACGGGAGTGCAAAGGGGCAGGGGGGCGAGAAGGCTTGAACAACGGGAGTGTGGGGGGCGAGAAGACACGGACTGCGGGAGGGGGGGAGAAGGCACGGGCAACCTTATTAAAGAAAATAGTGCTCACAATCTATATAACACATACCGTGCAACACTCGAAGTAAAGGGGCCAGTAGCCATGGAAGCATACAATGACGACATGGCCATATTAAGGCGGGACTAACAAGCCTCAATCAGTCAGAAGGCAGCATTTACGAAAGACAATGACATAAGCCACTTAAAAACATGGGCGGAGCTTCCACGCCATACTTCATTACTGCATGACTTGCAGAGCGAGCAGCACATGCGTGCTGCCGCTATAGGCTCGACCTAAAAATGAATTAAAGGAAAACGGTATTTAAAGCAGTCTGTTGAGGAATTATTCAAGGTCTTCAGGGCAAGACTCTCTGTGAAACAGAGCTGGCTCTATCAGGCTCTGGGCCAGAGCCCACTTTGCCCATGCCTTAAAACGTCTCTGGCCCCGATGTCGTCAGTGGGGTTTACAGGGACTATGTGAGAGGCCAGGTTTGAATCTGGTATAGATTCATTCTTTTGTGTGACAACACGGATAGGCTATTCTTCCTTCTGCTAGGCTTACAGTGTTCTTTGGATATAGACATAATGGTGATACATAGAGAAGAATATGTTTTATACATGCTTCCTAAAGTTTCCCAACTATGTGTGGAATACCGGAGAGAGACTGGCTTCCTTTCTTAAGTAAGTTTGGCAAACATTTCTCAACATGAATATTTCGACCTCTACAGCTAACTGGGATTTGCCCTCTTGATGTACTTTCACACAAACAAGTTCATATAATGATTGTGGTATTAACATAATGGAATTATATTGTACATATGTTTCATGAACTTTAAATGTAAGTAAGTTAGCTTATACTGTGAAACAAACAAGTTACTTACCTTCGGTAGCATCTTATCTGGAAGAGACAGGCTATAGCTACAGATTCCTTTTCTTTGAATTCTCCCCAGGTGCCAGACTGGATCCGGAAATGTTTCAGCAGTACCTCTGCGTGTTGGTAGGGGGCTTCATGCAGCTCCGTAGCGACGTCATCCACTGAATGTGACGTCGACGGAGTCCATATTAAACTCCCCCCCCCAACCCCCATGCGGACGTCTGTTTTCTCCCGTGGCTCTTTTCCACGCCAAAAACACAGCGGGCACTTAAGAAAACTGCCCATGGAAATAGTGTGCCAAAAAAAGACATCTTTGTGCCAAAGAATACTAAGCCCTAATGAAAGGCATCACAATGCTAAGACAAGGATCTTTTAAGTAAAAAGAAACCAGTTTGCAGAAGGAGGGGGATAGGAGGGAGGGTAAGGAATTTGCGGCTAGATCCTGTCTCTACCAGATAAGACATTACCGAAGGTAAGTTACTTGCTCATCTGATAGAGCCATCGAGCTGCAGATTCCTTACCTTTGAATTAGATGCCAGAGCAATACCATCCCCGGAGGAGGGTCTGCGAACTGGTCCTACTAAAAGTCCCCGAATAAAAATAGACATTCTAGAATAAGATAGAAGAGATCGGACGGTGGTGAGGAAGAGCATATACTGCACCATAAGAGCTGTGGTGAAAACCACACATAACTGAAGTCAGAAAGACATCGAAACACATGGGAATAGCGTTACCCATGGCAGAGGAGCAAAAATGTGCTGAAGACAACAGGCAATATAAACAAATACTACGAAGCTCCCATGGTGGGATCTGAACCCGTGATCGGCTGGTGTTAGGGGAACCAGGGACAACCGCCAGTGCCATAGAGCTGTAGCTCCTTGCCTTTAGAAATCAAGTATTTAAGCCAAACCTGCTCTGAGAAGCACTGAGAAGGGGTGGGGTCCCAATCAGGATGGAGAAAGCATTGACCAATGCATTAACAGAAATATATATCGAAGAGAACAACCTCCATTGGTATAGAACCAACTCATGTTGTGAGAAAAACCCGAGAGATAAGTAAACACCTCTGGGATCACCGAACCCTCAGAGGAGGAAAAGAAAAACAATTGCATATGGAACAACCATGTTAAGGTCACACCGCAATGAAAGGCGTATTCACGTAAGCATATACGCAAGTCCTTTGAAGAAAGGGATCAGAACAAAAGACCTGCAAAAAAAAACCAAAAAAAAACCACACACACACGCACGCACGCACACACACACACACACACACACACACACACACACACACACACACACACACACACACACACGTTACCATCCTTGTGGGGACTATGTGTGAATACCTGCCTTGTGGGGACTAACCTTTCCCAGTGTTTTAAAAATATACCAATAATGGAAAACTGTTAAGAAAAAATTCATAATACAGGATCCTGCTTCAAATTTGCAAATATGTTGTTTTTTAACCGCGCGCACAGAACCATCTTTGTGGGGACTTGCTCTATAATTTTCATTTGCTATTGAATACAGTCATGGGCACGTGGCTTAATGTTTATTTTATCAGCAAGATATGGAAATAACATCATAACCTTTTCATATATCAATGGCTTCATGTATTCTATGGGTACACAATAGATGAATTGTGTTAATAAAGTGCCAGAAATTAACATATATCAGGATTTCAGAAGGGAATTTAAAACTGTATGTAGCTCTTTGCTTAGTGCTCAAAGTTTTAAGATATAAGTAGGAGTGGGAGTAACTCACATAATTTGATGTAGTGTCATTAGATGAAATTACACCAAATTATGCAAAATTTTGCTGAATTATGCAAAGAGCATATCCTAGCATTTAGCACTTTTTTCAGAGCGCAAAATGCACCTCGCAGCCAAAATGGACATGAGGATGCATTGTGTGCTAAGAAAATAGCTAAGAGAATACCTCTAAATGCAAACGAACCCAAACAGCAGTAGTCAGCAGTCAATCGTGCCCACTATATTCGTTGTTCCTGTGCTACTGCGGCATGATTTCTGTGCCAAATTAGTCCTAAATACGCGAACGGGCAGAGTAACGTGAAATTACTGCAATTACTCTGACTACTCTGCATAATGAAAATTTCACCCAGGTCTAGAGATAAAGGATTAACACATGGATAAATTAAATGATGGAATCATCAATGTTGTCTAGTAGAACTTAGTGTGACTAATTTTATTTATTTCAAAGTAGCTAATAGACCATATCTCCCTAGCAATTATATGTAATGTTAATGTTTGCATAGGAATGGTGTGTGATGATGCACACAGAGGTCATATGTGATCATAGAAATATCATGGACTCTTCAGAGACACTGTCTAAAACCCTGTTGAAAGTCCCCACAGAGGTAACATGTGAAAATAATGATGTTCAAGTACCACAAAGATAGTTTATGATTATAAGAATGTTCAAGTCCTAACACAAATGGTGTATGAAAGTAATCTTGTTGAAGTCCCCACAAAGATACTGTGTGATTATAATGATATTCAAGTCCCCACAGAGATAGCATGTAGTTATTGTAATGTTTAAGTTCCCACAGAGATAGTGTGTGGTTACTGGGCTAATATTTGGTTATTAGGATGTTCAAGACGTCACAGAGATGGTGTGTGAATGTAGGCATCTTCATGTCCCCTCAAAGATAGTGTGTAAAGATAATGTTCAAATCTCCACACAGAAAGTGTGTGAAGATAATGATGCTCAAGTCTTTACAGAGTTAGTGTGTGATTATAGCCATGTTCAAGCCTCCTCATAGTTTGTGTTTACAGTGGTTTTCACGTCTCTCCTGGAAAGGTGTGTGGACATTATCATGGCCAAGTCCATACAGTGAAAGTGTGTGAAGATAAATGTATTCAAGTCCCCACAGAGATAGTGTGTGATTATTGGGATGGTCAAGTCCCCACAATGATAGTGTGTGGTTACAGGGATATTCAAGTCCCCACAGAGATAGTGTGTTAGTAAAGATTTGTTCAAGTCCCCACAGAGATAGTGTGTGATTATTGGGATGTTCAAGTCCCCACCGTGATAGTATGTGGTTACTGGGATGTTTAAGTCCCAAAAGAGATAGTGTGTGGTTATGGAGATTTTCAAGATATCACAGAGATGGTGTGTGAAGGTAAGCATGTTCAAGTCCCCATAAAGATAATGC
This sequence comes from Calotriton arnoldi, assembly GCA_963921515.1. NCBI lineage: Eukaryota > Metazoa > Chordata > Amphibia > Caudata > Salamandridae > Calotriton > Calotriton arnoldi. The sequence continues at coordinate 2,581,457 of CAWUFW010000850.1, read as the reverse complement.
ATGTAGATAACATCTCCCAACAGATTGGGCCCAATTCACAAAGGTAGTGTGTGATTAAAGCAATGTTCAAGTCCCCACAGGGATAGTGTGTGATTATAGTGATGCTCAAGTCCCCACAAAGATAGTGTGTGATTATAGCGATGTTCAAGACCCCACAGAGATAGTGTGTGATTATAGTGATTTTCAAGTCCCCACAGAGATAGTGCGTGATTATAGTGATTTTCAAGTCCCCACAAAGAGAGTGTGAATATAGTGATGTTCAAGTCCACAAAAATATAGTGTGTAGTTACTGGAATAGTTAAGTCCCCATAGAGATAGTGTGTTGTTATTGGGATGTTCAAGGCCTCATAGAGAGAGTGTCATGTTCAAAATGCCACAAAAATAGTGTGTGAAAATATTGTTCTTTCTTTTGTAACATTTCTTTATTGATTTTAGAGATCATTGCACACACCACTGCACCATGGCCACCTATGCAAATGTAGGAGGAGCTCATAAATTTGTTACATAGAAGGAGTAAGAAGAGTCATACAAAGAAAAAGGGCATAAGCTTAACAAACTATCTTGACCCACACCGTAACTCCTGAACATTCTAGGTCATAGTATAAGCCACCCTACCAATGTTAGTACTATGTAGACAAAAACAGAGTTCACACATGCGGTACTAAGAACTAAAAACAGTATCACCAGTAATATACCCAAATGTCCCGTCACAGTAAACATACCGTCGCACACCAACCACAGTACAAAATCATAGGTAGAGCATGTTCTACTTACCCAGTTGGAACATATATGTCCAGTGCCCTCCTTCCTTGTCCTACCTCTCAGTCAAATGTGATAGTGGCCACGCATGTGTGTCAGGGCTTACTCGGATGCCACATGATATGCCTTTGCTGCCTATTCTGTTTTATATCTGTCACCTATACCTATGCCTGGGGGGGGCAAAATGGGGGATGAAGCTAATATTCAATCTCCACACTGATAGTGCATGAAGATAATGATGCTCAAGTCTCCACTTCAGGCCTGCACGTGATGTGAGATTTTAATGGTTTTCAAGTGCTTACTGACAGAGGGCCTGATTCACAAAGGTAAACTTAGACCTGAAGTCTAAGTCTAAGGGCCTGATTATGACTTTGGTAGTCCTGGAAGGGGCCACCATGCCAGCGCCTGCTCCAGGACCACCAAAGTCGACTGCCACTCACCCGATTATGAGTATTTTCGTGGTCTGGCGAGCAGGCGGCGTGGCATCCCACGGCGGTGCAGTTTAAAGGCTCATAAGTGAGCCTTAGAATGCATTGCCGCTGGACTGCCAATGCACGTTCCTCCATGGCATGGACTGAGCAGTCAATGCCTAGCAGGAACAGGAGTGCATGCACACAGGGGGGGGTACTACATGGACCCCCTGCTTGCACCCCCCATGCTCAGGGGCAACACAGGGCCCTGTAGGGGCCCCTTTGTTTCCCCATCAACAGCCTTTTCATGGCGGGCTCACCGCCATGAAAAGGCTGGTGGTGGGGAAACTTGTAAACTGCACTGCCATGCATATGGCATCCCCAGACCGCTGCACCACCACCAGGGTTTAGGGATCCCTTGCGGTTGCGGTGGTCCCAAAGTGCTTTCATCACCGTACTCTTAATACGGCGGTTGAACCACTGGTGCAGCGGTCACCAACCACCACCGCACCTTCACCGCGAGTTTGGCGGTCCTATGGGCCACCAAACTTGTAATCAGGCCCCAAGTTTAGACCTGAAGTCCAAGTTTAGGTCTGAAGTCTAACTTTAGACCTCAGGTCTAAACTTAGACTTTAGGTCTAAACAGAGGCCCTGTTTCAAAAAGGTAAATTTACAGTTGTGTAAGTATACAATTGTTTGCTATTCACAAAGCTATTTTACTAGTAGTATCTTTACGACTACTGAGAGTCCCCGCATAAAAATATAGGACCGTTCTATCTTTTTATGTGAGGAGATTCCACAGTCATAAAGATACTACTAGTATGCCCAGACGTGGGTCCCGTGCTCTCTACGCCACTGGAGTCAAGCTAACCTGGCTGATGAAGGCTGATAGCCTGAAACCGGTCCCAGGATGCTTGATTCCGGTCCAGGGAAGACATGGCTTGGCAGTTCGGTCTGGACTGTTCCCATGAGGCACAGGGTCAAGACTGATTTGCATATGGCTATGTCTGAACTGGGGTGGCGTGGTGAAGCAAAATAACGATGGATTAAACCCAGATCTGTGACTGGGGGTGAATGTTTGCCAATGTGCAGCATTCCGTCCATCATCTTGTGTGTTTTGCATTTCGCCCTAAGTGGGAAGGGTATGCCCAGACGTGGGTCCCGTGCTCACTACGCCACTGGAGTCAAGCTATCCTGGCTGATGAAGGCTGATAGCCTGAAACCGGTCCTAGGATGCTTGATTCCGGTCCAGGGAAGACATGGCTTGGCAGTTCGGTCTGGACTGTTCCCATGAGGCACAGGGTCAAGACTGATTTGCATATGGCTATGTCTGAACTGGGGTGGCGTGGTGAAGCAAAATAACGATGGATTAAACCCAGATCTGTGACTGGGGGTGAATGTTTGCCAATCTGCAGCATTCCGTCCATCATCTTGTGTGTTTTGCATTTCGCCCTAAGTGGGAAGGGTATGCCCAGACGAGGGTCCCGTGCTCACTACGCCACTGGAGTCAAGCTATCCTGGCTGATGAAGGCTGATAGCCTGAAACCGGTCCTAGGATGCTTGATTCCGGTCAAGGGAAGACATGGCTTGGCAGTTCGGTCTGGACTGTTCCCATGAGGCACAGGGTCAAGACTGATTTGCATATGGCTATGTCTGAACTGGGGTGGCGTGGTGAAGCAAAATAACGATGGATTAAACCCAGATCTGTGACTGGGGGTGAATGTTTGCCAATGTGCAGCATTCCGTCCATCATCTTGTGTGTTTTGCATTTCGCCCCTAAGTGGGAAGGGTATGCCCAGACGTGGGTCCCGTGCTCACTACGCCACTGGAGTCAAGCTATCCTGGCTGATGAAGGCTGATAGCCTGAAACCGGTCCTAGGATGCTTGATTCCGGTCCAGGGAAGACATGGCTTGGCAGTTCGGTCTGGACTGTTCCCATGAGGCACAGGGTCAAGACTGATTTGCATATGGCTATGTCTGAACTGGGGTGGCGTGGTGAAGCAAAATAACGATGGATTAAACCCAGATTTGTGACTGGGGGTGAATGTTTGCCAATCTGCAGCATTCCGTCCATCATCTTGTGTGTTTTGCATTTCGCCCTAAGTGGGAAGGGTATGCCCAGACGTGGGTCCCGTGCTCACTACGCCACTGGAGTCAAGCTATCCTGGCTGATGAAGGCTGATAGCCTGAAACCGGTCCTAGGATGCTTGATTCCGGTCAAGGGAAGACATGGCTTGGCAGTTCGGTCTGGACTGTTCCCATGAGGCACAGGGTCAAGACTGATTTGCATATGGCTATGTCTGAACTGGGGTGGCGTGGTGAAGCAAAATAACGATGGATTAAACCCAGATCTGTGACTGGGGGTGAATGTTTGCCAATGTGCAGCATTCCGTCCATCATCTTGTGTGTTTTGCATTTCGCCCTAAGTGGGAAGGGTATGCCCAGACGTGGGTCCCGTGCTCACTACGCCACTGGAGTCAAGCTATCCTGGCTGATGAAGGCTGATAGCCTGAAACCGGTCCTAGGATGCTTGATTCCGGTCCAGGGAAGATATGGCTTGGCAGTTCGGTCTGGACTGTTCCCATGAGGCACAGGGTCAAGACTGATTTGCATATGGCTATGTCTGAACTGGGGTGGCGTGGTGAAGCAAAATAACGATGGATTAAACCCAGATCTGTGACTGGGGGTGAATGTTTGCCAATGTGCAGCATTCCGTCCATCATCTTGTGTGTTTTGCATTTCGCCCTAAGTGGGAAGGGTATGCCCAGACGTGGGTCCCGTGCTCACTACGCCACTGGAGTCAAGCTATCCTGGCTGATGAAGGCTGATAGCCTGAAACCGGTCCTAGGATGCTTGATTCCGGTCCAGGGAAGACATGGCTTGGCAGTTCGGTCTGGACTGTTCCCATGAGGCACAGGGTCAAGACTGATTTGCACACGGCTATGTCTGAACTGGGGTCGCGTGGTGAAGCAAAATAACGATGGATTAAACCCAGATCTGTGACTGGGGGTGAATGTTTGCCAATGTGCAGCATTCCGTCCATCATCTTGTGTGTTTTGCACTACTAGTAAAATACCTTTGTGAATAGCAAACACATGTAAACCTACACAAAAGTGTAAGTTTACCTTTGTGAATCGGGCCCTTAGACTTCAGGTTTAAACTTAGACTTCAGATTTAAAGTTTTACATCAGGTCAAAACGTAGACTCCAGGTTTAAGTTTACCTTTGTAATTCGGGCCTGAGTGTGTTGAGATTATCATGGTCAAGTCCACACAGTAATATTGTGTAAAGGTAAGTATATTCAAGTCCCCACAGAGATAGTGTGTGATTATAGTGCTGTTCAGGTCCCCACAGAGCTAGTGTGTGATTATAGCGATGTTCAAGTCCCCACAGAGATAGCGTTTAGATATGGACACGTTCAAGCCTCTACATAATGTGTGATAATAGCGGTGTTCTCCTCCCTAGGGAGAAAGAGTGTGAAGATAATCATGTTCAAATCCCCATAGTAAAAGTGTGTAGGGATGATGTTTGAGTCAGTTTTAGATTACAGTGATGTTCAAGTTTCTACAGAGTTGCTGTGTAATTATAGTGATGCCATAAAAGGTTAAGTCAAATTTAAGTGATCCATTTACCATATTGTGTTATGGTAATCATGTTCAAGTTCCCAAAGCCATAGGACCCAATTCACAAACTGTATTTTGCACTATGTAAAGCAGTACTACAGTAGTAACGCTTACTACAAAATGCAATTCAAAAACCTATGGAGCCCAGTCACATAAATAATCTTACAAATGAAGACATCTACATGTCTAAGTTTACTCCTACACTTTTGAGTATCTTTATTGCTTATGGCTCTTCACAATTTATGAGTGTAATGTTACTCAAAAGTCCTCAACCACTAAATTCAGGGGCCGAAGCCTAAATTATGAGTTTAATGTTAAAACTTGTAACGTTTAATACCTTGGAGAATAACAAGGCGGAGATCTCACAGAGTAAAGTATAGGGAACAACTGTAAAGTTTATTTAGTTTAAAAAAAAATATAGAAAAAATACTTGTGTTAATAATGTGAATTAATGGGAATTTTATATATATATATATATATATATTCTAAATGTAGAATAATATAAACAATGTTACAGAATTATTAACTTTTTAAATTAAAAAGATGTTATCTATAGTTTTATTATTAAAAAATCCCCCAAATTTAAAACAATTTGATTATGTATTTTAAACTATTAAAGATAATGTATCCAATTAAATAACAGTAATTTAATTATGTTTAATAAACATTAATCCTAGAATAATCTTGAAATTTACAAAAGATATATACAATATTTTAAATTAAATTATTAATTATGGTTTATTTTTAGAACCTTGGTTAAACAATATATAGAATTTAATTATATTTTAAACAGAGTCCCCCTGCATGTCACAGTGATACTATGAATCCATGGAACTCCAAATAAAATATATTTTTTTAATTTGACAAAGGTGGCCACTCTGGAATCCTTCTCCCTTACAAGGCACAGGGGGTAAGGGCTCCCCTACCCTACTCCCTTTTATCTTATTTTTTAGTTTTTTTAGTTTTTAGGACTAAGATGGTGAATGCAATTTTCCATCAGGTTGCGGCCAGTCAATCACAATATGTGCTTGAACGGATTTACACCAAATTACGCTCTCTGGAAAAAGATCTAGATTTCTTCCAAGTTTTGTGTAATTCCGTTCAGCCATTTTGGCTGAAGCTGTGTTTAAATTTACTATGGAAAACTGCATGGGAAAAACATGTTTTAGGAATCACTGTTTTTGTCACCCCCGCTTGATGGACCACCTTGAAACATTCCATGAAGAAGCTGAGGTGGATAAGAATTTTTGGGGAAAAGTTTCATAAAGACTCATCAAACAGCACCAAAGTTATTATTAAACCAGAAAATCCATACCCTATCCCTATGGATACGTGGTCCTAACTATAATTAGCTAGTGGAAAACACCACTGGGTAATATGTACATAAATACACATATACATATGTAAAAATGATGTTCAAGTATGATGAGAGATGTGTGTAATTATTGGCATGCTCAAGTTTCTGTAATTTAAAATATATATATATATATATATATATATATATATATATATATATATATATATGAAAAAACCATAGATTTCAGGGACGTTATAGTTAGAAAATAGCATTTAAAAAACCTTTGAAATTCACTGAAAAAACCAGCTTCGCCCCCAGCTATGCGAATCTTCACATGGGCTGGTGGGAGGAGCAGGTGCTCAAAGCAACATACAGGAAGGAGTGGAATGAAAACATCAAGGTTTGGGTCAGATTTATTGATGACCTTTTCATTATATGGAACGGGTCATTAGAAAGTGCTAGAATGTTCATATCAGCCCTCAATGTCAATAATCTTAATTTGATGTTTACTTGTGACATAAGTGATTCTACTGTACATTTTTTGGATTTGGAGGTTTTTATAAGTGATGGTATGTTACATACTCGTACTTTTAGAAAACCAAAGGCGGGGAACTCAGTATTACACTGCAGAAGTTTCCACCCCAGAAATTAAAATATAGTATCCCCTTTGCGGAGTAGCTTCGCATGAAGAGGAACTGCAGCAAAGCAAGCTCCTTAAAGCAAGCACAAATGGATCTGACGAAGAGATTCACGGAAAGAGGGTACAACCAGACCGTTCTAGATCAGGCAGTAGTAAAGGTAGAAGAGCTTTCAAGACAAGAAATACTTTTTGGAAAGAATAAGGAAAAGAAAAAGAAAGAGGGCTTGAATCAAGATATAAGGATGATAACCGGGTACAATGCCTATCATGCAAGGGTGAGAGACTGCATGAATAGGCATTGGCACCTGGTTAGAGGAGACCCTATCCTCAACGGCCAGGTCTCACGAAGGCCCCTTGTCTCCTACAGGAGAGCAAGGTCAATGCGACAACAGCTAGTGAACAGCAGTCCTGAATTAAGTGCGAGAGTTATAGTTAGCTCAACTAACTATAACGGCCGATTTTCTCTGGTTTTGTACTGAGTGAAATGTCCAACTAACTATAACGTCCCTAAAACTTATGTTTTTTTCAGTGAATTTCTAAGGTTTTTAAAATGCTAATTCTAACTATAACGTCCCTGAAATCTATGTTTTTTCCAGTGAATTTCAAAGGTTTTTTAAATGCTAATTTCTAACTATGCCTACATAGGTAGGACATGTGCAGAAAGAGGAAGAAAGGCGCAGAAAGAAGCAAGAGAAATGCAGAAAGAGGCAACAGAAGTCCAGAAAGAGGAAGAAAGGTGCAGAAAGAAGCAAGAGATGTGCAGAAAGAACCAACGGAGGTGTAGAAAAAAGCCTTGTTGCAAAGTCATCCTGTGCCCTGGGCACCCCCCAACTTTTTGCTGAGTGGTACTGGTGGTAACTAACTCTGACTGACCCTGGGCTCTGCCTAACCAGGCCCAGAGCCAGTGCTATGCTGAAAGACAATTAGAATACAGTGAAAACACCTACATACACTAGGGTACACTATGGGTTGGAGTACCCCTGTGATTGGCATGACCTCCCCTGTAAGGCCCTAGTACATAATAGCAAAACACACAAGATGATGGACGGAATGCTGCACATTGGCAAACATTCACCCCCAGTCACAGATCTGGGTTTAATCCATCGTTATTTTGCTTCACCACGCCACCCCAGTTCAGACATAGCCATATGCAAATCAGTCTTGACCCTGTGCCTCATGGGAACAGTCCAGACCAAACTGCCAAGCCATGTCTTCTCTGGACCGGAATCAAGCATCCTAGGACCGGTTTCAGGCTATCAGCCTTCATCAGCCAGGATAGCTTGACTCCAGTGGCGTAGTGAGCACGGGACCCACGTCTGGGCATACCCTTCCCACTTAGGGCACAATGCAAAACACACAAGATGATGGACGGAATGCTGCACATTGGCAAACATTCACCCCAGTCACAGATCTGGGTTTAATCCATCGTTATTTTGCTTCACCACGCCACCCCAGTTCAGACATAGCCATATGCAAATCAGTCTTGACCCTATGCCTCATGGGAACAGTCCAGACCGAACTGCCAAGCCATGTCTTCCCTGGACCGGAATCAAGCATCCTAGGACCGGTTTCAGGCTATCAGCCTTCATCAGCCAGGATAGCTTGACTCCAGTGGCGTAGTGAGCACGGGACCCACCCCTGGGCATACCCTTCCCACTTAGGGCAAAATGCAAAACACACAAGATGATGGACGGAATGCTGCACATTGGCAAACATTCACCCCCAGTCACAGATCTGGGTTTAATCCATTGTTATTTTGCTTCACCACGCCACCCCAGTTCAGACATAGCCATATGCAAATCAGTCTTGACCCTGTGCCTCATGGGAACAGTCCAGACCGAACTGCCAAGCCAGGTCTTCCCTGGACCGGAATCAAGCATCCTAGGACCGGTTTCAGGCTATCAGCCTTCATCAGCCAGGATAGCTTGACTCCAGTGGCGTAGTGAGCACGGGACCCACGTCTGGGCATACCCTTCCCACTTAGGGCAAAATGCAAAACACACAAGATGATGGACGGAATGCTGCACATTGGCAAACATTCACCCCCAGTCACAGATCTGGGTTTAATCCATCGTTATTTTGCTTCACCACGCCACCCCAGTTCAGACATAGCCATATGCAAATCAGTCTTGACCCTGTGCCTCATGGGAACAGTCCAGACCGAACTGCCAAGCCATGTCTTCCCTGGACCGGAATCAAGCATCCTAGGACCGGTTTCAGGCTATCAGCCTTCATCAGCCAGGATAGCTTGACTCCAATGGCGTAGTGAGCACGGGACCCACGTCTGGGCATACCCTTCCCACTTAGGGCAAAATGCAAAACACACAAGATGATGGACGGAATGCGGCACATTGGCAAACATTCACCCCCAGTCACAGATCTGGGTTTAATCCATCGTTATTTTGCTTCACCACGCCACCCCAGTTCAGACATAGCCATATGCAAATCAGTCTTGACCCTGTGCCTCATGGGAACAGTCCAGACCGAACTGCCAAGCCATGTCTTCCCTGGACCGGAATCAAGCATCCTAGGACCGGTTTCAGGCTATCAGCCTTCATCAGCCAGGATAGCTTGACTCCAGTGGCGTAGTGAGCACGGGACCCACGTCTGGGCATACGATTCCCACTTAGGGCAAAATGCAAAACACACAAGATGATGGACGGAATGCTGCACATTGGCAAACATTCACCCCCAGTCACAGATCTGGGTTTAATCCATTGTTATTTTGCTTCACCACGCCACCCCAGTTCAGACATAGCCATATGCAAATCAGTCTTGACCCTGTGCCTCATGGGAACAGTCCAGACCGAACTGCCAAGCCATGTCTTCCCTGGACCGGAATCAAGCATCCTAGGACCGGTTGCAGGCTATCAGCCTTCATCAGCCAGGATAGCTTGACTCCAGTGGCGTAGTGAGCACGGGACCCACGTCTGGGCATACCCTTCCCACTTAGGGCAAAATGCAAAACACACAAGATGATGGACGGAATGCTGCACATTGGCAAACATTCACCCCCAGTCACAGATCTGGGTTTAATCCATCGTTATTTTGCTTCACCACGCCACCCCAGTTCAGACATAGCCATATGCAAATCAGTCTTGACCCTGTGCCTCATGGGAACAGTCCAGACCGAACTGCCAAGCCATGTCTTCCCTGGACCGGAATCAAGCATCCTAGGACCGGTTTCAGGCTATCAGCCTTCATCAGCCAGGATAGCTTGACTCCAGTGGCGTAGTGAGCACGGGACCCACGTCTGGGCATACCCTTCCCACTTAGGGCGAAATGCAAAACACACAAGATGATGGACGGAATGCTGCACATTGGCAAACATTCACCCCCAGTCACAGATCTGGGTTTAATCCATCGTTATTTTGCTTCACCACGCCACCCCAGTTCAGACATAGCCATATGCAAATCAGTCTTGACCCTGTGCCTCATGGGAACAGTCCAGACCGAACTGCCAAGCCATGTCTTCCCTGGACCGGAATCAAGCATCCTAGGACCGGTTTCAGGCTATCAGCCTTCATCAGCCAGGATAGCTTGACTCCAGTGGCGTAGTGAGCACGGGACCCACGTCTGGGCATACCCTTCCCACTTAGGGCAAAATGCAAAACACACAAGATGATGGACGGAATGCTGCACATTGGCCAACATTCACCCCCAGTCACAGATCTGGGTTTAATCCATCGTTATTTTGCTTCACCACGCCACCTCAGTTCAGACATAGCCATATGCAAATCAGTCTTGACCCTGTGCCTCATGGGAACAGTCCAGACCGAACTGCCAAGCCATGTCTTCCCTGGACCGGACTCCAGGGAGGTCTTGGCTTGGCAGTTCGGGCTGGACTGTTCCCATGAGGCACAGGGTCAAGACTGATTTGCATATGGCTGGGTTCAAACTGGAATGGCATGGTGAGCAAAAAAACTATGGATTTAGGCCCAGATCTCTGTACTGGGGTGAATGTATGACATTGTTCTGCATTCTGTCCATCAACTGTTGTTTTTGCATTTGTCACCCCGAGTGGGACGGGTATGCCCAGACGTGGGTCCCGTGCTCTCCATGCCACTGGAATCAAGCTATCCTGGCTGAAGAGGGGTGAAACCCCGAAACCGGTCCTAGGATGCTTGTTTCCAGGCCAGGGAGGACTTGGCTTGGCAGTTCGGGCTGGACTGTTCCCATGAGGCACAGGGTCAAGACTGATTTGCATATGGCTGGGTTCAAACTGGAATGGCATGGGGAGCAAAAAAACGATGGATTTAGGCCCAGATCTCTGTACTGGGGTGAATGTATGACATTGTTCTGCATTCTGTCCATCAACTGTTGTTTTTGCATTTGTCACCCCGAGTGGGACGGGTATGCCCAGACGTGGGTCCCGTGTATCCCTGGGCAAAGCACTACGCTACGCTCGCGTAGTTTGCGAAGTTTGCGCTACTTCGCACAACGCGAATTGCACGTAGCACAGTGCAAACACGCGTAGCGTAGTGCAGCGGTCATTTTTGCTTGCTCGCGGTCCTCAACGTCAAGTTGGCGACCGCGAGCAAGCAAAATGACATCCCGGCGAGACTTTTTCTCGTTCGCGATCAGCAACATCAAGTTGCCGATCGCGAGCGTGAAAAACCTCCTGGCGAGATTCTCAACGCGGGGAGGTCAGGTTTCTCATTGCGAGTGGTCGCGTATGCTCGCGACCGCTCGCGATGAGAAACTACCAGTCCGCGTTGAGAAGCTGCCGCTCGAGTAAAAATCTACTCGAGCGGCAGTAAAGACAGCTCACACTGTGCAAGATGCCGTTTTCAATGATTGCACAGTGCGGACAAGCATCCGGCACTGTGCAATCATTGCGAACAGTGCACTATGCAGTTCGCGTAGTGCTACGCGTAGCTCGCGTAGTGCGAACTGCACTTTGCGTAGCTTCGCGTAGCGCTACTTCGCGAACTACGCTCAGGCTTAGTCCCGTGCTCTCCATGCCACTGGAATCAAGCTATCCTGGCTGAAGAGGGGTGAACCCCGAAACCGGTCCTAGGATGCTTGTTTCCAGTCCAGGGAGGACTTGGCTTGGCAGTTCGGGCTGGACTGTTCCCATGAGGCACAGGGTCAAGACTGATTTGCATATGGCTGGGTTCAAACTGGAATGGCATGGTGAGCAAAAAACGATGGATTTAGGCCCAGATCTCTGTACTGGGGTGAATGTATGACATTGTTCTGCATTCTGTCCATCAACTGTTGTTTTTGCATTTGTCACCCCGAGTGGGGCGGGTATGCCCAGACGTGGGTCCCGTGCTCTCCATGCCACTGGAATCAAGCTATCCTGGCTGAAGAGGGGTGAAACCCCGAAACCGGTCCTAGGATGCTTGTTTCCAGTCCAGGGAGGACTTGGCTTGGCAGTTCGGGCTGGACTGTTCCCATGAGGCACAGGGTCAAGACTGATTTGCATATGGCTGGGTTCAAACTGGAATGGCATGGTGAGCAAAAAACGATGGATTTAGGCCCAGATCTCTGTACTGGGGTGAATGTATGACATTGTTCTGCATTCTGTCCATCAACTGTTGTTTTTGCATTTGTCACCCGAGTGGGACGGGTATGCCCAGACGTGGGTCCCGTGCTCTCCATGCCACTGGAATCAAGCTATCCTGGCTGAAGAGGGGTGAAACCCCGAAACCGGTCCTAGGATGCTTGTTTCCAGTCCAGGGAGGACTTGGCTTGGCAGTTCGGGCTGGACTGTTCCCATGAGGCACAGGGTCAAGACTGATTTGCATATGGCTGGGTTCAAACTGGAATGGCATGGTGAGCAAAAAACGATGGATTTAGACCCAGATCTCTGTACTGGGGTGAATGTATGACATTGTTCTGCATTCTGTCCATCAACTGTTGTTTTTGCATTTGTCACCCCGAGTGGGACGGGTATGCCCAAACGTGGGTCCCGTGCTCTCCATGCCACTGGAATCAAGCTATCCTGGCTGAAGAGGGTGAAACCCCGAAACCGGTCCTAGGATGCTTGTTTCCAGTCCAGGGAGGACTTGGCTTGGCAGTTCGGGCTGGACTGTTCCCATGAGGCACAGGGTCAAGACTGATTTGCATATGGCTGGGTTCAAACTGGAATGGCATGGTGAGCAAAAAAACGATGGATTTAGGCCCAGATCTCTGTACTGGGGTGAATGTATGACATTGTTCTGCATTCTGTCCATCAAACTGTTGTTTTTGCATTTGTCACCCCGAGTGGGAGGGGTATGCCCAGACGTGGGTCCCGTGCTCTCCATGCCACTGGAATCAAGCTATCCTGGCTGAAGAGGGGTGAAACCCCGAAACCGGTCCTAGGATGCTTGTTTCCGGTCCAGGGAGGACTTGGCTTGGCAGTTCGGGCTGGACTGTTCCCATGAGGCACAGGGTCAAGACTGATTTGCATATGGCTGGGTTCAAACTGGAATGGCATGGTGAGCAAAAAACGATGGATTTAGGCCCAGATCTCTGTACTGGGGTGAATGTATGACATTGTTCTGCATTCTGTCCATCAACTGTTGTTTTTGCATTTGTCACCCCGAGTGGGACGGGTATGCCCAGACGTGGGTCCCGTGCTCTCCATGCCACTGGAATCAAGCTATCCTGGCTGAAGAGGGTGAAACCCCGAAACCGGTCCTAGGATGCTTGTTTCCAGTCCAGGGAGGACTTGGCTTGGCAGTTCGGGCTGGACTGTTCCCATGAGGCACAGGGTCAAGACTGATTTGCATATGGCTGGGTTCAAACTGGAATGGCATGGTGAGCAAAAAACGATGGATTTAGGCCCAGATCTCTGTACTGGGGTGAATGCATGACATTGTTCTGCATTCTGTCCATCAACTGTTGTTTTTGCATTTGTCACCCCGAGTGGGACGGGTATGCCCAGACGTGGGTCCCGTGCTCTCCATGCCACTGGAATCAAGCTATCCTGGCTGAAGAGGGGTGAAACCCCGAAACCGGTCCTAGGATGCCTGTTTCCAGGCCAGGGAGGACTTGGCTTGGCAGTTCGGGCTGGACTGTTCCCATGAGGCACAGGGTCAAGACTGATTTGCATATGGCTGGGTTCAAACTGGAATGGCATGGGGAGCAAAAAAACGATGGATTTAGGCCCAGATCTCTGTACTGGGGTGAATGTATGACATTGTTCTGCATTCTGTCCATCAACTGTTGTTTTTGCACTAGTACATAATAGGGCAGGGGGATTAAAACTACCTCTAAGTCCCTAGCATATAATAGGGCATGGCGGTTTAGAGGCCAGCAGCCCTTTTCTGCACTTGCATGTGTGCACTGCTGAGCCTGAGGTCAGTTTAAAAGAAGCCCTGTGTGTGCAGAAAGAGGCAAGAGAGGTGCAGAAAGAAGCAAGAGAGGTGTAGAAAGAAGCAAGAGAAGTGCAGAAAGAAGCAAGAGAGATGCAGAATAAAGCAAGAGCAGTGCAGAAAGAGCCAACATAGGTGCAGAAAGAGGCAAGAGGGGTACAGAAAGAGGCAAGAAAACTGCAGAAAGAAGCAAAAGAGGTGCAGAAAGAGGCAAGAGAACTGCAGACAGAGGCAAGAGGTGCAGAAAGAGGCAGGAGAGGTGCACAAAGAAGCAAAAGAGGTACAGAAAGAGGCAAGAGGGGTGCAGAAAGAAGCAAGATAAGTGCAGAAAGAAGCAAGAGAAGTGCAGCAAGAAGCAAGAGAAGTGCAGCAAGAAGCAAGAGAAGTGCAGCAAGAAGTAACAGAGGTGCTGAAAGAGGCAAGAGGGGTGCAGAAAGAGGCAAGAGAAGTGCAGAAAGAAGCAACAGAGGTGCTGAAAGAGGCAAGAGAGGTGCTGAAAGAGGCAAGAGAGGTGCTGAAAGAGGCAAGAGAGGTGCAGAAACAGGCAAGAAAGGTGCAGAAAGAGGGAACAGGGGTGCAGAAAGAGGTAAGAGGGATACAGAGCTTTGCAAGAGAGGTGCAGAAAGAAGCAAGAGCAGTGCAGAAAGAAGCAAGAGAAGTGCAGAATGAAGCAAGAGAGGTGGAGAAATAGGGAGGAGGGGTGCAGAAAGAGGCAAGAGGGATGCAGAAATTTGCAAAAGAGGTACAGAAAGAAGCTAGAGCAGTGCAGAAAGAACCAACAGAGGTGCAAAAAGAGGCAAGAGGGGTGCAGACAGAGGTAGGAGAGGTGCACAAAGAGGCAAGAGGGGTACAGAAAGAGGCAGGAGGGGTGTAGAAAGAAGGAAGAGAAGTGCAAAAAGAGGCAAGAGAGGTGCAGAAACAGGCAGGAAAGATGCAGAAAGAGGCAACAGAGGTGCAGAAAGTGGAAGAGATGAGAAGAACGAGGCAAAAGAAGTGCTGAAAAAGAAAGAAAGGTGTAGAAAGAAGCAACAAAAATGCAGAAAGAGGCAAAAGAGGCGCAGAAAGAAGCAAGAGTGGTTTGCACACCATTAGTACCAATTTAATACCCACATTTAGCAATCAGTAACAGGTGACCATTCTAGGTTTGCAAACGTCCTACCACCACGCTGTAACATTTGTCGCTGCATTTTTGGTAACGTTTGAGCTAGAAACAAGGTTTTTTTTGTTCAAATCTACAGATTATGCAGCAGATGATGGATTATGTGGCAAATGCGGAAAATGAATATTTGTGCAAAAGTCAGTGCAGCCAAACAGTTGCATAGTTCCAGTGGCCCTACTCATACCTCTGACTAGGTCCAGAAGTGCTCCTCAGTGGTTGCTTCTTTTTTTTGTCTCATTGAGTTTATAGTTTAGCTTCTATGGAAATGAGGAAGACTAAACCTGAGGTTACTACTCCACAACACAGACTACCATACCACGTAATTACTCTCCATAACACATAATCTCACTCTACATAATTCCTATACACTAAATACCACATACTTTCTATTCACATCAAAGTCAAAGTCTATCCACATAATTTCACTGCACATAATTACCACATAATTCCACTACACACAACCTACATCCACTCCAAGAAACATTAGTAAAAACACTTTTACATTCACAACGCCTATAGCTCTAACTCTCGCAAATGTGAAACCTATTACATTGCAAACACTTCTTTAACTAGTAGTCGCGTTGGCAGAGTGGTGGAGAAAGGGGGCTGGGCCTCCGACCAGCGCTCAGGAATTCCGCTGCGTAGGACTTACAGGAGGTACCAGGAGGACTTCTTGGCCCCCAAAGTCCCTTAGGAGCAAAGTGGACTTCATCCCCCAACCCGTAGTGTGCCAGGAGGCTTGTTTGCAGAGCAGTGGAGAAAGGGGGGCGTAGCCTCCGAAGACGTCTTACCAATACCACTGTGTGAGACATACTGGAGGTAACAGGAGGGGTAGTTGGCCCCCAAGGACAACCTTGAGGGCCAACTACCCCTCCTATTACCTCCAGTAAGTCCCACACAACAGCATTGCTAAGTTCTCATTGCAGGCCACGCCCCCTTTCCCCACCACTCTGCAAACGCGCTCCCTGGCGCGATCTTGGATGGGAATTAAAGTCCACTTCACTGCTGGGGGTCCTTAGGGGCCAACTAGCCTACCTGATACCTCCAGTATGCCCCAGATAGTGGGATTGCTGACAGGTGGACACAGGCCACGCCCCCTTTCTCCACCACTTTACAAACACGCCTCCTGGCATGTTCTGGGTTGGGGGATTAAGTCCCCTTGCCTCCTGAGGCTCCCTGGGGGCCAACTAGCCCACCAGGTACCTCCAGTAAGCCTCACACAGCTGGATTGCTGAGAGTGGTCCGAGGCCACGCCCCCTTTTTACACCACTCTGCAAATGCCCTCCTGGTGCACTGCTGCCCGGGGGATGAAGTCCACTTTAGTCCTGAGGTCCTCAGGACACAAGAGGACCTCTTCGCCCCACCAGCAATGCGCCAAGAGGCGCGTTTGCAGAGTGGTGTAAAAAGGGGCGTGGCCTCGGACCATCTCTCAGCAATCCCACTGTGTGGGGCTTACTGGAGGTACCTGGTGGGCTAGTTGGCCCCCATGGACCCTCAGGATTATAGGGGACTTAATCCCCCAACTTAGAACGCGGCAGGAGGCGCGTTTGCAGAGTGGTGCAGGGAGGGGGCAGGGCCTCCGGGGAGATGCCAGCTTTTATTTTTTTTGTAAGAAGGGGGCTGTGTGGCACCCCTTCTCTTAATATTTTGAGGGCCCTGGGGACCCCATACCCCAGGCCTTGACCATTTAAAAAAAATAATAATAAAAAAACGGGAAGGGGGCCAAGCGGCCCCCCCTCCCGTGGCCGATTTCGGCCCCGGGGACCCCATCACCTGGGGCATGGCCTTGTTTTTTTTAAAAATTATTAATAGGGAGGGGCCCCTGGGACCCCATCACCCGGGGCCTGGCCAGCCTTTAATATTAATTTTAGAGGGGGCCGTGTGGCCCACCTCCTCAGGCCAATTATGGCCCGGGGACCCCATCCCCCGGGGCCGGTGTTATGTTTTTTATTTTTTTATTAAAAAGGGGAGGGGCTCGAGTGGCCCCCCTCCCCTGCCACTTCTGGCCCTGTTGACCCCAACCCCCGGGGCCGGCCCTCTCTTTGGGGACCACGGAGGAAGCCCCAATGCCCACGCGGTCCCTGCCGGCTCCCCGCCTCCTGCGGGAGCCAGCATTGCTTTTGGGCAAGGGGAGCTGCTGACATGCAGCTCCCCTTGCCCAAAAGCAATTCTGCTTTGCTTCCAAGAAGCAAAGCAGTGTTTGCTCCCGCCCTGCCATAGCAAACGGCAATGTCCCGGGGGTGGGCACCCCAGGACATTGCAGGAGCCGGCCCTCGGGGGTGGCAGTCCCCAGGGCCATCGAGGGCTCCAGGAGGGGGGGCGCACGGCCCCCTCCCATCGTCAAAATATCCCCGGGGAGGTGGTGGTCCCCGGGGCCCGGGGGTCCGTAACGGACCCCCACCCGTAATTAAAGTTTGCCCCTCCCCACACTTCTTTAATTATTTTTAAGCCCCGGGGAGGTGGCGGTCCCTGGGGCTTGGGGGGCACGCGAGGCCCCCCGCACTTAATTAACAATGCCCCGGGGAGGTGGTGGTCCCCGGGGCAGTGTGGAGGGGGGCAGCAGCACCACCCCATGCATTTAAAAAAAAAAAAAAGCCCCAGGGAGGTGGCGGTCCCCGGGGCTTGGGGGGGCCCACGAGGCCCCCCACACATAATTAAGGATGCCCCACAGAGGTGGTGGTCCCCGGGGCAGTGTGGGGACAGGCAGGAGCCCCCCCCACACTTCTTTAATTATTTTTAAGCCCCGGGGAGGTGGTGGTCCCCGGAGCTGTGGGGGCCCCTGCAGGCCCCCGCTAATTAATTGCGCATTGCCCCCGGGACCTGGCCCACCCGGGGGCTTATACAAAATGAAGCGCGGGAGCCCATGCTTCGTTTTTTTCTTTTTCCAGCCAGATTCGCGCACCCAGCGCGAATTCGGCCGATTTTTTAATTTTTTTTTTACAAAAATGCTTTTTTTGGGCCTGGGGGTCCTTGTGGGACTCCCCGAGCAGGCCTAGGGGGTCAGGGTGTTTCTACCCTGCACCCTTTTCTTGTTTTTTATCTTTGTTTTACTGTTTTATTGTGACTCGGTTTTACCGAGTCACAAGATGGCTGCCAACACTTCCTGGTTTGGAGTGTTGGCAGCCAATCAGAATGAAGCTCGTGCTCGGGAGGGTTCGCGAATCCTCCTCCGTGCTAAGATATATAAATTTTTATTTTTTGAATTTCTCAGCAACTACTGAACGGATTTTCACCATTTAAAAAAAGTGCACTTTCTGAACCAAGAGCTACCTTTTTGCCAAATTTGGTGTTATTCCGTTCAGCAGTTCAGGCTGTAGCCTGTTCCAAAATTCCTATGGAAATTAACATGGAGAAAACGCGTTTTGGGACCCTCTTTTTTCTCGGCCCCCGCTTGACGAATCACTCCGAAACTTTCAAGACAGGAGCTGACCTGAGTGAACCATTAGTTTTGAAAATTTCACGAAGATTCATCAAACGGCGCCAAAGATATTGGCAAAAGAAAAAACGCTTTTTGTATAGAAACAAGGTCCTAACTATAACTACCTCCTGCGACCTTCCCGCTGTGCCTAGGATACAAACTGCGGTCTTGAGATATATCCGGACGGATTCCAGAGATCAAGGCAGATTTGGACTTGGGTGCAGAGCTTGGCGGGGCCTTATGTATAATGGTGCGGGAGGGCTCTGAGCCCTCCCGCAGCCCCGGGGACCACCACCTCCCCGGGGCACTAAGAAAATTAAAATGGGGGTCCGTTTTGGACCCCCAAGCCCCGGGGACCACCACCTCCCGGGGCTTTCAAAATGTAGGGAGGGGGCCGCGCGGCCCCCCTCCTGGAGCCTGTGGTGGCCCTGGGGACCGCCACCCCCAGGGCCGGCTCCTGCAGTGTCCCGGGTGCCTACCCCGGGACACTGCTGTTTGCAATGACAGGACGGGAGCCTCGCGGCTCCCGTCCTGTCATTGCAAACTTGCTTGATATTGGAAGAGAGAGCAGGAAACCTGCTCTCTCTTCCAATATCCAAAGCCGATTGCTTTTCCACACGGGGAGCTGCATCTTAGCAGCTCCCCATGTGTAAAAGCAATGCCGGCTCCCGTAGGACACGGGGAGCCGGCGGGACTGTGGGGGGTTTGGGGACCCCCCCACAGTCCCCAGCGAGAGGCCAGGCCCCGGGGGATGGGGTCCCCGGGGCCATAAGTGGCCCGGGAGGGGGCCACGCAGCCCCCTCCCCAAAGTAAAAAAATTTAAAAAAATTTAAAAAAGTGCAAGGCCGGCCCCGGGGATGGGGTCCCCGGGGCCTTAAATGGCCTGAGGAGGGGGCCACACAGCCCCCCTCCAAATAAAAAAAAAAGAGGCCATGCCCCGGGGATGGGATCCCCGGGGCCAATACAGGCCCAGGGAAGGGGGGCCACGCGGCCCTCTTCCCGTTTTTTTTTTTTTTTATTTTAATTTTAAAAAAAAGGGGTAAGGCCCTGGGGGATGGGGTCCCCAGGGCCTAAAAATAGGAAAAAGGAAGGGGGGCCACACAGCCCCCCTTCAGGGGGGGAAAAAAAACAAAAACAAAAAAAAACGATCGGGCCCGTAGGCCCCGCCCCCTTCCTTCACCACTCTGCAAACGCGCCCCCTGGCGCGTTTGCAGAGGGGGAACGAATTCCCCTTGAATACTGGGGGTCCCTGGGGGCCAACTAGCCCACCAGGAACCTCCAGTATGCGCCAGAGGGCTGCCTTGCAGAGAGGTGTACAGAGGCCACGCCCTTTTACACCTCTCTGCAACGCAGCTCTTTGGCGCTTTTGGAGGTATATGGTGGGCTAGATGCACCCCAGGGACCCTCGGGATTCAAGGGGAGTTAATCCCCCGATTTAAAACGCGCCACGGGGCGCGTTTGCACAGTGGTGAAGGGAGGGGGCGGGGCTTCAGGTGACATGTGTGCAAACAGGCCCCGTGGCGCGTTTTAAGATGGGGAATTAAATCCTCTTCAATCCTGAGGGTCCCTGGGGGCCAACTAGCCCAACAGGTACGTCCAGAAAGCGCCACAGAGCTGCGTTGCAGAGAGGTGTAAAAAGGGGTGTGGCCTCTGTACATGTCTCTGCAACGCAGCCCCTGGCGCATACTGGAGGTTCCTGGTGGGCTAGTTGGCCCGTAGGGACCCTCATGATTCAAGGGGACTTAATCCCCCAACTTAAAACGCGCCACGGGGCGCGTTTGCACAGATGTCACCTCAGGCCCCGCCCCTCCCTTCACCATTGTGCAAATATTCCTCTAAAATCAGCCGAAATACGAATTCTGATTTACTCACCTGTTATCAGGAGAGACCTCAGTGCTGCATCTTTCAGCCCAGTACTGGTCCTGAAAAGTAATTTTAACCGTACTTACCGGTAACTTGAATTTCCTTCATAGGCTAACATTGACTGGTTTCACTTGGAAATTCTTCTAAGTGTGGAGTTTTGGAACTTTAAAATATTCCTCTAAAATCAGCCGAAATACGAATTCCGATTTACTCACCTGTTATCAGGAGAGACCTCAGTGCCGCATCTTTCAGCCCAGTACTGATCCTCAAAAGTAATTTTAACCGTACTTACCAGTAACTTGAATTTCCTTCCATAGGATATCATTGCCTGCTTTTTGCTGAAAAAGTTTCTAAGTGTTGATTTTTGAAACATACAAATATTCCTCTAAAATCAGCCGAAATCCGAATTCTGATTTACTCACCTGTTATCAGGAGAGACCTCAGTGATGCATCTTTCAGCCCAGTACTGGTACTGAAAAGTAATTTTAACCGTACTTACCAGTAACTTGAATTTCCTTCCATAGGCTAACATTGACTGGTTTCACTTGGAAATTCTTCTAAGTGTGGAGTTTTGGAACTTTAAAATATTCCTCTAAAATCAGCCGAAATACGAATTCCGATTTACTCACCTGTTATCAGGAGAGACCTCAGTGCTGCATCTTTCAGCCCAGTACTGGTCCTGAAAAGTAATTTTAACCGTACTTACCAGTAACTTGAATTTCCTTCCATAGGATATCATTGTCTGGTTTTCAGCAGAAAAGTTTCAAAGTGTTGATTTTCACAAACTACAAATATTCCTAAAAATCGCCTGTATGACTTAAACGCATTCTTTCAACTGTTTACAGGAGATGCACCAGTGCTGGATCCAGGATCCAACACTGAGTAAGAAAAAGTAACGATAACAGTTTTTAACTTCTAAGTGAATTTCCTTCCATAGGATAACATTGGTGATTCTATGAGAAAAGTTTCTAAGTGTGAACTTTTAAAGTACAATAATATTCCTTAAAAATCACGACTGTAACCAAAACGCTTTTACTCAACTGTTTACAGGAGATGTCCCAGGACTGAATCTAGGATCCAGTAATGTGGTTAGAAAAGTAATCCATAAAGTAACTAATTGCATTTAACTAGAAATTCACATTGAGCTGAATGTTGCATTGTGTTTGAAAATGTGTTGCCCATTGCAACAACTGTAACTAACTACTGTACTTAAAAGTCTATTGCCTATCTGCAAAGTATTTAAACTAAAGTAATTCATTCTCATAAAGTATTTTTTGTAATGTAATGTATAATGTAATTACAATGTAATTTAAAAAATAAAATATGTAAAAACAAATTGTTTCTAAAAAATTTGGAAATCAGTATGAAATTTTTTTATATAACAATTAATACATTTAAAAATTGTCATTTACAAAACCTTTGAAATTCACTGAAAAAACTGTAGGTTTCAGACATGTTATAGTTACAAATTAGCATTTAAAAAACCTTTGAAATTCACTGAAAAAACCATAGGTTTCAGGGACGTTATAGTTACAAATTAGCATTTAAAAAACCTTTGAAATTCACTGAAAAAACCATAGGTTTTAGGGACAGTTATAGTTAGTTGGACATTGCACTCGTACAAAACCCGTGAAATTCCCCGTTATAGTTAGTCCAGCTAACTATAACTCGCGCCCCCGCAATGCACTGCTGATGACGTCACATATTACATCACTCATGACATGGTCAGTGACATCACTGATGACAACCAGAGTGGCTCAGATGGGAGGCTGGTGACAGGCCCCTGACTCATCACCGCCTGGGGAGAAGGAAGGAGGATGCGTGATGGGGGGAGGGTGGGGGGGGCGGGGTTCTGGACTCTGTTTAAGGCACAGCTTTCTCTTGGTGCCCTGAAGCAACAGGGAGAGAGGCGTGTGGCCTGAAAAACCAGACACACGGCCTCCTACACCATCCGCCCGGAACAGGTATCACTTTAAATAAACAGCAAACACCAGTACAACTGTCAGTAGGATGGTCAGCTCCATTTCAAGCCACCAAACACCTTCTCCACAGAAGATCTACATAAAAAGTGCATGGTTGTGACAATTAAGTCGAGAGGATGGCTCAGTGAGCTGAGCACTCGCCGCCAACACATGCAGTGTTCTGGAGGTCATGGACACAAATCCCGGCCTGGTAGACTCCCCCCTTCTGTCCTTCAATGATTAGTATATTTAGTACCACAAATAGAGGACTATTATCAGTTATTAGCAGTAGACATGCGTTATTGCAGCACTACATACAAATAATTATAAATACAGCTATATATAATTAACACTGAGTAGATCACACCAATCTCTGTAGCAGGCGTGCATAGTTCACACAGCTTCTCGCTACACTGTTAAATCTTTGTCCTCTACCACATGCCATCACCAGTGGGCCTCAAATGATCTTTGATAATTGTCGGTCACTAAACACAAGACCTGCGCCATTTGTTTTGTTTCTGAAGACTCATGTCACCTTTTTGCCTCATTTGCTTTGCTTCCTTACATTCCACCATCCCCTGACCAATAACTATATGCCCTAGGTCACTCAGGCTGTACAAATGTGATAGCCTAATATAGTTTAAACATGCTCCATCACTTGTGGAGTGACATCTATTCCATCATTTTAGAACTCGTCTGTGACAGTACAGACTGACCAGTAACATGGACGGAAGCTTTTGCTCTGCCCCATATAGCTTAGTCCAGCACAACATGTTAGGCCATGCCACGGGGAGCTGCTCTGGCCACACATCTCCTACCCTCGAAGAGGTGGGAAGCCTGGACCAGGCAGCCCGAGAGCTGTCCAGCCTGCCATAGTCTCTTGCTGCCAGGAAGGCTAATAAAACTAGTGACTGTATTATAGTAAAATCTGATTCTTATAAAGCCATCAAACTTTGAGGTGGATGTGTTTCATAAAAATACATTGGTGTTAAAAGTGGCATTTACACTCAAAACTTTTAAACGCTTGGTAAAATAACTAGATGCCTTGGTATTCCTCACATAAATGCCTTATTTTCAAAGACCAGCTTTGTGTGTTAAAAAGGGGCGTTTTTTCAGCACCTCCTAAGAAGAAATGCCTTCATTTAATTGCTGTTTACAGTAGTTGCTCGTCTTATTTTGATTTTCTCTGCCGTACATGTGGGAAATGACAAGACTACCGGTACCTTCTGCATTAAATGCAAATCAGTTGTTTTGAGGTTACTGTTTTTATCTGCCCTCAGTCACCACATTTTAACAGATGAATGAATGGAGCGGGCTTTCAGCTGAAACCCTGATTGTATCATATGACAAATGCTTCTGTAGAAAGGTTGGTGATGGGCACATCCATCACACACTTGAGCTTCTGCTGCAGAACAGAGAAATTAGTATACTTAGAGATCCTTCACAGCTCAGCGGAACCAGCTAACATACAGACAGTTACCAGGGATCGTCTAAACAGGGGTCTCCAACAGATCGATTGCGAGCTACCAGTAGCTCGCAGGCTGCTCACTAAGTAGCTTGCACATGTAAGGGCTAGAAAGCTAACAGTGCAGGATAATGCAGCCTACCCTCTTCTTAAAACATATTTATTTACTTCTTTTTCTTGCCTCTTTCCTTCTCTTTCTTTTTTCCTTGTTTGTCTTTTTCTCCTTTCTTCATTTATTTTATCCTCTTTATTGGTTTTCTTCTTTCTCTAACTATGTTTTTAAACTTTTTAAACTACATCTTTCTTGCTCTATTTCTCTTTTCCTCTTTCTTGTCTTTATTTTACTCTTGCTACTTTTCCCTAACTGTTAGAAATGGGATCTCTAGTTGGCAAGGGCTTGCACCTTTGTCCAAGTAGGGACCCTTCTTCCTAGTCAGGGTAAGGGAGTTACACTCCTAAAATAACCCCTGCTCACCCCCTTGGTAGCTTGGCACGAGCAGTCAGGCTTATTCTAGAGGCAGTGTGTAAAGCATTTGCACATAACAAACAGTAATACAGTGTAAGCACTACAAACGGACACCACACCAGTTTAGAAAAATAACCAATATTTTTATATACTCAAGACAAGACCAATTACGACAAAAATCCACAATACTATACTTTAAAAATGAATGCTTGATAAGGTAACTTCTTCTTTGCAGGAATAGTTCAAAAACAAAGTTCGTACGAGTCGGTAGCCCCGTCCGGGCCTACCGCGATGCTGAATTACACAGAGTCCAACAGTTCCAGCCGACCGCGTCGCTACGGGCCGGCAGTCGTGAACAGACTCGGTCACAGTACCTTTCTCGTTGTGGCTGGTACGGAGTGTACGAGCCGGTCGGCGTTCGTCGCGGTTGCGGTGCAAGACGGAGCGATGCAAGGTGCGGTGTCCCTCGATGCGGTGCAGGCAGCGGCTCGATGAGCGTCGTGCAGACGGAGTCGGTGAGTCCAAGGCGTGCGATGCAGGGTGAGACGATGCTCGATGCGGTGCTGGCAGGTTGCGATGCAGGGAGTGCGGGAGCTGGCGTCGGACAGCGGTGCGAGTCGGAGCGGTGCGTCGCAAACGTGCGAGCGGTGCCCCAAATGCGATGCGGTCACGACTGTTGAGCCAGTTGCAGCGTCCGCGTCGGTCGGGTCCGGCTGGTTCAGTGAAGCGATGCGATGCGAACTGCGGTGCCCACAGGTCACGGTGCAAGCAGCGGCTCGGTGTTGGCGGCGTCGGACGTCGCCCACGGTGAGACCAGGGTTGCGATGCGAAGCGGGGCGATGCGGTCTGCGGTGCAAACAGGTCACCGGCCAGGGATGGATTCGGTTGACGGAGTCGGTTGCGGTTCCCTTCCTCTGTGGCAACTGAAACAGCGTTCCAGAAGCGGTACCCAGAGGCTTGTGAATTCTTTGTAGTCCCTGAGACTTCTTAACAGGAGGCCAGCTCGGTCTCAGGCCCTTGGAGATACTCAGCACAAGTTTGTAGAAAGTTCAGTCCAGTCCTTTCACTGCCCAAGACAGAAGCAGCAACTGCAGGCCAACCCAACAAAGCAGTCACTCAGCAAAGGGGCAGTACTCCTCCTAGCAGCTCTCCAGCTCTTCGTCTTGGCAGGTTCCTTGATTCCAGCGAGATCTAAATTCATGGGGTCAGGGCCCCAATATTTATATCCCAAATTCCTTTGTTCTCTGAAGGCAGAGAGGCCTTTGCCTAGTCCAAACCAGTTCTGGAGCACTTTGTTGACAAGTCTCCGTCCCTTCTTTCAGTGAGTAGGCTAGGGACATCAGACGCACCACAGGAGGTGGAGCCAGCATTGTGGAGGAAAGGCACTGTCCTATTCAGGGCCCAGGTGCAACTCCTCCCACCCATCTACATGTAGATCTTGCTATTCAGCCCTGCGCTGACTCACCCTGTCTCCTGGCATCCCCCAGCCCCTGTCACTCACACTCCAGACAAGGAATACACACCCTCGCAGAGGCAGGCTTGGATGGTTAGACAAGAAAATACCCACTTTCTAAAAGTGGTATTTTCAAACACAGAATGTTAAAACCAACTTCACTAAAAGATGCATTTTATCATTCTGAGTCCAGGCATACTAAACTCGAATTTCTACCATGTTCCCGGGGTCAGTTAGGATTATAAGCTGTAATAATCAAAACTGCCCGTTCTGGCCTAGGGGGAACAAGTATCCTTGCAATAGTGAAAAACGAACTAGGCTGTAATTCACTATCAGGACATGCCACACACACCAGGGCATGTCCTACCTTTCGCATACAACGCACCCTGCCCACAGGGGTACCTTGGGCCTACCTTAGGGGTGACTAACATGTAGAAAAGGGAAGGTTTAGGGACTTGCAAGTGTGTGCACTTGCCAAGTCGATATGGCAGCCCCAAGCTGCGCACGGGCTCTGCAATGGCAGGCCCGAGTTACACTTTACGGGCTGTTTGCGTGGGTGGCACAATCCAGTGCTGCAGCCCACCAACAGCATTTGGTCTATAGGCCCTGGCACTCGCAGTGCACTTTACAAGGGACTGACACATAAACCAAATAGGCCAATCATGGAAACGCCAATCCATAACACATTTTATACAGGAGCACTTGCACTTTCCCACTGGACAGCAGTGAGGAAAGTGCGCAGAATCATTACACCAGCAAAAACAGAGTCAAAACCGGGAGGTCAGAAAGCAAAAGTCAGGGGAAACACGCCAAAAGATGCCAAGTCTAACACTAACTTTTTCCCTTTATCTCACTTCTACCTCTACTTTGTTCTTTTCCTCCATTGACCCCTTACTACTTCTCTTCCATTCTCTTTATTTCTTCTTTTATCTGTGCTTTTCTTTTTTTCTCTCTAAATCTTTCTTTCACCTTCTTTCTCTCCTTCTTTCGCTCAATAATTATTTCCTTTGTTCTTTATTTTTCTTTTTCCTCTCCTTTCTGTCTTTCTCGTGTCTCCATTTATTTTTGCATCCTCGCCTTTTTTATTTCTCACATTCCCTTTCTTTTGTCCTTTCTCTTTATTTCTCTGTGTTTTTCTCTCGTTCTTTCCCTCTTTTATTTCAGTCTTATCTTTCTCAGGTCCATCTTTCCTCCACTGATATTCCTCCTTCTTGTTGTATTTAGTGTGCTTTTTCCTTTCTTTTTCTTCTTTTTTTCCTCCACTACTGTCCTTTTCTCCATACCTCTCCTCCTTTGTTTCTTACTTTCTTTTGTTCTTTTCTTTCCCTTTCTTACTCTCATTTGTCCTTCTGTTTACTTTCTATCATTTTCTATATATTTTTCTTGCTTTCTTTCTGTTGTGCTCTTCCTTCTTTTTTCTACTTCTTCCTTTGTCATTCTTTCTTCCTTACTCCTCATTCATTCTATCACCATTTCCTTGCTTCTTCCTCTCATTTTCTTAATTTCTCTTCCTTCATCTCTTTTCATTTTCTCCTGTTTCTTTGCTTTTTGTTTCTTTCCTTCTTTCGCCTTTTCTCTCTCATTCTGTCATGTTTTACTTTCTCCGTCTTTCTCACTTTCTCTTCTCCCTCTACTTTTTTCACCTCAGAATCACTAAGCATCACCTGAGCATCGCCTCCGCACCAGCACACCCCACCTCAGCATCACTCAGCACCACTTCAGTATCATTCAGCAGCATCACCTGTGCATCGCTTCTGCACCAGTACACCGCCAACTCAGCACCATCTCAGCACCATCTCAATCTGCCCTCAGAATCTGGCATCTGTTGATTCTCCCCTAGTGTCCGTCCACTACTTGTGTTGTAATTCAGGTACTATTTCCCAACCTCCACACTCCCATTGTTTATGTCCCACCACCCCTCCCAATAACTGAAAACTATAACAAACAAGCATTAGAACAGGCAGGAAGAAGTTGCCCGCACTGCAAGGACAAACCAAACTAGAAGACATTTTTTATGTTATTACTTTTTCAATAGGGTTGTTCAGTTGTACATAATGTCTTCTTGGTATATATAAGATAACAAAAATGCATATAAGACTTTTTTTTTTACAACGTTTCAGCATGCTGCACAGCAGCCACAATGCTCTACAACATAGCCTAAACACATTGCCAAAACCAATAGCTCTGGCTAAAAACGTATAAGGTCCCAAAGGCGAGACCTATTGGCTATGCCAATGCTTGTTTTTGCTGCAGTTATGTCTCTTCAAAAGGGAGACATGTGAAACATGTCCAAACGCGCATACATATTTACACATTATCTGTATGTGAAGCTTAACGTTTTTCGAGTTTTATTAATCTAGCTATCAGCAAACAACTAATTGCACATTCATGAACTGTGCATATATTTTGGCAATAACCCAACATAATTTCTTGGCCTTTCAGCAGGTATGATTTATGTGTTATCTGGGGTCATTTGAACACGAGCGCTAGTACCGAAAAAATGACAAAACATAACGTATGCCTGTATTTTTTGTCCCTTACGTGCAGAGAGTAAAATATGCTCGCCCACATTTAGCAAATGTTATTATCAACAGCTTTGTGCTTGTTGTAACAGCATATATAATAAAAAGTCAAAAGTGCAGTACAATCATGCATAAAGCAGGGGCAAGAAAACGGGCACATTCGCTTTGGTTTAATGTATAAATCGGGTGTAAAAACACTAAATAACAAACCGAGGTCTTATTTGTGCTAGAATGTTTTTTACTGCACAACTTTACACTGAGTTCCAAATTATCTCTTACGGTCTTGTTCCAAGTTCTACTGTTTCCACTAATCCACTTAGAGTGTTCGATTTTAAAAGCACTCAAATGGTAAAAAGAGAAGTGCCCAGGTTTCTGTTCATACAATCTTTCTTTTCGGTATAAATATATCTTGATAATGATGCAGCATTTCAATGATATTATTTCACTGCCTGTTGCTTGTCTGGAGTCAGACTGTTAAAGTGTGTTTACATTTCCTGGTGTGTTTGAGGGCTGCAGTACCACCTCCTTTCTACAGGGGCAGAGGTGAGCATAAAATTAAACACACCTGGTGAAACACAGGTCCCCACAAGGTCAAATTTTAAAAAGTTGTGAAAATTTGCACAAACATTTACCAAGTCGTTTTATGACATTTGGAAGGCATTGCATTGTGGGGACTTGGGTTCAGGTCCCCACAGCGTGAGTGTGTTATCACACCCAAGTCCCCACAAGGATAGTAACTAACATCCATTCATATTCATATTTTTTTTCACTCTCACTCTCACTCTCTCACTCTCTCACTCTCTCACTCACTCACTCACTGAGTAGCCCACAATCAGGCCGGTGACATCAGAGGCCTGAAAGAAGACAGCAGGTGTGGAAAAACCTGACTAGCATAGAAAAACCAAAGCCACAACTTGGACCTACGTGAAGGTGAAATAGAGGCAACACACGGAAGGCCTAGAACAGACATTCAGCAACAGCATCCAATAGGAAGTTATATCAGACAGAGCAGGACCTGGCTGAAGAATCAAGCGAGAGGTAAAATAAACAACAACAACTCATGAAAGTGGAAGAACTAGGAGAACAGTAACAAGTGTTCATTATAGGAAAAAAAAATTCCCACAGGAAACGGAGGATATGAAATGTACAGGAAGGTATGGAATAGTCTGCCACTACATCTTAGGAATAACACAAACCTATTAAGTTTCAGAAAAAACTTAAAAACATGGCGCTTCGCCGGATAAGTGGGTAAATAATGATACATAAACTATTAGTCTACACCCCCCTTTGACAGAAACCCCTTAAACACTGACAGCTTGCAGCGCCAAGATACCTGCTGGGTGATAGTTGAGCTTTAAAAATGTTGAATAATAAGCAGTAGAAGGCTAAGCCGACGTAGAACCACTATTATACAGCGCATATGGAGGAAGAAACCTAGACTCATTCAGAAGGAAATGAAGCACACAGCAAGAAGGGGGTATTCCCTTGAGAAAAAAGGAACCCCAATAATAATGCAAAAGCAGAATAACCAACCCCGGAGGGCCAGAAACATGACGACACCCTGTAGAACAGAGCGAAAGGAGCCGGCCAGCGAGACTGCATCCAAGGGAAACAACCAATGCCTATGACAACGAATTCCAAGAAAAAAGGGACTATAATGGGGAATAACATGCGCCAGCAACAAGGAATCCACTGTAAGATGGGAGACAGCCAGCAGTATAGAAGAAGGCCACATAGGGGCGCCTTCGGAATAATTAGCGAGGCACCCCAACACCAAGGGTGGTGCATGAGCTCTTGTATAAGAGGTGCCAGTGCCATTGAAGGTAGAAGACCCGGTATGAGAGGTGCCAGGGCCATCGAAGGTAGAAGACCTGGTATAAGAGGTGCCAGGGCCATCGAAGGTAGAAGACCTGGTATAAAAGGTGCCAGCGCCATCGAAGGTAGAAGACCTGGTATAAGAGGTGCCAGCGCCATCGAAGGTAGAAGACCTGGTATAAGAGGTGCCAGGGCCATCGAAGGTAGAAGACCTGGTATAAGAGGTGCCAGCGCCATCGAAGGTAGAAGACCTTGTATAAGAGGTGCCAGCGCCATCGAAGGTAGAAGACCTTGTATAAGAGGTGCCAGGGCCATCGAAGGTAAAAGACCTTGTATAAGAGGTGCCAGCGCCATCGAAGTTAGATGACCTTGTATAAGAGGTGGCAGGGCCATCGAAGGTAGAAGACCTTGTATAAGAGGTGACAGTGCCATCGAAGGTAGAAGACCTTGTATAAGAGGTGCCAGTGCCATCGAAGGTAGGAGACCTTGTATAAGAGGTGCCAGCGCCATCGAAGGTAGAAGACCTTGTATAAGAGGTGCCAGCGCCATCGAAGGTAGAAGACCTGGTATAAGAGGTGCCAGGGCCATCGAAGGTAGAAGACCTGGTATAAAAGGTGCCAGCGCCATCGAAGGTAGAAGACCTGGTATAAGAGGTGCCAGCGCCATCGAAGGTAGAAGACCTGGTATAAGAGGTGCCAGCGCCATCGAAGGTAGAAGACCTGGTATAAGAGGTGCCAGGGCCATCGAAGGTAGAAGACCTTGTATAAGAGGTGCCAGCGCCATCGAAGGTAGAAGACCTTGTATAAGAGGTGCCAGGGCCATCGAAGGTAAAAGACCTTGTATAAGAGGTGCCAGCGCCATCGAAGTTAGATGACCTTGTATAAGAGGTGGCAGGGCCATCGAAGGTAGAAGACCTTGTATAAGAGGTGACAGTGCCATCGAAGGTAGAAGACCTTGTATAAGAGGTGCCAGTGCCATCGAAGGTAGGAGACCTTGTATAAGAGGTGCCAGCGCCATCGAAGGTAGAAGACCTTGTATAAGAGGTGCCAGCGCCATCGAAAGTAGAAGACCTTGTATAAGAGGTGCCAGTGCCATCGAAGGTAGGAGACCTTGTATAAGAGGTGCCAGCGCCATCAAAGGTAGGAGACCTTGTATGAGAGGTGCCAGCGCCATCAACGGTAGAAGACCTTGTATAAGAGGTGCCAGCGCCATCAAAGGTAGAAGACCTTGTGCTATCGAAGGTAGGAGACCCTGTATAAGAGGTGCCAGTGCCATCGAAGGTAGGAGACCTTGTATAAGAGGTGCCAGTGCCATCGAAGGTAGAAGACCTTGTATAAGAGGTGCCAGTGCCATCGAAGATAGAAGACCTTGCATAAGAGGTGCCAGGGCCATCAAAGGTAGGAGACCTTGCATAAGAGGTGCCAGTGCCATCAAAGGTAGGAGACCTTGCATAACAGGTGCCAGTGCCATCAAAGTTAGAAGACCTTGCATAAGAGGTGCCAGCGCCATCGAAGGTAGGAGACCTTGCATAAGAGGTGCCAGGGCCATCAAAGGTAGGAGACCTTGCATAAGAGGTGCCAGGGCCATCAAAGGTAGGAGACCTTGCATAAGAGGTGCCAGGGCCATCAAAGGTAGAAAACCTTGCATAAGAGGTGCCAGCGCCATCGAAGGTAGGAGACCTTGCATAAGAGGTGCCAGGGCCATCAAAGGTAGAAGACCTTGCATAAGAGGTGCCAGTGTAATCACAGGTAGGAGACCTTGCATAAGAGGTGCCAGTGCAATCACAGGTAGGAGACCTTGCATAAGAGGTGCCAGTGCCATCGAAGATAGGAGACCTTGCATAAGAGGTGCCAGTGCCATCGAAGGTAGGAGACCTTGTATAAGAGGTGCCAGTGCCATCAAAGGTAGAAGACCTTGTATAAAAGGTGCCAGTGCCATCGAAGGTAGAAGACCTTGTATAAGAGGTGCCAGGGCCATCGAAGGTAAGATACCTTGTATAAGAGGTGCCAGTGTCATCAAAGGTAGAAGACCTTGTATAAGATGTGCCAGTGCCATCGAAGGTAGGAGACCCTGTATAAGAGGTGCCAGGGCCATCGAAGATAAGAGACCCTGTATAAGAGGTGCCAGTGCCATCGAAGGTAGGAGACCCTGTATAGGAGGTGCCATCAAAGGTAGGAGACCTTGCCATTAAGCAATAAGTAACACCCATCCCTTGCAGGAATGAGGCGGTGTAAGGACAGCGAGATCGGCGGTACAAGAGAACAGTCTCTTAAGCAGGACCCTCACAGATTATGAATGTAGGCAAGAAGCCACAAACAAGGAATACCAGCAGGGTACAATAATGAAGGAAAACTCCTTTCTATGGAGAACACAAGAAGGAATCCGACTCTGGGTACCACAGATGCCCGAGAGACCAGCGGCAAGAGCCCACCCTGCTGAGGTAGAGCGAAAGGCGCTTGCTAAGAATGGAAAGACGCACCGATAAAGGAATGTCCTAGCTGAGAACACTGGCTAGACCAGTAACGGGCGATATACTGCTGGTCACGGGTTTCACCACTGGTCCCACTCTCAGGAGAAGAGAACACCAAAACCGAAGCGTAAGGAAAGCTCCATAGTCTGACCCAGGGAAAACGAGAGGCACCGTAAGGAGGCCCTCGTTCAAAGGGGCGAGTGATGTACAAGGCCTCACAGGAAGTTAGAATTATAAACTCTCTATAAGGGATCCTAAAAGTAAGTAATTATTCCTAGTAATGCCCATCAGGCACACCTAAGATGCTTTACATGGAGCAGGGAACAAGGACCATACAGGAAACTCTCTCTTAAGCATGAAGCTCATCTCCAGAGAAAAAGAAAAACCTTATCCCATCAGGTGTAAACCCCATGTGAGCCACAAAGAAAATATCTCCCTGACAGCGGGAGCTAAAAGTTGTCTACAACAGGCCTTAAAGAAAAAGAGCACCTGCACAAGGCAGACACACCTGACTGGATGCCACCAGCAGGTGGGATGGTGCCTTTGAACCAAAAGGAAAAAGTCTAAAAGGATTGCCGGGGGAGGGAGGTTGAGGCAGGCACACAACAGGAAGAAGCTACAGAACCCCACTCTGATATGGCCCCAAGCTAGGGAACTAGACGATATAGGAATGGACACATTCAAGAATGTGTTCCGCCGCGACTGTCCCTAAAACTGCAGGATCGGCAGAAGTGCGGAACAGGCAGGTGCCATCGAAGGGCATGTCCTCCAAAGTGGATTGGACAATTTAGGAAAATCCAGAGTTGCGCAGCCAGGTATGATGGCGAAGTGCCACCGAATCAGCCATGGCTCGACCCACCGAGTCTGTGGTATTCATAACACATCTTATTGTAAACTTAGCTGCCTCTCGCCCATCCTGAAGTATCAGTACAAGTTCGCTCCGGTTCTCCTCCAGAAGTGAAAGCAGCAGACGTGCCACCGAATCCCACAACGCATGGGAAAATCGGCCTAGAACACATGCAGTATTTATTGACCGCAATGCTGAGTTGGCTGAGGAGAATAGGTTTCTCCCACAAGTTTCCAACTTTCTGGAGGACGATGGGGTCAGAGGAGGTGGTAGCGACCTGCACCACAAAACCTCTTGGAGTCGGGTCCCCAGGGGCAGGCCGGTGTAGGAAGCTGGCTCTCTATAAAGTGCACCAAAAAGAGGCAGACTGCGCAGAATCCAGACAAACACCAAAGGCATAAATGACACCCCACATGCTCTCGTTGGTGTTCGTGTGGGCGAGCAGTTAGGCATATCAGGAGGTAGTGCTAAGCATATATCACACACACACACACACACACACACACACACACACACACACACACACACACACACACACACACACACACACACACACACACACACACACACACACACACACACACACACACACACACACACACACACACACACACACACACACACACACACACACACACACACACACACACACACACACACACACACACACACACACACACACCTTTTATATAAATTTAGATACCAAGATCATCAGAATCTGTAAGTACTTTTCGAGTTATGAATTTTTTACAGTTTTCAGAAATGGACTGCCTTTTCTGGACCGGCAATGTTATCCTACGGGGGGAAAACATGTATTGTATTCGAGCACTTCGCAGCGACTTATGGGACTGTTCTTCAGGACTTAAGATGAGTATGGGACAAGGTTGAAGGCCACACCAACAGGTCACCTCGGGAGGCTCTGGGGCGTCTGGGTGCGGAGGTGCGTCACAGCATTGGGTGTCCCATTAACTTCAAAGAAGGACCGTCTGGTTAGAAAGAGGCAGCAAGCAGGGACTGGGGCACTAGTCTGGGGGAACCCACAGGTGGCTCGACCTTTGAGATCCTCGGGCATACAGGGACACCCTTGTTCCACTTCTTCTCGGGCTGTGGGGCTCGGGTGCAGTGGTGTCTTTTGGTGTTGGATTCTGCTGCAGGAGTCTCTCAAGGTTGGAGGGGGCCTGCAGGCGGCGACTGGAAGTCCAGTCTTGGCAAACCCAAGCATGGGCTTGGCTCTTGTGAGTCTGGGGACCCCATTGGCACGGTCACCTCCCTTGGACTTGGGCTCTGGAGCGTGGGTGCATAGGTGCTTTGAGGTGTCGGGTGGCGGCGGTCCATAGGAATAACAGCAAGGGAGTGTTTATAAAGGGGGGAGGGGGAGAGGTGTCCGAGCCGGACAGTACTACCAGCACCTGGCGTCGGTGCGGCATCAGAAAGAGTGATCAGGACAGTGTCCAGTGGTGCAGTCGGTCAGCTGACTAAACTCCGGCGTCGCAGGTGGGAACCCCGAAGGGCTGTGCACCTGAACCGATACTGATCCAACTACGAATTCAGAAGGCCTAACTGACGCTGTGGGTGAAACCGCTGGCGTGGATTCTGTTAGAATACCTGGCACCTTCTTGGAGCTCGAAAGCGCATCAGAGGGAGGTGGAGTTCCAAAGTTGACATGGAGGGAATTATAGTACTCCCGCATCTGGCATAGAGTCGCCCGGCTCCAGGGGGGCTTGGGGTGGACTCTTGTATGACTCCTCAGCCAGAGGCTGGGAAAGGACATCGGAAAAGCGGGGCACACGCGGTGAAGTGGGGACATGCCGTGATTTTGACTATTTGCTTTCCTATGGCTTAACCTGTGAAATAAAGGGCGATAGACGCCCTCTGGAATGGCTCCTGGATCAGTGTCATGATCGCTCCAGGGACCTGGGGAGAGAGAGACTACAACAGCAGGTGTCTGTGTGGCACATGAGCGCGTCGGGGGTGCTTATATGGACTCCGTCGATGTCACATCCGGGGGATAACGTCGTCGCACACGACGCCCTCTACCGACGTGCAGAGGTATGGCTGAAAAATTCCTGGATCCATCTAGCGCCTGGGGAGAATTCAAAGGTAAGGAAACTGCGGCTAGACGTGACAATTAAATTATCTAAATTAATTCTTTAGCTTTAGATTGTACGAAAATGCTTTGGACAAAACAGTATGTAAGTTATGCTACAGATTTTGGTTGTTTTTTAAGCTCATTTGGATTTCCCTACAACAATAGACATAATTTAAGTTTGTCTACCATAATAATTATTTGAAAATGTACAGTCCTGATGAAATTGGAGCCACACAAAGGAATGTTCCACCAAAACGTATATTGACATTTTTCCCAATGTCCAAAGTTGTACTCGTTCTAAGGAGGATTCTGAAACCAACTGCTGCCTTCTTCGGTTCGAAGAAGAGTGTGAGATAACAGCGACCTTGTTTTTAATACAATGGACTTTCTGATATAAGGGTTTTGGGGTTGTAAGGTAATAGGGTTGTACTGAGATTTTGTTATCTTGGTACATTTTGATTTTACATTATTTCATGTGATTAAATAAGAATATCTTTTCAGAACAATAATTTTGGAATGAGGCTTTGTGAGTATATAAGAGCGTAAGCATCTGTATGTAAATTTGTATCAACATACTGTTTTTGTTATCATACATTGCTTGAGAGTAAGAGGTTTTCCATTTCTTTGGCCTGAGTGTGAGGACTGTCCATTGAAGAGTCCTGCTACGGCATCTGGTATGGGACACCACATGTTGGCCCACTAGACTCTCCATTGAAGAGTACTGCTACGGCATCTGGTATGCGACACCACATGTTGGCCCACTAAACTCTCCATAGAAGAGTCCTGCTACGGCATCTGGTATGCGACACCACATGTTGGCCCACTAGACTCTCCATTGAAGAGTCCTGCTACGGCATCTGGTATGCGACACCACATGTTGGCCCACTAGACTCTCCATTGAAGAGTCCTGCTACGGCATCTGGTATGCGACACCACATGTTGGCCCACTAGACTCTCCATTGAAGAGTCCTGCTACGGCATCTGGTATGCGACACCACATGTTGGCCCACTAGACTCTCCATTGAAGAGTCCTGCTACGGCATCTGGTATGGGACACCACATGTTGGCCCACTAGACTCTCCATTGAAGAGTCCTGCTACGGCATCTGGTATGCGACACCACATGTTGGCCCACTAGACTCTCCATTGAAGAGTCCTGCTACGGCATCTGGTATGCGACACCACCTGTTGGCCCACTAAACTCTCCATTGAAGAGTCCTGCTACGGCATCTGGTATGCGACACCACATGTTGGCCCACTAGACTCTCCATTGAAGAGTCCTGCTACGGCATCTGGTATGCGACACCACATGTTGGCCCACTAGACTCTCCATTGAAGAGTCCTGCTACGGCATCTGGTATGCGACACCACATGTTGGCCCACTAGACTCTCCATTGAAGAGTCCTGCTACGGCATCTGGTATGGGACACCACATGTTGGCCCACTAAACTCTCCATTGAAGAGTCCTGCTACGGCATCTGGTATGCGACACCACCTGTTGGCCCACTAGACTCTCCATTGAAGAGTCCTGCTACGGCATCTGGTATGGGACACCACATGTTGGCCCACTAGACTCTCCATTGAAGAGTCCTGCTACGGCATCTGGTATGCGACACCACATGTTGGCCCACTAGACTCTCCATTGAAGAGTCCTGCTACGGCATCTGGTATGGGACACCACATGTTGGCCCACTAAACTCTCCATTGAAGAGTCCTGCTACGGCATCTGGTATGCGACACCACCTGTTGGCCCACTAAACTCTCCATTGAAGAGTCCTGCTACGGCATCTGGTATGCGACACCACATGTTGGCCCACTAGACTCTCCATTGAAGAGTCCTGCTACGGCATCTGGTATGCGACACCACATGTTGGCCCACTAGACTCTCCATTGATGGCGGGGTCAACAAAAACGAGATCTGCAGGTGATGGCGCCATGCAATCCGAATATAAACTACCTGTCCGGAGAATGGATATTCCTAATCAGTCAATGATGAGCTCCAATAAGTGCCTCCTTGAATGGCAGCAGTGCTCCCGAGCAACCAAAGACAGCTGCAGGATTTATGTCCACATGTTGGACTTCACCTCAGCAGTCGATGAAAGTAATTCCAATGAGGCTGCTCCTTTTTTATATACAGACAAAAATAACAAACCTCCTCAGAAGAAGGAGAACCAGAGGGATAAGAAATGTCCCCCCTCTGGAGAGGTGTCAATGCCAATAGTGTTTTGTAGTTCAAGATAGAGGCCACCATTTGAAAGAAAGAGGGAAGAAGCCTGCGAATCATCATTCGTGGTGCACTCATTGCCCCTCTCGGGCACGTGTAGAGCTTCAGAGACTGAGCCACATACGTCCTCCAGTGGACTCCAGGGAGAGGCTCTTTCAGGGGCTGGTCCTCGAGGGAGGCTCAGACTACCTCAGCACTGGAATCGTTTCTGATAGAAGCAGTGCGCAGGGCTGCTTCGAAGTAAGTGCCAGCGATGGCACTAAGGGCAGTACCGAAGGCAAGAGGGTAGACTTCCTTAAAGCCACGCAAAGGCTGGAGCCTGTGAGGCGCAAATTCTAGTGACGTCGGGGTAGGAGTCGTTAGAATCACCAATCCTTCAGCACTAGCATCCCCCCCTTTGATAGTGGCCGAGAGGACTGTGGGGGGTCATCTTGAACATGTACAACACAGCCTGCTCATTGGTCACAACTTGGGAAGTGCCAGCGAATGGAGTCTATTTCCTGTTTTTCAGGATTGTGGCCGATAACGAGGAAGAGACCGGCATCAGGGAACGGCATTGCTAAGTCTCCAAAGATTCAGGGGATTGGGGCCGAGTATTCCTTAGGTGATCGCGGTCTCTCACAAGCACAGGGACCACTTTGGAATATCCTTACATGCCTTGCCAGGAATAATTTGGCTTACGATAGCCTCATTACCTTCCGACGCATGAATGAGTAACAGATGCAGGTCCAGGGATCATGATCGGAACCCAAACACCACATCCTGATATCCTGTACATCAGAACAAGACACTCCTTGCCTGCTTTCAACCAGAGACCTTAGCATGTGATATTTGATCTATTGGCTGTCAAATTTGCAGAGATATTTCTTTGGTAAGACCCGAGCTCTGGATCAGTCTCGATGAGGCATTGAAAATCAGGAACCAACTCCACGCAACTGAGCCATGTTTTCAGATGTCATCCCAACTGGGTAGATGGATCCGGAGTTGGAGTTGCATGCTTCACTTGTGGCGCTGGAGGGCTAGTTTCGGGGAATACGTTTTGCAGATCCAGTTTGGCACCATTAGGGCATTCATAAGGTAAGTATTCTACAGGAAGAAGCATCCAACAGAATAGCTTGTTGGACAGCCTGTACTTGAGCTGCAGTTGACTCAGAAGAGGAGAAATGTATAGCTATGGTGGTGTCTTTTTATATCCCACATGGGTTCTGAGGAGGAGTCTTATTGGACCCTGTACCTTTCTGTGCTTTGGGTCATTTCTCATGGGAACAGCCACAATTATTGGGACGGTTCTCATCGCTCCCTAGAACTTTATCCGATCTATTCTCTCACTAGGAGGACCACTGTCTGTCCTACATTGTTACTGGATCCTCAACGTTTTGCCGCTCAAAGGCTTAAGCTGCTTATTTTCTTATGACCTAGAATTTTGCTCAACAAATTACTAACAGAAAACAGTATAACACTGGTGACTCTAGATCCAATGTCTATAGAGAGAGAAAATGAAGCAACACATGTCACCAGAGACTTTGGCATCTTTTAAGATCACAAGAAGTGTTTCCTCCTGTGAAAGTCGCGTGAAGCTGCAGTCGCCATAATGCAGTGCCAGTATATAGGTGCATAAATAAATACATATATATATTTTTTTTTAAATCCGGTCCCCGTCTTGGACCTGGGATAGGTTCATATAAGGAATTAGTCGGAATGAGTATCCGTTACAATTCTATATTCTGTTTCTCAGTTTATTATTCACAAATGTTGCCTATTCATATCCCACTCTGATTGATGGAAGAAAATCATTAGAGCCAAGTGGACGGCTCTTGAGTTCCAAAATCTTTACAGGGTAAGTTTGCCCTGTAGTATCCACTTCCCATGGACCATCAGGTGGGCTCAACTGCAGTGACTGAGCTCAAAGGGATTTCTAGAACAGTGTGCCTACTAGCACGCTATCTCTCTGGCCTCCCAGGTAACTGATAACATTGCAGCTTGAAACAAAGCAACCTTGTCAAACAAGAACCCTTTATTCAGACACCACCGATCCTCCAGACAGTCCTGTAACAGTTTTTAGTCAAGCATGGTATTTAGGGATTATGCCAGCAAATCTGGCAAAGGTATGGGATCAATTGACCAGGGGATACTGGCGACTTCTCGTAATTCCTCCACGTTCCCATTTTTTCAGCCTTGTTCTGGAGATCTTGCAGCCCATTGTGGTGGGATGAGGCCTCAAGCAAGGATTCAGAGGGATGCATGGGTAAAAGTCGTTGGTGACCTGGGTACAGTGCCACTGGCGTAACACACTTGAAGAATGCCCAGGAGCGGACTTCAGGCGAAATGACAGGGCCCCGAATAGGCAGTAACTGTTTCCTACTTTGACCTGAAGAATTCTGTTGTCTGTGTGTCTTAACTACCAGAAGACCAAGTTAAGCACTGGTTTGGCAACCCATCCAATGTCCCTGAAACAGCTAGCACATTTGGTGGAAAGTCATCCTATTAACCGATCTCGCTTCATCCACTTGTTTGCTATTGTGAAAGTTCCTCACCTTTGGTAGCTACCTTTCTGGCGATACTCCACCTCACCTCTTGAATCGCCTCCAGTCACCAGACTAAATCCAGAAAGCTAAAATAGCTTTCCTGTGTAAATAGTTGGCCCCAGGACCCATCCCGGATAGGACATCACAGAACCCTATAAGACGCCACCCAGTGTACACAGATGTCAGTTCCCCATTTTTGTCAACGCAGATACAGCACTGATAACGATAATATTGTTAGAACTTGCAGTGTATCTAAAAATAACTTGCCACCTTTTTAAGAGATGACCACTCCTCCAATGAACGTGGATGGGATTGATGAAAAATCTGCACACAGATGGCATTCACCACCAAAGGCAAGTAATGAACAAGTTACTTATCTTCGGTAATGATCTTACTGGAGGTTCCTTAACAGCAGACTCTTCACACATTGTGATGTCCAGACTGGATCGGGAGATTTTTCTCAGTAATTCGATCGCGCACTAGCAGTTGGCTCCATGCGGCTCCCCTTCAACTCTGTCCAGCCTCAGAAATGACTCTAGAGCCACATATAGCTGCCAGGTGGAGCAAAGAAACTCGGAAGGATGACAGACTATAGGACATGAAACATCGTCACACTTGGAAGAAATGCCGCTAGTTCGGAGCACCAGTTTGCCTGGGAAGACGGTGGTTGCTGGACAGACAGTGCTTGCAACTCATGCAGCAAGCTGACATCACTATGAAGAAAACTGTCTTCAGGGTTAGGAGACAGAAAGAACAGCTCAACTAGGATGCATCTCATGAATCTTAGAATCAAATTAAGGGTCTACTGTAGCAACATAAACCGTGGGTGGAAACGTGGGTTAGCCCTTTCAAAAAACACATGACGACAGGTGATATGAATAGCTATGATTGATCAGGTAGCCATAAAAAGGACAAAAGGGCCGACAAATAACCTGTGACAGTTCTTGCTGTGCTAGAGATAGAACCAACAAACAAAAACACATTGGATAGCTGGGCCTGCAAAGGTTGGATGTGCCAGGAGCTACACCTACAACCAATTTTTCCCATTGTCCAGTATAAATGGCTTTGGGAGATGGAAGTCTGGGCCCAAAATGACAGATGGTGGTCCTATTGTGATTGTGCCACCAAAACGCGTCGACGCCTAGTGTTTTTGTGTTAAATTTGGCAAAGTCAGCAGTCAGTTCTAGACAGGGAATTTATGCCCGTGCTTTGTGCTGTCTATATTGTTTCCAAATTAACATCTGTAAGACAAATTCGACTGTCTTGATGAACTCTCCTTTTTAGATATATGAATAATTTCATTTAGGAATTATGTTTTTAAAGGTTTTACAAAAACTTGTCTTTGTGGATTCAAAATCTATGTATCTATGTTCATTAAAAGTTTTTTTTATATTTTTTATATTTATTTAGTTTGTACATAAGTGCCTCAAACATCCTGAGTGGAGTGATAACTGTGTGGAGTATGAATGTGGTCGCACACCTAGCGTGAATTGTCTCATGTAGGTTTTTCCAAAGGGAACATTTATTTTGAACCAAGATGACATACAACCTCGGGGAGGAGATCAAAAGAAATCAACTATTGTCTCTCACTCTACATGCATGGAGGTGTAGGTTGTGCAGGACTTTTTCCCTTTGTTGCAACAGAAGATCCTCCCAAACCAGCAGCCGCTTCGGAGTACCGATGCTCTTGGCGAGAAGTTTCAGTTACAACATTCACATCACACGGAGCTTCACTGGCTCCCAATTCACAAACAAGCACAATTCAGGCTTCTCACCCACACTTTCAAAGCACTACATAACACTGGCCCAGCACACCTCAACAATCACTTCTGCTTTCATAGACCCCTTCGCTCGTCTAGACTCTTACTTGCACAAATCCCACAGATATGGAAAATGAGATCCGGTGGTTAAGCCTTCTCCTAAATCACTCCTAAAGTGTGGAACGACCTGCCGCCTTCTCACTTCTTGAATCCGCAATAAGCTGAAGACCTGTCTTTTTGAGTAGTTTCACTGCCTAAACTCACAGCTGCTCAGTGATAGGATACCCTTCCAGGTGATAGTGCACTCTGCAGTTCTGTATAACATTCTACTGACCCAGTCCTGGGCCATTAAGATGACTTGATCCCAGCCCTCCCTGAACTTCAGAACCTTGGTCAGGACAGGTACATGCAGAAAGATGTACAGGAGCCCTGAGCTCCAGTCCACTTGGAAGACATCTCCGAGAGAGACCCACCTTGGGAACTCCAAAGCGCAAAAGCTTGGACTCTGAGTGTTCTCAGCGGTGGTACTAATATTGAGCCAAGGTTCTTCCCAGTACTGGAAGAAGTCCTGCTCGACCACTGAATATAATCACCATTCATGATCTGCTAGGCAACACCGACTGAGTTAGTCCACCCTGGCTTTTTAAAATCCTGCCACATGGTGTACAACCGGGGAAATGCCCTGACCACTCAGTGAGTTCCCAAGATGCAACACCTCCAGGTACAGGGCCCACAACTCAATGCTATTTGTTGCAGTACCACATGACGTTTGTGTTGTCCCAGAGGAACTGCACCCGTTCCTCCCTTGATACACAGGAGGAATGCTTTTAGTGTCAAACAAATAACCCTCAACTCCAGCAGATTGATGCAAAGCTGGGTCTCCACCAGAGACCAGAATCCTCTGATCTCCACCACTCCCAGGTGGCCTCCCCAACCCAGCAACAATGCATCTGTTACGACCATCAGTTTTTGGTGGGATAGGGAGAGAGGTCTGAAA
This sequence comes from Calotriton arnoldi, assembly GCA_963921515.1. Classification (NCBI taxonomy): domain Eukaryota; kingdom Metazoa; phylum Chordata; class Amphibia; order Caudata; family Salamandridae; genus Calotriton; species Calotriton arnoldi. Next base: position 2,538,389 of record CAWUFW010000850.1, on the reverse strand, counting down.
CTGGTCCGATTGCGGCCTAGCAACCACCACTGCAAATGTTTTGCTCTTTCCTCAGGCACCTGGATGGAATCAGATAGGTTCCATTGGTGCTGAGCCCACTAAGACTTCAGATCCCACTGCAGAAACTGCAAGTGCCACCTGGCATGGTTGCTAGCAGGATGCTGGAGGCCAAGAAGTCTCTGAGCCACTCTCACCAAGGCCAAAGGCTGAAAGATGGGAATTATAGTCCCAAATGGCCCAAACTCATTGAGGTGGAGTGAAGGTTTGAAACTGCACCATTTCCAGAAGGGCTCCGACGAAGGGAAGCCTCTGCGAAAGAGTCAGGCGAGACAACAGCATGTTGATTGAAAATCCCAAAGATTTCAGGAAGTTTGCAGTCATCTGGAGGTGGTCCACGACTGACGAAGGGAGCCAGTCATCAAGGTATGGGAAGACTGGTACTCCCAACCTCTGAACATGTGCAACATCCACTACCACCACTTTCGTACACACCAGAGCACTGATGAGGCTGAAGGGGAGCACAGAGAACTGAAACATCTCAAGGCCCACTTGGAAGCGCAGGTACCTGCTTTCTGACTGCAGGACGGGGATGTGGAAATGAGGGTCCTGCAAGTCCAACATCAGCATCGAGTCGCCTGGATCCAGGGCAGACAGAACTTGGGCCAGAGCAAGTATCTTGAACTTGTCCTTTGAGGAAGAACAGGAGTAACATTCAGTCCATATTTCTGATGCTGACACCCAATCAATAGCTTCCTTGTATAAAAGAGCCGAGACTTCCATTATAAGATGGACAAGTGGGCCTCCAGGAGTCGATGTGGTGTAGGTGGCATATGAAGTGGGGTAAAAAGGAAAAGTAAGGAGTAACCATCCGGGACATTTTAAAGCACCCATCTGCCCGATGTGATTCTTTGCTACCCATGGAGGTAACTTATCCTGACTCCAACAGGGTGACAGTGTGCTGCTGAGGACAAGCTAAAGGGTTTGAGGGTGACAGCAGGGGGACATGGGAGATAGGGTACTGGATTGCCCTTGTGGGCTTGGACGTTGGTGGCCAGATCCGCGACTTTTACCTCAAAAAGATTGGGAGGTCTAAAAAGATTTAAAATAGTAGCTACTTTAGGACCCCATTTCCTCGTGGTAGTAGACAAGGCCGCTGAGCGAGGCAGTCTCAGGAGACTGGCGGCATGCCAAGGTGGTGGTATTCAACAAGCCAGGACGGCCCCCGGAACAACATGCATCGTACCGCCCCATCTCCTTACTAAATGTAGAGGCCAAAATACTGGCAAAGGCCCTAGCTAATCGTCTGCAGCCACACATAGCGCAACTAGTCCACCCGGATCAGGCAGGATTTATGCCCCAGAGAGCCACGCGCCATAACATACGCTGGGCCCATAACGCAATAGCGGCCATTGCGGCCTACGGCAGTGCTTCTGGCGGATATGGATAGGGCATTTAACTCCAAGTTGGGTATATTTATTTGCTCTCCTTAGTCGTTTGAATTTGGGGCCCAGGTACCTCTCCTATGTAAAGCTGCTCTATACACATCTTACGGCGTCGGTGAGGGTGGCCGGATCTACGTCTAATACATTTTAAATAGGCAGGGGAAGTAGGCAGGGGAACTAGGCAGGGGTGCCCACTTTCCCCATACTTATTCGCCTTGGCAATGGAGCCTCTGGCGGCATGGGGTGCGAATGGCTGCTCAAGTACGGGGATTTGAATGGACCAGTGGGATCTCAGACTGCATCGCACTTTATGCTGACGATGTGCTGTTTTTCTTCACCAACCCTAATATGACGGGCCCGTGACTGCTCCGCATTATGCAGGTCTTTGGCGAGTCCTTGGGTCTTTTTATGAACCCCCGTAAGTCTACCCTATGGTCACTAAAAGGAGCGGACAAGCTGGGCTCCTGGGCGATGGAGGTTGCGACTGTATTGGATGGGGTGAAGTACCTGGGGGTTTATTGGTCTGCCTCGCAAATCATGGCGTGGGGAAAGAATATCACCCCAGTATGGGCACGAGTGAAGGAGGAGATTAAGACGTGGTCGCATATGCCCCTCTCTATTTATGGAAGATGGGCCATATTTAAAATGGTCTCCCTTCCTAGATTGCTCTATCACCTGCAAAATCATCCATATCCGATCTCACAAAAGTGGTTCAGACAGGTGAATGCGGCATTGGGACAGTTCCTATGGGATGGGGGCGCGGCCCGAGTGGCCCTGCGAACCTGTTATCAGTCGACATACTGCGGGGGACTCGCCACAGCTGACATTTATTCCTATTATATGGCTTCGCACCTACTGGTGGTAAACAAGTGGTGGTACGGGGAGAGAGGGGACCCGGCCTACGCAGTGGAAGATGGGGGATTCAACCCTACATACTATCCTATACTCAGGTCCCAAGCTGCGAGCGTTGCCGCCGGTGACACAGGTGGTCATTGGGCTGTGGAAACAATCCCTTCGTAAGATGGGATGGTGGGGCAGATTAACTGGGGAGACTCCGCTGTGTCAAAATGGGAGATTGCAACAGCTGGCTACGCTAGTCGGTTTTCGGGGCTGGGACAATATAGGAATTTCTACATTGGGAGATGTTATAAGAAGCTCAACATTGAAGTCATTTCAGGACCTCCAAGAAGAGTTGGACATGCCTTGAACCCAGTTTTACAGATATCTCCAATTTAGACACGCTATCTCCTCCAGCATCGCAGGGTTGGATGCCCTTCCTGAGTTCAACCCAATCGAAGCAAAGGTGTTCATGGGTGACTTAAAGGAACACAAAATTGCCAAAATATACCAGTCCCTGGTGACTAATAGCCCCAATATGCTAGATAAATTAAGAGAAGCATGGACACAAGACCTGGGCCAATTTGACAGGGATGATTGGGCAGAGGCACTGGCTTCCCCGAGGGGCGCGGCGATAGCTACTCGATTGCGCGCGATATAGTTCAAATATCTGCATCGGGTCTACTATACAAGGCAGAAACTATGGAGGACGGGACTGGTGGCGTCGCCGGAATGTGTGCGATGTGGTCATGCAGAGGGTTCCCTCATGCACACAATATGGCACTGCCTGGTAATCACCAAGTTTTGGCAGAGGGTCGTGGCGTGCCTCTTGGAGGTGCTGGGATGTCCCGTTCTCACCGAGATGGAGTATTCTGCACATTATGGAGGGTGTTGGAGGTAATTTGTATAAGCGTCACCTGTTACTACTGGGGCTTACTCTGGCTAAGAGGGACATTGCAAAAATGTGGCAGGCAACAGCCTCACCAAAGATATCTGCTTGGAAAAAGGGTCTGGATTTTTGTATGGGTATGGAGCAGCCGGTCTTTAAGGCTAGGGCGTGTCCGCAGAAGCATTTGAAAATTTGGAAAAAATGGGCTGAGTACAGGGGCCTATGGTTGGAGCCTGCGGGCCCAGAGGGGATTGAGGATTTGACATGGATACCAGGGGAGGAGGGACGGTGAGATGTGAAGAGTCATTTTGTGGGTCAAACTGGGTGGTGGGGCAGCTTCAAAGTTAAGGGTCGCGGGTTGATGGCAGCACATTGGGGGGGGGGATTTCATTATTGTAAAAGTTCATTTTCGTTTCTAAAATATGACAATTGTATACGAGAGGTCTACAGTATTATAATGTTGTTTGCTGACTGTCGACAGCTTCCTGGGATGGGGAGCCTCGACCGAGATGTAACAATTGACATAATAAAATATGTTTTAAAAAAAAAATAGTAGCTACTCCTCATACACAGTTCTGCAGTGCATAGCTGTGCTCCAGTGTCTTGAACTGGTGCAAACACACTGGATCCAGCGACAAAAAGACTCAATCCTGTCTCAATAAAAGAATACATTGTGTTCATCGGATTAGTGTGTGCACAGTGATATTGTAAACAATTCAATCAATTCTGCCTGAAGATGACAGCAATCCAAGCATTTGAAGTGTGTTTAGTTCCAAAACTTTAGTTTCTTATTTAATAAAACAACATCCACAGCCAACATGTTTGTCCTCTGATGGATGAAGATTGGGGCGTCTATTGTTGCAGAGGTGGGCCTTGGCTGAATGCCCTTCCCGAAGTCTCAAAGAGGGCGGGACGGTTGGGGATACTGCCTCACTGGCACTGAAAGGCGAAGGAAGCATGCGGTGGCTCTGCGTTTTCTTTTTTTAAGTGCTTTATCTCTGAAGAGACAGCATGGCAAATAACATAACGTGTGTTTGTAAAGCGCACATTAACCCGTAGGCATCCTGGCGCTGAATAACAGATGTTCATTGTTACCCAACTCAATGGTACTCATTTTATCGACCTCAGATAGATGAAAGGCTGAATGGACCCGCTGGGATTTGAACCTGTGACCATGAGGTCGAACACAGGCCCACACGTGGACATCACTGCAGAAGCCTGTGGATCTCATCCAAGGGTAGCTGTGAAACACCACACTGGTACCAACTGCCCTAACCAAAAAAATAAATCTGTGCTCAGTCCTAATACTGACTGCACAACCCAAGCATTCGGTGCTCAGACCAGAAGACATACTTCGCAGCATTTTGTACGTCTTTTATAATTTACTTTCTAAGAGGCAACTAGAAATGACTGATCGGACGATAAAATTCTCTTTGCAAAGGCCTCCATGCGCTTGGATTCCCTATCTGGGGGCGTAGTAGGGAAAGAGTTAGGTTTCAACCTGCGGGTGGAAGCTTGCACTACAGGGCTCTCTAGAATAGGGTGCTGAAGGAGGTAATATGGGTCTGCCGGTGCAGGTCTGAGCTGTCCATCAAACTGCCAAGTGACAAGTGGGCAACATTGAGGTTTGGCACAAATGCCCATTAGGGTGTTTGTTAGGGCCTCGTGTATGGCCAGGGTTCAGGACTTCTGTGGACACATTAGTTTTCACCTCTACTATTAGCAGTTAGAGGTCAAGTGTTTCCACAGCTCTCCTAATGACCATAGCAAAATATGTTGATTCTTTGAGGTGGAGAGTTCTGGCTAGTGTCAGACCACTGGCATCTTTGAGATCCAAAAAGAAAAGTTACTTACTTTCACTAACGCTATATCTGGTAGAAACACAGTCTAGCCGCAGATTCCTTAACTTTTAATTTCCCCCAGGCGCAAGTCTGGATCCGGAGATTTTTCAACAGTACCTCTGCACGCCGGGGGGCGGCATCATACGGCTCCATAGTGACGTAGTCTTCGGATAGGACGTCAGTGGAGCCATATAAATCCCCTCTGGCGCACTGACGAACAAGTTACTTACCTTCGGTAACGATATATCTGTAAGAAACATTAGTAGTGATAGATTCCTTACTTTAGAATATCCCCAGGCGTCAGACTGGATCCGGAAAGTTTGTCAGCAGTACCCCTGCGCGTCGGTAGGTGGCGTCGTGCGGCTCGGCGTCCGTCGTTGGCGTCGTGGTCGCTGAGTGGACGTCGCGGGCGCTACTTAGACACCGCCCACGCGCGCGGACGTCAGTTCTGTACACGACTTTCCGCGCCAGGTACGCAGAGCCATGCAAGATACTGACGACTGGTGCATTGAAACTAGGGCCCTAGAAATCAGTTCGCAGAACGGGGAGGATGGGTGGGGCGGTAAGGAATCTATCACTACTAATGTTTCTTACAGATATTTCGTTACCGAAGGTAAGTAACTTGTTCATCTGAAAGAAACACATAGTGATAGATTCCTTACCTTAGAATAGATAACCCAGCAATACCAACCCCGGTGGTGGGTCTGCGAACCAAGATCACACCAGAAAGTCACGGAGAATGGAACGGCCAAAGAAGCCGTCTCTCCGGACTTGGCTGTCCAGGCAATAGTGCTTGGTAAACGTGTGCAGCGAGGCCCACGTGGCTGCCTGACAGATGTCTTGCAGAGGGACACCGCGTCCCAATGCAGTAGTGGCTGCAGTAGCTCTGGTGGAATGAGCACGCAGCCCCACCGGAGGTTCTTTTTTAGCCAAAGAGTAACAGGCTTTGATGCACAAGACAACCCAGCGGGAGATAGTTCTCTTGTGTACCGCCCGACCTTTCTTGGTGCCAACGTAGCCAACTAAGAGCTGGTCATCCACCCAGAACTGCTGTGTGCGGTTGAGATAAAATGAGAGCGCACGTTTTGGGTTCAGACGGTGGAGCCTCTCTTCCTCTCTGGAAGGATGTGGAGGCGGAAAGATGGTGGGCAAGGTAATAGTCTGCCCAATGTGAAAGGCCGTAACTACCTTTGGCAAAAAGGAAGGACGGGGCCTGAGCACAACCTTGTCCGGATGGACTGAAAGGAAAGGAGGCTTACAAGAAAGAGCCTGGAGCTCACTCACCCGCCTAGCAGAGGTAATGGCCACCAGGAAGGCAGTCTTCAAGGTCAAGAGACGAAGAGGACAGTCGTGAAGGGGCTCAAAGGGAGCGCACATCAAGTATGTAAGAACCAGATTCAAGTCCCACTGAGGCATCACGAAAGGAATAGGAGAAAAAAGGTGTGTAATGCCTTTGAGAAATCTATTTACAACAGGGGACTTGAAAAGAGAGTGCTGATCAGGTAGTCTGAGAAAGGCAGAAATTGCAGAAAGGTAGCCCTTGACAGTGCCCAGAGCAGAGCCCTGTCGGGCCAAAGAGAGAAGGAACAGTAGGACCTCAGAAAGAGGGGCAGAAAGGGGATCCACAGCCTTTGCTGTGCACCACGCCACAAACTTGTTCCACCTGCAGGCGTATAGTAGAGGGACGCCTGGCTGCCAGAATAACGTCACAAACTTCAGGAGGCAAGTCGAAAGGAATCAACTGCCGCCGCTCAATCTCCACGCAAAGGAGGTGGAGGCTGGACAGGTTCGGGTGGAGGACCGTCCCCTGCTGCTGCGACAGAACATCCTCCCGAAGAGGCAGTCTGATCGGAGGATCGATGCTCATACTGAGTAGCTCGGGATACCATACTCTTCGAGCCCAGTCCAGAGCCACAAGAATGACTTGGGCCCGGTCGCGCCTGATCTTCTTCAGCACTCTGGGCAGAAGTGGTATAGGCGGAAAGGCGTACAACAGACCGCAACTCCACTCGCGACAAAAAGCGTCGCCGAGCGAGTGCCGCCTTGGAAATTCCAACGCGCAGAACTGATGACATTGCGCGTTCTCTTCGGTGGCGAATAGATCTAACCAAGGCTCTCCCCACTGCTGAAAGAGACCTTGCACCACCTCCGAGTGAAGACGCCATTCGTGATCCATCATGCACCTGCGGCTGAGTTCGTCGGCCCTGGCGTTCAGAGAACCTGCCAGGTGTTGAACCACCAGGGACATGCCCTGATGTTTCAGCCATGTCCAGAGATGCAGAGCCTCCTCACAGATGGTCCATGACCCCACCCCGCATTGTTTGTTGCAGTACCACATGGCGGTGGTGTTGTCTGTGAACACCTGCACTACTCTCCCCTTGACAGAGGGAAGGAATGCCTTCAGTGCAAGCCGGATCGCCCGCAGCTCCAGAAGGTTGATGTGGAGCCGGGACTCCGCTGGAGACCAGAGGCCTCTGATCTCTGCCTCTCCCATGTGGCCGCCCCATCCCAGGAGGGACGCATCCGTCACCACTGTAAACTCGGGCTGGGGAAGGGAGAGGGATCTGCCGTCGACCCAATGCCGGTTCGTTAGCCACCACTGCAACTGTTGTGCAGTGCCCTCCGAGATCTGGACGTGATCGGACAGGTTCCCCTGATGCTGAGCCCACTGGAACTTCAGGTCCCACTGCAGCACCCGCATATGCCATCTGGCATGATTGACCAGCAGGATGCATGAGGCCCAGCAGCCTCAGAGTCACTCTGACCAAAACCCGGGACAAGGGCTGAAAGATGGGAATCAGAGCCCGAATATCCCGGACTCGCTGCTCGGTAGGATAGACCCGAAACTGCGCCATGTCCAGAACCGCTCCGACAAAGAGGAGCTTCTGAGAGGGGATCAGGTGCGACTTCGGCACGTTGATGGAGAACCCCAGCAAGTACAGGAGGTCGGCCGTAGTCTGGAGGTGGGAGACGACTGCCTGGGGCGAGCCCGCCTTCAACATCCAGTCGTCGAGATAGGGGGAAGACTGAAACCCCTGATCTGCGCAGAAGAGCTGCGACCACCGCCATCACCTTGGTGAACACCCGAGGGGCGCTGGTAAGGCCAAAAGGGAGCACGGTGAACTGAAAGTGCTCGTGGCCTACCGTGAACCGTAGGTAACGCCGGTGGGCTCGCATGACGGGGATGTGGAAATAGGCGTCCTGCAAGTCCAGCGCCACCATCCAGTTTTGTGGGTCGAGAGCAGACAGGACCTGAGCTAGAGTGAGCATCTTTAACTTCTCTTTGCGGAGGAAGCGATTGACGTTCTGGAGGTCTAAGATAGGACGCAGGCCTTTGTCCTTCTTGTGCACCACAAAGTAGTGGGAATAGCAACCACGACCTACTTCTGGCGTCGGAACGCACTCGATAGCCCCCTTGGCCAAGAGGGCCGCAACTTCCTGCTGAAGAAGCACCAAGTGATCCCCCGACATGCGGTGGTACTGAGGTGGCATGGCTGGAGGGGTAGTCTCGAAGGGGAGGGAGTAGCCCCTCCGGACTATTTCTAAAACCCACCTGTCTGAAGTGATGGTGCCCCAGTGGGGGAGGTGATGGCGGAGCCTGCAGCCCACTGGCGTTTGATGGGCCTGAAAGTTCGGACTAGGAAGGTTTGGAGGCAGTGGTGGCCGGGGTGGTGGTGGACTGACACGCCCGCTGGCCCCTTGGTCCGCTACGGCAGAACCCGCGTCTGCGCTGGGATGATTGCTGCGCCGGCCTGTGGCTCTGTTGCGAACGCTGCGGGGCGCCCCTTCCTGTGCCACGAAAGGAGCGAAAAGCGGAAGGCAGAGGTGGGCGGACTGCCGAGAGTCCCAAGGACTTGGCCGTAGCCCGCGAGTCCTTAAACCTTTCCAACGCGCTGTCCGCTTTGTCGCCGAAAAGGCGACGGCCATCAAAGTGCATGTCCATAAGGGTGTTTTGGACATCCCCCAAAAATCCAGTGGTCCTCAACCAGGCGTGACGGCGAACCGCCACCGTCGTTGCAATTGATCTGCCCAGTGAGTCGGCGGTGTCTAGGCCACAACGAATCATGAACTTTGCTGCGTCTCTCCCCTCTGCAACAGCCTGGGAGAGAGCAGGCCGGGCCTCCTCCGGACACTGTGGCAGCAAGTTAGTCACCGTATCCCACAGAGAGTGGGAATAACGGCCCAAGAGGCATGCGGTGTTCACGGACCGCAGAGCTGGTGGAAGAAAAAATCTTCTTCCCAAACTGATCCAGATTCTTGGATTCCCTATCCGGTGGTGCGGCAGGGAAGGCGGTTGGGGAAGCAGAGGCTTGGACAACCAAGCTCTCGGGGGTGGGGTGTTGGGAGAGGAAAATGGGGTCACCCGGAGCCGGGCGATGGCGTCGGGCCACGTTCCTATCCACAGGAGCCCCTGTGGTGGGCCTGGACCAAGTGCCCAAAAGAACGTCAGAAAGGGCTTCATTGAAAGGAAGCAGCGGCTCCGCAGAAGCACCTCTGTCAGGAGGTTAGTCCTGACGGCCACAGTAGGAAGCTCGAGGTGTAGGGCCCCGGCCGCTCTACGCAACACCACAGCATAACTAGCTCCCTCCTCCGTAGCCACGGTAGGAGGAGACAGCATGCCAAGGTCTGGTGAGGTATCCAGACCACTGGCGTCCCCAATTCCTCAGCCCAGTCCTGTTCAGACTCGCAGGCTGCAGCGAGAGGGTCCTCAGACCCCTCCCAGTCCTCCCCTTGCTCCTCAGGCTGTTCAACAGGTCTAAAATAAGGAGCAGGGACATGGGGATAGAAATCCCCAAGCAACGTCGAGAACGGCATCGATCTACGCGGGCTCGACGCCGTGTCCACTTCGGGCTGAAACCGAGGTCGACGTCGTCCCGAGGAGCGGGCGGCGTCAGAACAGGTGCCGGTGGAGTCGACGTCGGTGGAGGCGTAACAAGGTCAACCGGCGTCGACTGGGATCCAGGCCTGGATCCAAGGGTGTCCTGCAGCGCTGGGGCCGGAGCCGCCGGCGAGAAAACGCGAGGACACCCATGCGGAACCGCGGGGCCCGAAGGCGCACCAGCGGGACCCGACGGCCCAAAGAGGCGAGCCATGGCCGACAGGAGCTCCTGTATTTGGGCCAGAGTCACCGACGAGCCCGGGAAGGGCGGGTAGTCGGGCGGCGACTGCATAGACTCCGCCGGAGCCGCGGGGTGGCACCACCCTCAGCCGCGTCGCGCGACCGGCGAGGGGAAGTCGAAGAACGATGGCGTTTCTTCGACTTCTTGTGCTTCGTCTTACCTGACCCCGAGTGCGAAGACTTGGATCCCGAAGACCGATGATGACTCCGCGCACGGTCCCTCGACCTCCCTCTGGACCGGGACTTCGAGCGGCGTGGAGCAGACTGCCGGGCTTCCAGCAACTTTCGGGACCGCTCCCGCAAAGTCTTCGGCGCCATGGCCCGGCAGTTGGGGCACGGCTTGGGGTCGTGGTCGCGCCCCAGGCAGAGAAGACACACACTGAGCGGGTCCGTCACCGACATCATGCGGTGACAATCCCTGCAGGACTTGAAACCGGGCATCCTACTGCACCAGGAGCGATGACTCCAAGAAAAATAGAGACAAAAAGCCTCAAAAAAGTCAGTCAAAAATTGACTGGGGGTTCCTGCTCTTCCCGGATCTGCGCTTGCTGGCACGGAAAAAGAAAGAACTGACGTCAGCGCGCGTGGGTGGCGTCTAAGTAGCGCCCGCGACGTCATCTCGGCGACCACGACGGACGCGGAGCCGCATGACGCCACCTACCGACGCGCAGGGGTACTGCTGACGAAAACTTTCCGGATCCAGTCTGACGCCTGGGGATATTCGAAGGTAAGGAATCCATCACTATGTGTTTCTTTCAGATATCCGTTTTCTATGGTGAAACCTTTCCACGCTAGAACACGGAGCCACTACAAGAACTGGTTGTGGAAACAGTGTGCCAAAAAGATAAAAACATCTTTGAAATAACAATAAAGAAATGGTATGAAAATACCAGACATGAATTTTGGAAAAAAATACCCAATAAAATAAAATTTAACACAGGGCCACAAGAACTGTGCGCCCTAGAGAATAACCCATAAGAGGGGAGAGACCATACCCTCTATGAACCAATCATTAAAGTAATGAATGGTACCAGTAGTAGTTAAACAGAACCTACAACAACACTTACTGTTTGTTAAGTCACACCAGTACATGATCTATTGACATCACCAGTGTCAAATTGTAACGGTACCAAGAAGAAATAAATTAAAACTGCTCACTGGTGTATAAACCAGGGTGCAAAAGAAGTACAAACATACTTTACCAACCACACCAAAGGGTGGTGAACGGAAATTTAAACTACTTCTAAATGACCAGGTCAAGGAGTTTGTTTAGACCAAACATAGATTGAGATAGTAATCGCTGGCATATAAAGCCAGCATTGAAAGGGTATAAACCCTATCTCAAAAGACCTTCGCAGAGCGGGGAGGAAGAGTGGGGCATTAAGCAATCTGCGATTAGACTGTGTCCCTATCAGATATAGCATTACCGAAGGTAAGTAACTTTTCCATCTGATACACATCTAGCTGCAGATTCCTTAACTTCGAATTAAATACCATAGCTATACCCCACTGGAGGAGGGTCTGCGAACTAATCCCACAAAGGTTCTCAAAGAGAAGTTGCCGGTCGACTAATGACTGACCAAGTATATGTGGGAATAGTAAAACAAGAGCTGGCTCTTAATAGAAACTAGGACCTCTGTCATAGAGCATTATAAATAAAGGCAACCTTACAGGACCGAGAAAATCGGTCCTTGAAGGAAAAGAGTTAAAAAACCTTTAAGAATCTGCCGTCAGAAGACGGGACATGAACCCTTAACCCTCAAAAAAAGGGAAAAGACGACTGGATGACCAAAGGGATCAAATGCATGACAGAATTCATATAATCTGTATTGTTGCTGACAAAGAATCATAAAAAGAGCTGTCCTCCCGAAATACAAATAAATGTAAAATCCATATTTGTAAAGCGCGAACTACTCACCCTTACGGGTCTCAAGGCGCTGGGGGCCATCATGGAAATTAAGTGAGCTATTGCCCAGAGACACATGGTGCTGAGCTGCCGCCGGAGCCAGTGATCGAACCGTGAGCCCTGTGCTCCGAAGTCAGCTGCCCTAGCCGCTGCACCAGGACCCATTTCTCCAAGGGAAAGATGAACAATACCCCCGTGACATGATTAATTTAGTGTGGATACAAGTAGCATCCACAATCATTCAAAGCTACAACAGATGTATATACAGACAAAAAAACATAATAATAATAAAAAAATAAAAACACACACACACACTCCTTTGAAGAAAAATGTGCCAACATCCTGTGCCCACACTAAATGGCAGGTGTATGCAATCATGTGCATCCACAGCACACATGCCTCGAACATATTCAGAAACGTATCACCCGATACTCCTATTTATTTATTTTATTTATTGAATGAATTTATAGAGCGCCTGAATCACCCCCTGAGGGGTATCTCTGCGCTAGGGACAAAGCTGCTGGCAGGCTGAAATAAAAGGAGTTAAAACAAAGTGGATTTAAGAAGTTTCCTAAAGCGAGGGTAATCAGGACAGAGCCTCACATGGATGGGCAGCTGGTTCCAGTAGAAGGGAGCGAGGTATGAAAAGGATTTACCACCTAATCTTGCTTTCCTAATTCTGGGGATATATAGAAGTGATTTGCTTCCTGACCTGAGAGTTCTTGAGGGAGCGTAAGGCTTAATCTTCCGAGTAATATAGGATGGGCCTATATTATGTAAAGCTTTGTAGACTGTACAGCAAACCTTGAATTTTACGCGCTTGCGAATTGGAAGCCAATGAAGTTTTTGTAATAGAGGGAAGGACGGAGTTTTGAATGGGGAGTTCGTAACAAGTCGCGCAGCAGTATTCTGAACCACCTGTAGCCGCCTGCTGAGGGACGACTCATTGGCAGAGGCCAGGAGAGCATTGCAATAATCGAGACGGCTCATGACCATGGTCTTGATGAGAGTTTTCCGCGTGTAATCAGGCAGAAGTGGAAAAACTCGGCGTAACAGACCCAACACATAAAAGCAAGTGCTAGCAGTGTGAGTGACATGCTCTTTTAATGTTAGCGCACGATCCAGGCGAATGCCCACATTTTTGACTAAAGATTTGGGATTAGGGCACGTGCCGAGCGCTACCGGCCACCAATTTGGGGACCAGAGAAGAGGGGCGTCTCCAAAGAGCATTATCTCGGTTTTACCCGCATTAAGCTGTAAGAAATTACTTTTCATCCATTCTGCAATAGCAGCCATTCCTCCCGAGAAAATGCACACGGCCTGGGAAGAAGATTTCTCAAAAGAGAAGAGAAGCTGATTGTCATCAGCATAAGAGATGGGCAGAAAACCATGGGACCTAAGAAGGTTGGCCAAGGGGGCAATATAGATGTTGAACAATGTAGGGCTCAAACAAGAGCCCTGAGGAACACCCTTGGTCACTTCCAGTGTTTTTGACCGGAAAGGACCCAGATTAACAGTCTGAGTGCGATCGGACAGGAAGCTGGTCATCCACTGCAAAGCCATTCCACGGAGTCCAATCTCCTTCAGTCTCCTGAGCAGAATCGAATGTGACTGTGTCAAATGCTGCGGAAAGGTCCAACAGCACAAGAATGGTGGAGTGGCCACTATCTAAGGTCATTCTGATGTTATCCGTGACCTCTAGTAGGGCCAACTCCGTGCTGTAATTGGGCCTAAAGCCAGACAGAGAGGTCCAGGCAGCTATTATTTTCGACATGGGTGGATAGATGTTGATTAATGTATTTTTCTAAGATTTTGCTGAGATGAGGTAATAGAGAGATGGGGCGGAGATTGGATAGATCTTCCATGGAGGCTTTGGTATTTTTTCAAATGGGGATGACCTGAGCCGCCTTCCAGGCCCGTGGAAGATGTCCTTCCATGGACATGTTTAATATGGTGACTACTGGTGAGGATAGTTCGTTGAAAAGGGAGGAGGCAACTTTAGCTGGAATAACATCCATGGGAGAGCCAGATTTGACCGCACGAAGTAGGGCAGCTGCCACCTCATTTGACATAGGGGGAAAACTGTCAAGCACTAGTGAGGTGGTAAAATCATTAGAAGTAGGCGCAGATGTAATCAGTTGTTGACTCCCCAAGGGGGTGATCTTATCATAAATAAGATCTATTTTTTTTAGAAATACTGAGCAATGTCGTCACAAAGGGCTTGAGAAACAATCTCAGGATTTTCGCAGGCCTTTGGACAAGTAAAGGATTTCAGTATCTGAAATAAGGTTTTCGGTGCGTTCTCTGCTTTAGTTAACTGAAGGGCAATGAACGTTTTCCGTGCTCCTTTGATATTCTTATAGCAGGAAAGAGCATTCTTAAATATATCTTTGTCCCTCAGTGCATGGGACCTACGCCAACGTCTCTCCAAGTTTTTGCACTTTTGTTTTTCAGCACGTAGCTCAGGAGAGTACCATGCTGATTGAGGGCGCCTGGGTGTGTTAGAAAATGATTTAAGGGGCGCCAGTAAATTGATGGTCCTGATCAGCGAATTAAACCTAGCCAATCCCTCCTCCACAAGGGGGGGTTTGGCTTCTATTTCCCAGGAAGGTAAAAAAGCTTCCTGGAAGTTATCAGGGGCGATCTTATGCCATTGTCGGCGGGTGCTGGGGACATTAGCAATAGAGGTGGTAGTCATACTGTGACCCTGAATAGTGAATTCAATGGACGCGTGATCCGACCACGTCAGAGGTTGAGGAGGTTCACACTGGATACAGGAAGCGTTAGAAAAAATAATGTCCAGTGTGTGGCCCGCGGAATGAGTTGGGCCATCATTGAGCTTTGTGAGGCCAAGGAGAGCTAGGTCTGCCAGGAGCAACGATGTGTCAGAGAGTGCTTCGCATTCACTATGCACATTGAAGTCGCCCAACAATAAAAATGTGTTAGTCGAAATTACATAGGGAGCGATAATTTCTGCCAGCTGGAGAGAGAAATCTGCCAGCGGACCGGGGGACCGGTATAATAAGGCTCCTTTCCAGCTAAGCTGGGGGTGTAAGTCAATGCGAAAGACCATGATTTCTATATTGATGTTGCTGCATTGCTCAAGTATTGAAACTGCAATGCCTTCTTTGTGAATTAAAGCAATTCCACCACCCACTTTTGATGGTCTATCCACCCTAAGTAGCCTGTAACAAGGAAGGAGCGCTAAAGTAATTGCAGGGGTAGAATGTGGCTTAAGCCAAGTCTCGGTCAAAAATCCTAAATCAGGATTAGCTGAAGTGAGTAAATCCCATATTTCTGTAGCATGTTTGGGAAGGGATCTTACATTACATAAAACACTCTTCCATCCTTTGATGGGTTTATTAGGCTCTTTCCCAGGTACTGGTGCAAGGGGGGAAACTGCTTTGGGGACAGAAATAGAAGGGGACGAACTATCTGTTGAGGTTGTCGTGCTACTAAGGGAGCTGTATTGAAATTGACAATGGATACAAGAGAAAGGGCCTTCAGGTGTTAACCGAGGTTGTGGATAAGACTTAGCGGGACCCCTAGTGAAGTTTGAGGGTCTAAGTCTTATATTATGCAAAGCCTCACGGGAGTAAGAGATTCTAAATGGTATTACAGAATCCTGTGAGGAACCGGCAGGGTTCCAGGCTCCTGGCGACGTCCTGGCGCGGACGGGCTTGCCTTTGGTGCGCAGACGGGCTTGCCTTTGGCGCGCCCGCTGCGCACGTCCGCTGCGCACGTCCGCTGCGCGTTGAGCAGGGCTTCCGGTTTTGTAGAGGGGGAGCGCAACCACTAGAGCGCTAAACCCCCTCAGACCGGAAGTCACCTATTCCTCCCTCCACTCAATCGGGACGAGACCCGTGGTGGACCGGGGAGGGGTGACAAAGTCAAAGACAGCAACGGAAGAAATCAGGGAAGCAGGTATGTTATTTTAAAGCAGTGCCAAGCTATGTGCAAAATCCGCAGTAAAGATAAAATTCCTCAAAATCTCTATTGGCCCACCCATTCACAGAATTCTACTGGCCAATGAATACTGCCAAAACTCAGGGACATATAAAACTTGCCCACTTTCAGTATCAAAGTCCGAGAGACTGAACAGAACTTTGAGTCCCAATAAGCTCAAAATACCAGTGCAAGCAAGAAAGAAACTTTTTTTTTAAAATAAATATAATAAATAAATATGTGAAACACAAAAGATGTAGAAAAAGGGGGGGGGGGCACACAAAAAAGTGCAGATCAAGATATAAGTACAGCCCTGCCAACAACAGGTACATACAACACCTGTGATACAGGACAATATAAGCACAGCAGCACATATGAACATGTATACTCCGTATATCACCATGTACGTATCCATCTCTGAAATGAGAGATTTGGTAAAAGAATTATATTGCTCCCAGCAAAAAGTGGAAGGTACTACGTTCACCACCACAACACTGTAGGTGATCGTCATAAGAAAATTGCTGTCAAATTGCTGAAAAGGCAGTCATGAATCCCAACTAAGTGAGAAATGCTGAAAGAAATAAGTACATCCCCTTCAGAAGATAGGGAAAGTAGTTCAGACAGTACTACATATATCAAGAACATCCAAAAAAAGAAAGAATAGTTTGCAAAACTGGATGGATGAATGCACCAAACTTGTGATAATTTTGGGACAAGTTGGACCAATTGCAAACCTTCGGCTGCCAATATAATGCACCACAACGGCAAGTCCGTCTGCGCCTGGACGGCGCCAGGGGCCAGGCATGCTGCCCAATCTCTCTCAGGGGACAAAAATACCCTGGTAAGAACCTATTCTAGGACACAACTGCTGGAGCTGCGTCAGAATATCCAGCATGGGGGGTATACGGATAGGGTCAACTTCAATACAGGGAAGGCAGAGCACTGCCGGCACTGTAATTTCTGCCCTATCAACGGTCCGGGCTCCCTGGGTTGGCCCCAGGAGCAGGGAGTAGGAAAGGCGAATGGATCGAAAAGCAAGGCTGGATCTGGATCCAGCGCTACCTGGGAGGAGGGGTGTGTTGATAAACGCTCGCTCAATGCACAAACAAAACCGAAATTGCCCTAACTATTCAAGCACTGAACTTGGACTGTCTTTTTATCATAGGCCAAGGACCACTCGGTCCCGACTTGGCAGACGCTGTCCCCCCCAGGCTACATTATCCTTAGATGCGACCGCCCTGATAGAAGAGGAGGTGGCCTAGCCCTGGTGGTGAGGGACTCCCTTAGATGTACCCTTAGCAATGTGGAAGGTGTCCCTGGCTCTCTACTGGAAGCAGCTACGTTCCGAATCAAGCTATCCGGGAACTGTAACCTCTCAGGCCTTCTGGTATATCATCCTCCAGGGCCAAGAGCCAAGTTTCTGGAGACATGGTGTCGAACCCTAGAAGCACAAGTTACTACTTGTGTAACGATATATCTGTAAGAGACATTAGTTAGTGATAGATTCCTTACCTTAGAATATCCCCAGGCGTCAGACTGGATCCGGAAAGTTTTTCGTCAGCAGTACCCCTGCGCGTCGGTAGGTGGGATCGTGCGGCTCCGCGGCCGTCGCTGGCGTCGTAAGCGCCGAGATGACGTCACGGAGACTACTTAGGCGCCACCCATGCGCGCTGACGTCAGTTCTGTACACGACTTTCCGTGCCAGGAACACAGAGCCATGCAAGAAACTGACCACTGGTGCCATGAAACTAGGGCCCTGAAAGGGATGACCTTAACCCTAGAATCAGTTCGCAGAACGGGGAGGATGGGTGGGGCGGTAAGGAATCTATCACTAACTAATGTCTCTTACAGATATATCGTTACACAAGTAGTAACTTGTGCATCTGAAAGAGACACGTTAGTGATAGATTCCTTACCTTAGAATAGATACCCCAGCAATACCAACCCCGGTGGTGGGTCTGCGAATAGATTACACCAGAAAGTCATGGAGAACAGAACGGCCAAAGAAGCCGTCTCGCCGGACTGGACTGTCAAGGCAGTAATGCTTGGTAAACGTGTGCAGCAAGGCCCACGTAGCTGCCTGACAAATCCTGCAAGGGAACGCCGTGTCCCAAGGCAGTAGTGGCTGCCGTTGCCCTGGTAGAATGGGCACGCAGCCCCACAGGAGGCTCCTTCTTAGCCAACGAGTAACACGCTTTGATGCACAAAACGACCCACCGAGAGATGGTTCGTTTGTGCACGGCCCGACCTTTTTTGGCGCCCACGTAGCCAACAAAGAGCTGGTCATCCACCCGGAACTGTTGTGTGCGCTTGAGATAGAACGAGAGCGCACGTTTTGGGTCCAGACGGTGGCACCTCTCTTCCTCTTTTGAAGGATGCGGAGGCAGAAAGAAGGTGGGCAAAGTGATGGTCTGCCCGATGTGGAAGGGCGTGACAACCTTTGGCAAGAAAGAAGGACGGGTCTTTAAAACCACCTTGTCCGGATGAACAGAAAGGAAAGGAGGTTTAGAAGAAAGAGCCTGGAGCTCACTCACTCTTCTGGCAGAGGTGATAGCTACCAGGAAAGCTGTCTTGAGAGTAAGAAGACGTAAAGGACAGTTAAGGGGCTCAAAAGGAGCGCACATCAGATAGGTCAAGACAAGATTTAAGTCCCATTGAGGCATTATGAAAGGCACGGGAGGGAACGTGTGTGCAATGCCTTTCAGGAAACGGTTAACAACCGGGGACTTAAAGAGAGAAGGCTGATCTGGAAGCCTGAGAAAGGCGGAGATGGCCGAAAGATAACCTTTGATAGTGCCCAGAGCAGAGCCCTGATGGGCCAAGGAGAGCAGGAACAGAAGGGCCTCAGAAAGAGGGGCAGAAAGGGGATTCACAGACTTAGCTGTGCACCATGCCACAAACTTGTTCCACCTGCAGGCGTATACCGTCTTAGTGGAGGGACGCCTGGCTGCCAGAATGACATCACAGACTTCGGAAGGAAGATCGAAAGCTGTCAACTGTCGCCGCTCAATCTCCACGCATGAGGTGGAGGCTGGACAGGTTCGGGTGGAGGACCGTCCCCTGCTGCTGCGACAGAAGATCCTCCCGAAGAGGCAGTTGGATCGGGGGCTCGATAGCCATGTTGAGTAGCTCAGGATACCAGTATCTTCGTGCCCAATCCGGAGCCACAAGGATGACTTGGGCCCGGTCGAGTGGTATAGGCGGAAAGGCTTACAACAGACCGCAGCTCCACTCGCAACAAAAAGCGTCGCCGAGCGAGTGCCGCCTTGGAAATTCCAACGCGCAGAACTGATGACATTGCACGTTCTCTTCGGTGGCGAATAGATCTAACCAAGGCTCTCCCCACTGCAGAAAGACATTGCGCCACGTCCGAGTTCAGACGCCATTCGTGATCCATCAAGCACCGGCGGCGGAGTTCGTCCGCCCTGGCGTTCAGAGAACCTGCCAGGTGTTGAAGCACCAAGGTAATGCCTTGATGTTCCAGCCATGTCCAGAGGCGCAGAGCCTCCCGCCCTGTTTGTTGCAATACCACATGGCGGTGGTGTTGTCCGTGAACACCTGCACTACACTTCCCCGGACAGAGGGAAGGAATGCCTTCAGTGCAAGTCGGATCGCCCGAAGCTCCAAAAGATTGATATGGAGCCGGGACTTCGCCGGAGACCAGAGGCCTCTGATCTCCGCCTCTCCCAAGTGGCCACCCCATCCCAGGAGGGACGCATCCGTCACCACTGTGTGCTCCGGTTGGGGAAGGGAGAGGGATCTGCCATTGACCCAATCGCGATTCGTGAGCCACCACCACAATTGTCGTGCAGTGCCCTCCGAGATCTGGACATGATCGGACAGGTTGCCCTGATGCTGTGCCCACTGGAACTTCAGGTCCCACTGCAGAGCCCGCATATGCCACCTGGCATGTTGCACTAGCAGAATGCAGGAGGCCATCAGGTCCAGGAGCCGGAGGGTCATCCTGACAAACTCGGGATAGAGGTTGAAAGATCGGAATCATAGCCTGAATATCCCGGGCTCGCTGCTCGGGAGGATAAACCCGAAACCGCGTCGAATCCAGAACCGCTCCGATGAAGGGGAGCTTCTGAGAGGGACTCAGGCGCGACTTCGGCACGCTGATGGAGAACCCCAGCAAATGCAGGAGGTTGGCCGTAGTCTGAAGGTGGGTGATGACAGCCTGGGGCGAGCCCGCCTTCAACAACCAGTCGTCGAGGTAGGGGAAGACTAACACCCCTGACCTGCGCAGATGAGCTGCGACCACCGCCATCACTTTTGTGAACACCCGAGGGGCGCTGGTAAGGCCGAAGGGGAGCACGGTAAACTGAAAATGCTCCTGGCCTACCGTGAACCGCAGGTAACGCCGGTGGGCCGGCAGGACGGGAATGTGAAAATATGCGTCCTGCAAGTCCAACGCTACCATCCAGTCTCCAGGGTCGAGGGCAGCCAAGACCTGAGCCAGAGTCAACATCTTGAACTTCTCCTTCCGGAGGAAGCAATTGACGTTCCTGAGGTCCAAGATGGGGCGCAAGCCCCCTTTCTCCTTCTTGGGGACCAGAAAGTAGTGGGAATAACAACCATGTCCTACTTCTGGCCCAGGAACGCTCTCGATGGCCCCCTTGGCCAAGAAGGCCGTGACTTCCTGTCGGAGAAGCGCCAAGTGATCCACCGACATGCGGTGGAACTGAGGTGGCATGGCCGGCGGAGCATACTCGAAGGGGAGGGAGTAGCCCCTTCGGACGATTTGCAGCACCCACCTGTCCGAAGTGACAGAGCGCCAGGTGATGTTGAATCCTGCCTCCCACCGGCGTGGGTTGCACCCCAAAGCTCGGACTAGGAAGGCTTTGAGGCGGATGCTGCGGGAGCGGAAGTGGACTGACCCGCATGCTGGCCCCCTGTGCCTCCACGGCTGCCACCACGCCCGCGCTGAGGTTGATTCTGCGCAGGCCTTTGGCTGAACGGACGTGTAGGGGCGCCCCTTCCGTGGCCACGAAAGGAACGAAAGGTAGACGTGGCCGGGCGTGTGGTGGAGAGACCCAAGGACTTGGCTGTAGCCCGAGAGTCCTTAAAACGCTCCAGCGCACTGTCTGCCTTATCGCCAAACAGGCGAGTACCATCAAAAGGCATGTCCATGAGGGAACTCTGGACATCCCCCGAAAACCCTGTGGACCGCAGCCAGGCGTGTCGCCGCAAGGCCACCATCGTGGAGATGGCTCTCCCCAGAGAGTCCGCGGTGTCCAACCCACACCGAATGGCGAACTTCGCGGCATCCTTGCCCTCCGCAACAGCTTGGGAAAGCACAGCCCGAACCTCCTCCGGGCACTGGGGCAGAGTTTGCGCCACCGTGTCCCACACAGCGTGAGAATAGCGGCCCAAGAGGCATGCGGTGTTGACTGACCGCAGCCCCAGGCTGGCAGAGGGAAACAACTTTTTGCCAAACTGCTCCAGCTTTTTCGATTCCTTATCCGGCGGAGCGGTAGGGAATGCAGTTTGGGAAGTGGAGGCCTGAATGACCAGGCTCTCCGGTGTCGGATGAGTCGTTAAAAAGGCAGGGTCACCCGGTGCCGGGCGGTGACGCCTGGCCACGTTTTTATCCACAGGAACCCCTGTGGCTGGCCTAGACCAGGTACCCATCAAAACATCCGTCAAGACCTCATTGAACGGAAGCAGAGGTTCCATAGAACTTGCCGCCAGCTGAAGCACTTCAGTAAGGAGGTTAGTCCGGAGGGTAACAGTAGGCAAGTCAAGGTCAAGAGCCTCAGCTGCTCTATGGAGCACCACAGTGTATGTGGCGCCTTCCTTCATGACAGTGGGAAGAGACACAAACCCAGGCTCAGAGGAGAGGTCAAGGCCACCTGCATCCTCCGAGTCCTCTGCCCACTCCTGTTCGGACTCACACTGCCGTGCAAGAGGGTCCTCCGACCCCTCCCAGTCCTTCCCCCTCCACAACGGCCCGAGGCACAGGCTGCAGCGGCGGGGGAGGCACAGGGGAAAACAAATGCTCCACCAGCGCCGGGAATGGCGCTGAGAACGGCGCCGTTCCGGCTCCAAGCCCCAATTAGGGTCCCAAGCCGGAGCAAAATCACCCGGAAACTTGGGCAAGGGCGGAGGTGGGACGAACGGAACCCAGGGCGGCGCCGGGAAGGGAGCCGCAGGGGGCGCCGGGGCCGGAGCCGCCAGCGGAGGACCCTGCGGCGCCGGGGCCGGAGCCGCTGGCGCAGGAGGACCTTGCGGAGCCGGAGCCGCCGGCGGCGACGCTGTCGACGGAGCTGGTGGCCAGCAAGGGCCCTCAAGAGGGACCGCGGGGCCCAAAGGCGCGCCGGCGGGAGCCCTAGGCCCGAAAAGGCGGTCCATGGCGGCAAGAAACTCTTGCACCTGGGCCAGAGTCGCCGACGGACCCGGGTATGGCGGGTAGGCCGTGGGACTGACAGGCTCCAACGGAGCCGCGGTAAAAGGACCCCGGGCCCCCTCGTCCGGAGACCAACAGGGGGCGGGGGGGGGAAGGTCGGAGAGCGTACGCGCTTCTTCGACTTTCTTGTGACGTCGCTTACCCGATTCCGAGGGTGAAGACTTGGACCCCGAGGAGTGATGATGACTCCGTGGCCGGTCCCTCGAGCGACCCCTGGACCTCGAACGGCGCGGAGACAACTGTCGGGCCTCCAGCAGCTTTTGGGACCGCTCCCGCAAAGCCTTCGGAGCCATGGCCAGACAGTCGGAACATGACCGGGAGTCATGGTCGCGCTCCAGACAGTAGAGACAGACGCCATGGGGGTCGGCCACCGACATCGTACGGTAGGATTTAAACCCCGGCATCCCTACGTGGCACCAGGAGTCAAGACTCAAAGAAGTAGAGACAAAAGTCCCAAAAATAAATAGTCAAAAAGTGACTAAGGTACGTGCTCTAACCGGATCTGCGCTTGCTGGCGCGGAAGAAGAAAGAACTGACGTCAGCGCGCATGGGCCTAAGTAGTCTACGTGACGTCATCTCGGCGCTTACGACGCCAGCGACGGAGCCACACGACGCCACCTACCGACGCGCAGGGGTACTGCTGACGAAAAACTTTCCGGATCCAGTCTGACGCCTGGGGATATTCTAAGGTAAGGAATCTATCACTAATGTGTCTCTTTCAGATCCATTTGTCACCACGGCTCATTACACCATTCTTGGGGATTTCAATTTTCATCTTGAAAACAAACAGGACAATGACTTTGCTCACCTTTTAGATCTTATGACATCTATGGGGTTTGAGCAACTAGTCTGTTCTCCCACCCATAGTGCTGGCCATACCTTGGATGGCATTTTTTCTAACCATAGCAATCTAACGATTGAGGCAGTTCAGCCTCTCAGCTAGGTTGACCACTGGCTGGTTGAGTTCTAAATCATTCTCACTCACCTCACTAAAGCGAATAAGGGCCCCCCCAAAAACGTAAACGCTGCAGGGGACTGAACAAGGTCACTGCCACCAACTGGGAGGCCGCCTTGGCTTCAGTTTCTGCTGGGAGTTACATCACTCATCAT
The DNA here is from genome assembly GCA_963921515.1 of Calotriton arnoldi. Classification (NCBI taxonomy): domain Eukaryota; kingdom Metazoa; phylum Chordata; class Amphibia; order Caudata; family Salamandridae; genus Calotriton; species Calotriton arnoldi. The sequence goes on along the minus strand of CAWUFW010000850.1, from coordinate 2,514,891 downwards.
CCCACGGCAGAGAGTTTTCGCAATTGGATCACCAAGCCCTTAGACTTAGTTGCTCCATTCAAAAACTATGTCAGTAAAAGAGCAAAACCATCGGATCCATGGTTCTCGGAAGAGCTTATGGCTCTCAGGCGTCAATGCCGCAGACAAGAACGGAAATGGTGTGCTGACCAGTGCCCTCGGGGAAAAAGCCAAGCAGAAATCTTTTCTGCTAGAATATAAACATGCCATCTTCCAGGCCAAATCCTGTTTCCTCACAGAAAAGATCGTGTCGGCAGACAACTCCTCCAGCATGCTATTCAAAGTCACAAGGGAGATCGCTGAGCCGCCAAGGAGACAGCTCTTGAGCCCCTCCCAAGACTTCTGTGAGAGAGTAGCAATCTACTTTCAGGACAAAGTCCTTAAGATCTTTCATGAGTTCACCCCTACTATAGGTGATGAACCTACAACAGGGGTAGCCGAAGGGGAAAGTGATGATCCGTCTAAGGGGAAACTCACCCATGTCCTTGGGAAGTATGCCCTGTCCTCGTTTCCACATATTACAGCTCAGCAAACCAAGGAACTCTTACTGGGCCTTAAGTTTAGAGCTCCTTCGGACCCTTGTATGCCCTCCATACTCAGACTTGCACCTGAACCTACGGCCAACTTCCTGTGCAAGGTCTTCAACGACACATTCCTGTCCGGCAACTACCCAGCCACCTGGAAGGAAGCAATTGTCTCACCTCTTCTTAAACCAAACGCCGACCCCTCATAATTGAAGAACTTTGGTGGGGTGCCCCTTCTGTAGCCACGAAAGGGACGAAAGGCAGACTGTGGGGGACGGGAGGACGCAGCGAGGCCCAAAGATCTGGCCGTAGCCCGAGAATCCTTGAAGCGCTCGAGCGCAGAGTCCGCCTTGTCAGCTAAAAAGGCGACGGCCATCGAAGGGCATGTCCAGCAGAGTTGCCTGGACATCCCCCCAAAAAACCAGACGTCCTCAGCCAGGCGTAGCGCCGAAGGGCTAACGACGTGGCAATTGTTCTGCCCAGAGAGTCGGCGGTGTCCAGTCCACAGCGGATTGTAAATTTTGGGGCATATCTCCCATCCGCCACTGCCTGGGAGAGAATGGCCCGGGCCTCCTCCGGGCACTGAGGCAACACCTGTGCAACCGTATCCCAGACTGTATGGGTATAGCGGCCTAAGAGGCATGCGGTATTTACGGACTGCAGCGCCAATCTGGAGAAAGAGAACATACGTTTCCCAAGGTGATCCAGCTTCTTGGAGTCCCTATCCGGGGGTGCAGAAGGGAATGCGCCTTCGAAGAAGAGGCTTGCAAGCTCTCGGGGGAAGGGTGTTGGAAGAGGAAAATGGGATCGCCCAGAGCCGGGCGGTGGGCAATCGTCCGTTCCACAGGAGCCCCTGTGCTGGTCTTGGACCAAGTGCCCAGAAGGACGTCCGTGAGGGCTTCATTAAAGGGCAAGAGGGGTTCAGATGAAGTTGCCGCCGGCTGAAGCACCTCTGTCAGGAGGTTAGTCCTGACTGCCACTGTAGGGAGCTCCAGGTCCAAAGCCTCGGCTGCCCTACACACCACCACTGCATAAGAGGCTCCCTCCTCCGTAGCCACGGTAGGGGGAGAATGCATGCCAAGGTCTGGGGAGGTATCCAGACCACTCGCGTCACCAAACTCCTCTCGCCAGTCCGGCTCTTCCAGCTGGTCTGTTAAAGGGTCCAGCGACCCCTCCCAGTCCTCATCACCACCCTCAGGGCGATAGGAAACACCTGGGATGAACAAGGGCACAAAAGTACTCTCCGGCGTCGGATTCAACGTCGGCCGACGTAGTTCCGGCTCCAGGTCCATCTCGGGGAAGGTCGACCGGCGTCGATCCAGATCCAGGCCTGTATCCATGGGGACCCTGTGGCACCAGACCCGCCGGCATCGAAGGCCCAGGACCCTCAACTGGCTCCGCGGGGCCCAAAGGCACGCCAGCGGAGTCGGGGTGCCCAAAGATGGAATGGAGGGCTTCGTAAAATGCACGAAGCGGGGCAGGGGACGCCCCAGCTCCCGGGAATGGGGGGAGGCGCGGAGTCGTCCCTGAATCAGGCACCCGAGACGGAGCCTTAGAGCGAAGACGCTCCTGTTCCCGCGTTGCGTCGGCCGACTGACGGGGAGAAGGTGAAGAGCGACGGTGCTTCTTCTTGTGCTTCAACTTACCAGAGGAGTGCGAAGACTTGGACGCAGTGTGGTGGCTCTGCGGCCTGTTTCGAGACCTTTCCCCACGAGCGAGACCGGGAGTGACGAGGACCAGACTGCCGGGCCGCCAAAAGCTTTCGGGACCACTCCCGCAAAGACTTTGGATTCATGGCCGGAGCACGACTTCGGGTCGCGGTCGCGCTCCAGGTACTAGAGACACATGAGGTGCGGATCCGTCATGGACATCAGTTTGTGACAGGAGTCACAAAGCTTGAATCTGGTCCGACGATGGGACATCCCTCGCGCACCAGAAGTCGAAGACTCAAAAAAAGACATTGACAAAAGTCGAAAAAAGTTTAGTAAAAAAATGACTAAGGGGAAAGCTCTCTCCAGATCTGCGCTAGGCTGGCACGGAAAAAGAAAACCGACGCCAGCGTGCAGGGGCAGCATCTAAGTAGGCACCGTGACGTCATCCCGGCAACCATGACGCCGGACACGGAGTCGACCGACGCCACCTACTGACGTGCAGGGGTATTGCTGAAGAAAAATTCTCCGGATCCAGTCTGATGCCTGGGGGTAATCTAAGGTAAGGAATCTATAACTAATAGTCTCTTTCAGATAGTTTCTTTGGTGACCATTTCCGCACCAACGTGGAGCCACTTAGAGAAACAGTCTCAGGAAACTGTGCCAAAAGGGGAAAATTCTTGAAGCAACAAGTACAGATTGAAAGAATTGCAGTAGAAACCAAGGAAGTGATCTAGGAGACCACAGGGCCCTCAGTTCGCAGAGTGAGGATGGGTGGGTCGATGAGGACTGCGGCTTTATCCTGTATCTACCAGATAAGGCGTTACCGAAGGTAAATAACTTGTCCATCTGACAGACATCTAGCTGCAGATTACTCATCTTAGAATCAGATACCCAAGCAATACCATCCTCGGAGGAGGGGCTGCAAACTGACCTCACCAAAAATTCCCAAATATTAGAGGCTGGTCCAAAAGATAGAAGGGACCAGACTATCCGAAAGATAATAGGTGAATCAAGACGGTCACCAAAGGACTGAACTTCGAGTAAGACTACAGGAGCCCCCAGGGAGTAGAAAGCTACAATACTGTGAAAAACACAATCGAGCCAGGAAGAGAGAGAGCCCCAAAAAGGGATGCAACCTACGATTGGGGAATGCAAAGGGACCAAGGACAATACTCCATAGAGTCCAGGCTCAAAACCAATGGAAGGAGCATACATGATGTGCTCAGCCGCAGCGAACACATACAACGAATAAAGAGCACCACCGATCATAAGGGAAACCATCCTGAGAAACAGATTTCGAAAAAAGACATCCAACCATAGAATGAGAAAAAGAACAATGAATGCTTAAGACCATTGCTAGAAAATCAAGAACTGTAAAAAGAAGCTGCTTTTATACTAAGAACCTACAAGGCATCCTCCGAAATAAAGTAACGAAGACGCTCATTGGAGAGAAGGAAGGAAACAAACAAGCACAACCAGAAGGCTGAACCAGGTCACCAAGAAGGGTGTAGGTAAAATGCAGCGACGCACACCGTAGATGGCCAGACGACCATATGTGCAAAACACAAATTTACCTGAAGTAAAAGCCAAACGAGATTCATTCAAGAGATTGGTATATACATATATATAAATATATAAATTTCTGTAGAGACACAAGTCATACAGGATACAGCAAAAGTATTTCCACTCCTCCGAAGGCAACTCATGTCCTCCACCAGTGAGCCGGAGGACGAAAAGTGGAGGAGCGAGAGACTCCAAGAACAGAGTTACCCAAGGAAGTACAGAGATATGTCCTTCCGTCGTAAAAGAAAATGTTACAACAGTAACTGAGGCATAGACAGAAAGACAAAGCTGGGAAACCACAACACAGTGCCACAGAGCAGGAAGTGGAAGGCATCGTCCACCACAGGAAAACAAGGGCAACCGTTCAAAAACCAACATCAACTGAGGAAGGATGCCAGCAGGCAGAAGCAGGAGAAGCAAAGAATAAACAGCATGTGGAAAGTTCACTATGAAAGAGAGGAATAAGATCTCCATGGGAAACGTAGAGGGCCGGTGGAAACTAAGGGCGACAGATAGCAGATTATGACAATCACACATTGCCCAACTAATGGGAGCAGGGGGAAACGGGTAAGAAACCTGACCAATGCATCATCAAAACTTGAGGAAAGATAGGATAGAAAGGTAGAGCCAGCCTCATGTGAAATAAGGACACCAGACAAGGATCCAAACAATCAAGGGGACTGGTGTCCCAGGTGAAGAGAACAGAAAGAACAGCAGACACAACAGCTACCTCACGGGTGCGATGGCAGAGGTATAAAAACCCCCACAGGAGGCAACAGTAGGGACAGTCGCCCATATGGCGGGGTCAGAAAAAAGAAGAAATGTGGTCCCCATAAGGGATACTAAGTGTATAGACAGCTTATAAAACGACTAAGGCATACAAAATAAGGTCCCCAAAATCAGAGAACAAGGATACAGTGCATCCACACAATGTAACAGAAAACCCGCTACAGAATAAGCATTTGGGTAGGAAAAAAATCAAGCTGAAGAAACCGTAAGAACAGACTCCCAAGAGACAGCAAAGCAAGATGGTGTTCCAGGTGGCTGGAAACAAAACCGGTCACTGACAGCATAAATGAGAAGAAAACTTCCTGTAGAAAGCAGGAACACCACTCCGGGTGTAACCCTGGAAGGGAGAGAGTACTCCGCCCTATGAAGGTGGACAAGAGTCAAAAGAAGGGGAAATAAACTGTTCCAGACAACCTCAGCACAATGAATAGTTAAGACTCCGCACCACTAGGACTATTTTTAAACTGGCATAAGGCAGAGTCGGCATCTGTGCCAGAAAGGGAGGTGCCATCAAAAGGCATGTCAATTAAAGTAGTTTGCACAGACTCCAAAAACCTGGAAGTTTGCAACTATGCACGCCGACATAGAGCTATGGAAGAGGCCATAGCCCAACAGAATCAGTGGTATGCATACCACAGTGGATGCTAAGAGTGGCAGCTTGCTGCCCATCACGTACAAGGGGGAACAAGAGCATTCCGGACTTCCTCCGGAAGGGAGGGCAAAAGGCATTCCACTGAGTCCCACAAGGCATAGGAGAAGCGGGTGAGGACACAAGGGTTCAGAGCACAGAGAAGCACTAGAAGAGAAAATACGCCTAGTACAAGCGTAGACTTCCTGGCCTCTCTCTCCAGAGGGACAAAAGGGAGAAAATCAATATTTGGGGTGGCCAAAACAGTCTCAACCACAAAGATCCTAGTAGAGGGATGTCTAAGAAGACAGGAGGGATCCCCTGGGGCCGGCCGATGCCTGTGAGAAAGAGCGAACCACAGGGGGCACTGTTTCAGGTTTAGCCCAAGCACCCATTAGGATATCGAAAAGACAGTCACTATAAGGAAGCACAGGCTCAACGTTAGACTGGTTAGGATGTAGAACGGCAAGTAAAGGGTCTATTGACAATTCCACAGAAGGAAGTTTTAATCCAGTACGGCGGAAACTTGAATGAGCATGTCTGCCAGAGCGGAACTTGCCTCAGTAGCCAAACCAGGAGGAGACAGGAGGCTGGAGAAGATTCCAAGCAACTGGCATCAACTAAGTCAAATAACCAGTTAGAATGCATAGGGGGGGAGCCATCTCTGAAATGGGAGGGGGACACACCACAGTCTGTAGTACTTCCACAACCATGTTCCTCAGAAGGAAAAAGCAGAGGAAGGGTGGTTGAGACTGTCGGCTCCATCGGCACAGCACCCGTAGCCAGTCGACGTCGGAGGGAGCATTGATCGGCCTCAACGGCACCACTATAGGGGCTGGCAGACAAGAGTCAGACGCCAACATCGGAGTAGACAGCCCAGAAGCAAGAGCTGAAGGTGGGATCCTCTACAGGCTGTGCAATGGCGTTGCTAAGGTGTCAGACATAGGAGGCCGACCTGAAGCTGGAGGAGAACTCACTGGCGGAGACACAGGCATGACCGCCCGCACATCTGTGGGGCCTGAAGGCGATCCAGAGGGAGCAGACAATCCAAGAATAGAAATAGAATGAAGAGTTTGAGAATATTGTCTCATCTAGGTCAAAGGCGCCCCGGCTCCAGGATAGGTGGGAAGACGTGTGGCAGGCTCATGCCCTGACACTTCAACAGAAGAGGGGAGACCAGGGGTAGGCAATGAAGGCGGGCAGTGCCGCGACTTCGACCACCGGCACTGAGACTTACTTCCGGACGTCAAAGGAGAATGATGCCCGCACAAAAACGGCTCCTAGCGCGGTCGGTTCGTAGAGCGCATAGGGGAGTGAGGACATGCGGAGACTTTGATGACTAACATCCGCGCCGCAAGGAGCTTTATGCGAGGTTCCCTGTACGCTTTCGGTCGGAGCTGGCGACAGGAGTCACACTCTTTGGAGTCATGGAGCTCACCCAGGCACCATATGCAAACAGAGTGAGGGTCCGCTGCAGACATTCGTCGTCCACAGGACTCTCAGGGCTTGAACCCCGAGGACATTGAAGGGAGAAAAAAGGAGACACCACTCAGTTGACGAAAAAAGGCCAAGCAGGCCAAAAAACAGCCAGAGAAACTGCAGTGTGGATCCGCATTGTTAGCGCGGAAAAGGAACTGATGTCAGCGCGTTGGGGGAGGGCCTAAATGGACTCAGTTGATGTCACATTTGGGAGACGTCGCTGCAGAGTCGCTCATCACCCTCTGACACACAGGTACTGCTGGAAAAGATTTCTGGATCCAGTCTGCCGCTTAGGGAGGATTCAAAGATAAGGAATCTGCAGCAAGATGTCTATCAGATAAACTGGTACTAATGGGGTGAAATGTTTCCCTTGACAGTATTACCATGGTTGCAAATCATGAAATAATGAAGTTATACTATTAAAAAAAAAAAAGTGCTGCATTATGCAGCATAGTTTGTCTTTTCATGATGCATAATTCAGTCAACCCTGTTGAATAATTTGGTGCTCCCCTGCCACATAATTCCATTGACCCTAGTGATGGCACTGAGTTTCACAAGGATCTTGAGATCAAAGGGAGATTTGTAGCTTCGGGGAAATTACTTTTTTACTGGCAGTGACCCAGCAGGTCCCCCAACAATAAAGTTTTGTATAAGCCATGACAAACGTATGAGGTAGTATTGGGTATGTGGCAAGCTGAAGTTATACTGGGTCTTTTTAGTGTATTTATAGAATCTGCAAATTCACTGAAAGAGAAGTGTTTTGTTTATTTACTGTTGCACGCAGCTCACAGACCCACCAATTGATTTTGAATAATACCTCTGCCTTCTCCATAGGACAGTTTTTTAGAAGGAAGGCTTTAGCCCGTCAGCAGAGATCCCGTCTTGGTGGATGACTACCGCCCAGGCCCCAACGCAGGTTATGGAGGACCACTCTGAGGCAGGACCAGAGAGAGACATCAGATCCTGAGCCAGCATCTGCGAGAGAAGAAAATGGAGCATAATCTGGAAGTGATTTTTCAGTTGGCGGAGTTTCATCCGATGACTTGTCTTCCAGCGATTCCGAGGGTGAATGATTATGGCAGTATTGCGGTCCCTTCGCAAGCATACTCTGTGCAGCAAAGCGACCATAGCAGGGCAGACCAACCCAGAGAGTGAGCATGTGCGATGGCAAGCACAGACAGAGTGCGCTCTTGGCAGTCCTCCAATGTAGGTCAGCCACAAATTCCACCGTTCCCTGGCCACGCTGGATGTAAAGTTGCTACGGACGATTTTTTACTAGTTGACTACGTCCATCTCTTTTTGGATGTTGACTTCCTTAAGGAAATTGTGCATCAAACATTTTTGTACCGACCACTTTCAGAGGGAGCATAGAGGCACTCTAGGGTCTCATTCTAGGGCACACCAGTGGATATCCACTTCACTTGAGGAGCTCAAGATATTTTTGGGCCTTAGGCTGAAAATGGGGTTAGTGCACACACCAAGCTTGCAGTCCTACTGGTCTACTCTCACGGTTTGGGTAACACCCAACTTTGCACCGTACATGAGCAGAAATCGTTTATCACTATTGGAGCGCATGCTGTATTTCATTCACAATTCTATTGCATTGCCCCGGGATCATCCAGACAATGACCGGTTGGAAATTCAGCCTGTTGTGGAACATTTGTCTGCCAGGTTTCCAGAGATTTATACTCCTGGAAAGAATGTAGCCATTGATGATATATTTTATAAACTAGACACCAGGGGGACTCCAGGGTGGTGTGTCTTGCATGGATTCCACAAGGTTTTCTTACCCAGAAGCCCTTACAATCCTCACACATAGGCTAAAAACACACATTTTCTTCATATTTCTGTGACTCAAAGTACCGGAATCTGCAAATTTCCTGCCACCAAGAGTTCCCACGTCTCCTGACAAAAATGGTACTTCACCGGAGTAGGTAGGCCTAGCGCCCGTAAAAGGGCGGGGTTCAAGATGCAATGTGGCAACATCAACAAAAGGGGTAGCTGCAGTTTTTGGGCCTTAGCTCAGCTGCCACCAATGGAAACATACCAAACCCAGACAATTGTGAAAACTAAACACCCAGGGGAGTACAAAGTGGTGTACCCTTGTGGATCCCACAATATTTTCTCACCCACAAAGCCCTGCAAACTTTATAATTTGCCAGAAATCACACTTTTTCCGTGCATTTCTGTGACTTTTTTAGAATCAGAGGGAATCCACAAAATTCCTACCATCCAGCACCACTCACCCCCCCCCCCACACTTGTCCAGATAAAAATGCTGCCCCAGTTGTGTGCCCATGACAGGAACAGATCAAACCAAGGTCACTGGGAGTCCTCGTTGACCTTGGTTTGATTTGATTCTGTTGCAGGCACTAGGTCCAACCCCACAACTGAGGTACCATTTTTATCGGGAGTCTTGGGGGAATGACAGGAGGTAGGACATGGGTTGCTCCCTGCAAATTCCAGAAGTTTCCATCACTGAAATGTACGTAAAATTTGTTTTTTAGTCAAAGTTTGGGGTTTAAAAGAGATTCTGGGTATGAACAGTGAGAGCCATGCAAGCCACCCCACCGTGGATTCCCCCAGGTGTCTAGTTTTCAAAAATGTTCAAGTTTGCTAGGTTTTCCTATGTGCCAGCTGAGCTGGAGTTCAAAATCCACAGCTACCCACTTTGCAAAAAAAAAAAAAGGGTCAGTTTTGAGTGGAAAAATGTGACATATCCATGTTGTGTTTTGGGCCATTTCCTGCCGTGCATTAAGCCTACCCACACAAGTGAGGTACCATTTTTATCGGGAGACTTGGGGGGAATGCCAGGTGGAAGGAAGTTTGTGGCTCCCCGCAGATTCCAGAACCTTCCCTCACAGAAATGTGAGGAAAATGTTTTTTTAAAGTCAAAGTTTGAGATTTGCAAGGAATTCTGGGTAAAAAAACCAGGTACCCGCCTGATGCCGCGGTAAAGGGTTGCAAATCTATTCGCACACCAAAAAATTGCCTGGACCTAAAATGGCGGCCGGCATTCATCCCCAATTTGACCCTAACTTACTAGGGGCAGATACTCAGTCAGTGCCACAGATTTAAGATCGCTGCACGGAGAGCCACCTCGCCCCTCTTGGTGCCGCGGCTGGGGTTTTTCGGATATTGACGCACAAAAGGGAAAATGCCTGGACCCAAAATGGCGGACGGAATTCAACCACCGCAATATTGACCCTAACCCACAATAGTTGTGCAGATATCCACTCATTGCCACAAATCTCTGCTCAAACAGATACCTCACCTCTCATTACTTCGGTAAATGTTTTGTAAAAATTTACGAACGCATTGGAAAGTCGTCTGGAACTAAAATGGCGGCAGACTTTGAACCCCCCCCTCCCCAACAGTGACCCTAACTTTCAATTTATTGTCCCTTTGTGTCCAGAGCCTCGCAATAGTGACCCTATCTTTCAATTTATGGTCCCCCGGTGTCCAAAGCCTCCAAGCCTCCATTTTGGGGAGATATTCCCCTCGAACTCCATCAGCTCTCCATCGGAAGACGGCGCCCACCTCCCACACTTCTGGCCAGCAAAATAGGACCTACTAGGCAAGCTAATAAGCGGCGGCCATCTTGGAAAGGCTCCAACCCTCAACAATGCCCTCTCCAGACAAGAGAGGATATCAAAGAAACAGTGTAGGACAATTCTAAACATAGCAGAAAGTAAATAATGCTACCAGCGAATTGGTGAAGGAAGGAACCAGAAAGGAAACCTCTAAGAAATAAGGAAATAAAGAAGCGAAGGAGAGAGGAAGTAATAATAATAAAAAAAAAAAAAAAAAAATATAATAATAATAATAATAAATATATATATATATATATATATATATATATATACACAAGTTACTAACTTGTGTAACGATATATCTGTAAGAGACAGTAGTTCGTGACAGATTCCTTACCTTAGAATATCCCCAGGCGTCAGGCTGGATCCGGAAAGTTTTTGCGTAGCAGTACCCCTGCGCGTCTGTAGGTGGCGTCGTGCGGCTCCGCGTCCGTCGGCGTCGTGATCGCCGGGATGACGTTGCGGGCAGTACTTAGACGCCGCCCCTGCGCGCTGACGTCAGTTCTGTACACGACTTTCCGCGCCAGGAACGCAGAGCCATGCAAGAAGCTGACATAGGTGTCTGAAAAATACTAGGGCCCTGAAAGGGATGCCCATAACCCTAGAAATCAGTTCGCAGAACGGGGAGGATGGGTGGGGCGGTAAGGAATCTGTCACTAACTACTGTCTCTTACAGATATATCGTTACACAAGTTAGTAACTTGTGCATCTGAAAGAGACACGTTAGTGACAGATTCCTTACCTTAGAATAGATACCCCAGCAATACCAACCCCGGTGGTGGGTCTGCGAACAAAGATCAGACAAGGAAGTCCTGGAGGACAGAACGGCCAAAGAAGCCGTCCCTCCGGACCGGACTGTCAAGGCAGTAATGCTTTGTAAACGTGTGCAGCGAGGCCCACGTAGCTGCCCGACAGATAACCGGCAGCGGAACACCGCGGCCCAAGGCCGTGGTAGCAGGCGTTGCCCTGGTGGAATGGGCACGCAGCCCAACAGGAGGCTCCTTCTTAGCCAAAGAATAGCAGGCCTTGATGCACAAGGTAACCCAGCGGGAGATGGTTCGTTTGTGCACCGCCCGACCTTTTTGGCGCCCACGTAGCCAACAAAGAGCTGGTCATCCACCCGGAAGTGTTTTGTGCGGTCGATATAGAAGGAGAGCGCACGTTTTGGGTCCAGACGGTGGAGCCTCTCCCTCTCTGGAAGGATGCGGAGGCGGAAAGAAGGTAGGCAAAGTGATGGTCTGCCCAATGTGGAAGGCAGTAACCACCTTTGGCAAGAAGGACGGACGCGTCCTAAGAACAACCTTGTCTGGATGAACAGACAGAAAGGGAGGTTTGCAAGATAGAGCCTGGAGCTCACTCACCCGCCGAGCGGAGGTGATGGCCACCAGAAAGGCTGTCTTCAGAGTCAGAAGACGAAGAGGACAGTTATGTAGAGGCTCAAAGGGAGCGCACATTAAAAAGGTAAGAACCAAGTTCAAGTCCCACTGAGGCATCACAAACGGAACAGGAGGGAAGAGGTGTGTAATGCCTTTTAAGAACCTGTTAACAACAGGGGACTTGAAAAGGGAGGGCTGATCAGGGAGCCTGAGGAAGGCCGAGATAGCACAAAGATAACCCTTGATGGTACCCAGAGCAGAACCCTGTTGGGCCAGAGAAAGAAGGAACAGAAGGACCTCAGAAAGAGGGGCAGAAAGGGGATTCACAGCCTTTGCTGTGCACCATGCCACAAATTTGTTCCACCTGCAGGCGTATACCACCTTAGTGGAGGGACGCCTGGCTGCCAGAATCACATCACAAACTTCGGGAGGCAAGTCGAAAGGAATCAACTGCTGCCGCTCAATCTCCACGCAAGCAGGTGTAGACTGGACAGGTTCGGGTGGAGGACCGTCCCCTGCTGCTGCGACAGAAGATCCTCCCGAAGAGGCAGACGGATCGGGGGATCTACGCTCATACTGAGTAGCTCGGGATACCAAACTCTTCGAGCCCAGTCCGGAGCCACAAGGATGACTTGGGCCCGGTCGTGCCGAATCTTCTTCAACACTCTGGGTAGAAGTGGTATAGGCGGAAAGGCGTACAATAGACCGCAACTCCACTCGCGACGAAAAGCGTCGCCGAGCGAGTGCCGCCTTGGAAATTCCAACGCGCAGAACTGATGACATTGCGCGTTCTCTTCGGTGGCGAATAGATCTAACCAAGGCTCTCCCCATTGTAGAAAGAGTCCTTGCGCCACTTCCGAGTGAAGACGCCATTCGTGATCCATCATGCACCTGCGGCTGAGTTCGTCCGCCCTGGCGTTCAGGGAACCTGCCAGGTGTTGAACCATCAGGAACATGCCCTGATGTTCCAGCTATGTCCAGAGGCGCAGAGCCTCATGACAGAGGGTCCACGACCCCCCCCGCCCTGTTTGTTGCAGTACCACATGGCGGTGGTGTTGTCTGTGAACACCTGCACTACCTTCCCTTTGACAGAGGGAAGGAATGCCTTGAGTGCAAGTCGGATCGCCCGGAGCTCCAGAAGGTTGATATGGAGCCGGGACTCCGCCGGAGACCAGAGGCCTCTGATCTCCGCCTCTCCCATGTGACCGCCCCATCCCAGAAGGGACGCGTCCGTCACAACTGTGTGCTCTGGCTGGGGAAGGGAGAGGGATCTGCCCATGACCCATTGCCGGTTCGAGAGCCACCACTGCAACTGTTTTGCAGTCCCCTCCGAGATCTGGACGTGATCGGACAGGTTGCCCTGGTGCTGCACCCACTGGAACTTCAGGTCCCACTGCAGAGCCCGCATATGCCATCTGGCATGATTGACCAGCAGGATGCAGGAGGCCATGAGGCCCAGCAGCCTCAAGGTCATGCGTACCGAAACCCAGGATAAAGGCTGAAAGATCGGAATCATAGCCTGAATATCCCGGACTCGCCCGAAACTGCGTCGTGTCCAGAACTGCTCCGATGAAAAGGAGCTGTGGAGAAGGAATCAGATGCGACTTCGGCACATTGATGGAGAACCCCAGCGAGTGCAGGAGTTCGGCCGTAGTCTGGAGGTGGGAGACGACTGCCTGGGACGAGCCCGCCTTCAGCAGCCAGTCGTCGAGGTAGGGGAAGACTGAAACCCCTGCCCGGCGCAGATGAGCTGCGACCACCGCTATCACTTTCGTGAACACCCGAGGGGCACTGGTAAGGCCAAAGGGGAGCACGGTGAACTGAAAATGCTCGAGGCCTACCGTGAACCGAAGGTAACGCCGGTGGGCCGGCAGGACGAGGATGTGGAAATAGGCGTCCTGCAAGTCCAACGCTACCAACCAGTCTCCAGGGTCGAGGGCAGTCAAGACCTGAGCTAGGGTGAGCATCTTGAACTTCTCCTTCCGGAGGAAGCGATTGACGTTCCGGAGGTCCAAGATAGGACGCATGTCCTCCTTGTCCTTTTTGGGCACCAGGAAGTAGTGGGAGTAGCAACCACGTCCTACTTCTGGGGTCGGAACATGCTCGATGGCCCTCTTGGCCAAGAGGGCCGTGACTTCCTTCTGCAGAAGTACCAAGTGATCCCATGACATACGGTGGAATTGAGGTGGCATGGCTGGGGGGGTGGTCTCGAAGGGGAGGGAGTAGCCCCTTCGGACAATGTCCAAGACCCACCTGTCCGAGGTGATGGGACGCCAGTGGTGAAGGTGATGGCGGACCCTGCCCCCTACTGGCGTGCTGTGCACCTGAAAGGAGGGACTAGGAGGGCTTGGAGGCCGCGGACGGGTTGGAGGTGGTGGCCTGACCCGCACGCTGGTTGCCCGAACCGCCACGGCGGTATCCACGTCCTTGGCCACGCGAAGACGCCTGCTGCGCGGGCCGGTGGCTGGGCTGCTGACGTGACTGGGCGCCCCTTCCGTGGCCACGATAGGGGCGAAAAGCAGAAGTTAGCGGAGGGCGTGTAGCAGAAAGGCCCAGGGACTTGGCAGTAGCCCGTGAGTCCTTAAAACACTCCAACGCATGGTCTGCTTTGGAACCAAAAAGACCGACTCCATCAAAGGGCATGTCCATGAGTGTATTCTGGACATCACCCGAAAAACCAGTGGTTCTCAGCCAGGCGTGGCGACGCAGCGCCACCGTCGTTGCAATAGATCTGCCCAGCGAGTCGGCGGTATCAAGGCCACAACGTATGGTGTATTTGGCCGCATCCCTACCTTCCGCAATGGCGCGGGTAAGCAGTGTCTGGACCTCCTCAGAACACTGGGGCAAAACAGTCGCCACCGAATCCCACAAGGAGTGGGTATATCGGCCCAAAAGACAAGCGGTGTTGATGGACCGCAAGCCAGCACTGGAGGAAGAAAAACCCTTCTTCCCAAATTGATCCAGGCGTTTGGATTCCCTATCCGGAGGGGCGGTAGGGAAGGCGGTTTGGGAAGCTGAAGCTTGGACAACCAAGCTCTCAGGAGTGGGGTGGACAGAGAAACAAGGGGTCGCCCGGAGCTGGGCGATGGCGTCGGGACACGTTCCTATCCACAGGAGCCCCTGTGTTGGGCTTGGACCAGGCGCCCAAAAGAACGTCAGTGAGTGCATCGTTGAACGGCAGCACAGTCTCCAAGGAGGAGGCTGCCGGCTGAAGCACTTCTGTCAAGAGATTAGTCTTGACCGCCACAGTAGGGAGTCGGAGATGTAAGGCTCCAGCTGCCCTACGCAACACCGTTGCAAAATTGGCTCCCTCCTCCGTAGCCACGGGAGGAGACAGCATGCCAGTGTCAGGGGAAGTATCTAGACCACTGGCATCCCCTAGTTCCTCTGCCCAGTCCTCATCATACTGACACTGTTGTGCCAGAGGGTCCTCAGACCCCTCCCAGTCCTCCTCCGGTTCAAAATAAGGAGGAGGAGGGACATTTGGGACCCAAGGTCTCATCGGCGCCGGAACCGGCGTCGAGCGACGTCGGTCCGGCTCCATGTCCGGAGCGTACATGGGGACGACGCCGCCCGGAGCCCCGGGCGGCGTCAGGAACGGCACCGGAGACATCGGCGCCGGCGGAGGCGTGGTCAGGTCGACCGGCGTCGATGGGGGTTGCGGTACCACCGGAGCCGGGATCGAGGCCGGGGCCGAAGCCGGATTCGAGGCTGGAGGCACGAGCGACGCCGGGACCGGAGTCGTCGGCGACGCCGGGGCAACCCCATCAGGGCCCGCGGGGCCCGAAGGCGCACCGGAGGGACTTTGAGGCCCGAAGAGGCGGGCCATGGCCGACAGGAATTCCTGTACTTGGGCCGGATCCGCCCCCGAACCCGGGAAGGACGG
This sequence comes from Calotriton arnoldi, assembly GCA_963921515.1. NCBI lineage: Eukaryota > Metazoa > Chordata > Amphibia > Caudata > Salamandridae > Calotriton > Calotriton arnoldi. The sequence goes on along the minus strand of CAWUFW010000850.1, from coordinate 2,499,384 downwards.
GTATTGCGGGGGCGACTCCACAGGCATGTCCGGGGCGGGGACGGTGCCGGGAGGGGCCTCAGCCGAGTCGCGAGACCGGCGAGGCGAAGTCCTAGAGCGATGATGCTTTTTGGACTTCTTGTGTTTAGACTTACCGGACGACGAAGACTTGGATCCCGACGACCGGCGAGGACTCCGCGACCGACCCCTCGACCTCTCACGCGACCGGGGCTTGGTGTGGCGCGGAGCCGACTGCCGGGCCTCGAGGAGCTTTCGAGACCGCTCTCGCAAAGCTTTCGGGTTTAGGGACCCGCAGTCGGAACACGACTTCGTGTCGTGGTCTCGCCCGAGGCAGAAGAGACACTCCAGATGCGGGTCTGTGATGGACATCATCCGAGCACAGGCGTCGCAACGTTTAAAGCCGGGCATCCATAACGACACCTTGGAGTCGATATGAAAAGAAACAGTGAAAAAATTCACCAAAAAAGTTAGTCAAAAAATGACTAGGGCACTGCTCTTCCCGGATCTGCGCTTGCTGGCGCGGAAAAAGAAGAACTGACGTCAGCGCGCAGGGGCGGCGTCTAAGTACTGCCCGTGACGTCATCCCGGCGATCACGACGCCAACGACGGAGCCGCACACCGACGCGCAAGGGTACTGCTACGCAAAAACTTTCCGGATCCAGCCTGACGCCTGGGGATATTCTAAGGTAAGGAATCTGTCACTAACGTGTCTCTTTCAGAGATATATATATATATATATATATATGTGTGATCAATAAAGCACTCATCTCACTGAAAGCTGTTTGTGGTCTGTACCTGATTTTCTGTTCGTAAGGAACTTGGCTCAGGATTTGTGTGTATATATGTATGTGTATATATATATATATATATATATATATATATATATATATATATCTAGAACCCTCAGGCCTCCACGCCTTCACCATTACCTATCCTCCAAATCTCTCCAAAAATGCAGCAAAGAAGTTCAAGCACAGGCTAATTAACATTCACCCCGAGACTCATTTCAGATCCCTACTTCTGGATCAGTAAAGGCATACTATCGAATGACCTCATCTTCCACACAAATAAACGTGCTCAGTGGAGAAATATCTTCTATTCCATGCTCCGAATCTCCAATGTCAAAAAAAACCCGCATGCCCTCAAATTGTCGGTAACCGCATCAGACTTCTGCTGTGCGAATGCTACCATATACAACAATGGTAATATCCTTATACAAGCCTCTAATTCCAATCTCGCTACCATAGACAAGATCTTCCCTACTCTCAAGAAAGCAGTGAACAGCAAGAAAATCACACTCCCCGCCACTACTCATCCCGATTATCCGGATGACACCCGAACTCTTCTACAAAATCCCATAACAAATTCAATTGAACCAAAATCTCTCCACACCCCCAATGAACCCCACCCCTCCGTCACATCGGTCTCAACCACACCTGGGTCCCCTGGCCCAGGAGGGACAGGGATACTCTTAGCTACCGGACACCCCATTGCAGACACACCACTGACATCCTTGACGTCCAAGGGAGAATCCACCAACCCGGACTCCACCCATGACATCCCTCTCTCCCCACCTACAACTGAGCTGGCATGCAAAGCTCCCCATGACCTACCGTCTACCCCGATATATGATCGGCTCCTAACACCCTTGATACTCACTTCGCTCACCCAAACTCACCACTCAACGACCATACCCCGATCACATGCATCAGCCCCCATCATGCTATCACATCTCAAGGCCATGCCCCACACTGATTCGGACCTTCCAACAAACCTCCATGATCAACTAACCCCATCGATCCCTAATAATGATTCGTATCCCCACACTGATTCGGACCTCCCTACAAACCTCCATGATCAACTAACCCCATTGATCCCTAATAATCATATCCCCAGGCAACCAGATAACGAGATCCCCATGCAACCAGACCTTACTTGCGGACCTCCCCCTATAATAGAACACACACAACTAATTATCCCAATTCTGTTTGGATCGCACGATTCAATGAGTTAGCCATCGGCCTATCCCATCTCAAGGTAGAGATGCAAAATCTCTCATCCATCACCAAAGAACTCCTAAACACACAGAGCCACTAGTGCCACCGTGAACCGAATCAGTCACCAAACTAGCAGCTACATCGCCAAGAATTCACACCCTGAGGACACTAGACAGAGTAAGATACCTTCCCCCAACGACCCATCTCGTCCTAGGAGGGCAACTGCTGAACTATCTGACAATGACCTAGATGACCTCATATCCTATGCCAGTCCGACTGACAACAGTAAGTCTTGATGTGTCACTATCCAATCCATTCAAACCAACCCCTTCAGAGAACCCACTCACAACTACAGATCCATTAATAGAGAAAACCTCACAAATATCAACATAGTGCAGACTACTCTCTCCCAGTCGACTAGCAAGATGAAGTGTGCACTCAATTGCAGATCTGCTAGCAAACATGCTCCTGACATTTACGACCTCATCCTCGCGAATGATCTAGACATTATCGTCCTTACCGAAACATGGCTAAATAGTTCCTCCTCTCCCATCCTAGACCTACTGGTACCTCCTAGTCACGACTTAATCCGCCTAGACAAACGTAAAACCCGGTGGTGGCTAGCCTGCATCTATCGCAACACAATCTCAGTCAATCAAGCAGACTCCATCTCTTTATCCTCCTGCGAATCTCTGTATCAACATCTCCGATAACAAGCGCCTCACCAGCAAACTTCACATAATTTACCACCGACCGGGTGATAATCTGACGTTCATCGATGAGTTAATGGAAGTCATTACATCCAACGACAACTCACAAGTGCCACAGATTTTCCTGGGCAACTTCAATCTCCACTGGAACAACTCAAGCGACCATGGTGTAAGCGGTCTTAAATCTTTTCTGTCAGATCAGGATCCGTCCCAATTCTGTGACAGTCCAACCCACAACAAGGGAGAGACATTAGACCTCATCATAGCGAAAACGAACACTGTATCGTTAGAATCCATCACCCCATGTGACTGGACGGACCATTACAGCATTTTCTTCTCAATCAATATTGAGGTAATTCCAAAAAGGGGCCAACCCACAAAAACAAAACAATGGAAAAGGAATATACAAAATATCAACCCCATTGCCCTGGTAAACCGATGCAACTCCGCCCTGATCCCCACGACAGACATGGTTGACGTCCATGACCTCACAGTCTTTTACAATTCCACTATGCTTGAAATTCTTGACTCTGCAGCCCCCCTCCAAGAAAAAAACGTTTTCTCCAAAATCTCCAAACCATGGTTCAATGAGAACCTGAACTCTGATCGGCGCAAGCTATGATCAGCAGAGCGACTATGGAAATCAGCACCCTCCATTGATCACCTATATCACCTTAGAGTGCTGACAACAGGAAGATGCTAAAGGCTAAGGCAGACTTTTTCAAAACCCAGCTGAACCAAGCCATTAACAACCTCAATAAACTATTCAAAATCGTCAAACAACAAGCGAGCAACACGCCTAACTATGGAACTAAGCGATTCGGCTACACCTAACTGCGATGAGCTTGCCAATTTCTTCCTAGAAAAGACAAAATCCATTGAACTCCACATCCAATCGAAGGCCCTTCCACAAACTATTGCTCGTGATACTAAATTTTACTCTCAGATCAAGGTCCATTTTAGTACTCAGAGGGAAATCCCAAAAAACAATGACTCTTGGCACACCTTCTCGCCCACCCCTGAACAAGAAATCTATAACACTCTTCTAGCGATTAACCCCTCCAATCACTTCTCTGACCCCTTACCTCCTTTATTCAAAATGATAAAAACTTCTATTCTACCCCTATGGTCAAAGATTGTAAACGCCTCTCTGAGACAAGGCTCCATACCGGACTGTCTTAAAGTAGGATAGGTCACACCTATACTAAAGAAATCCGACTCCCTCTCCTCAGATCTCAACAACTACCGTCCTATATCCAACATCCCCACTTTGGCGAAATTGCTGGAAAAATGTGTACAAAAACAATTATGCAACCACATCGAGAATTACAACCTCCTAGACAAACACCAATCCGGCTTCCGTCAAGGTCACAGCACTGAATCTGCACTCACCCACATAATGGATGACATACTAAAAATGCTAGACCACAACAAATCATGCCTATTGATACTTCTTGACTTATCCTCCGCTTTCGATACGGTTAAGCATGACAACTTATTGTCCCTACTGGAACGAAGGATGGGCCTAAATGGCCCAGTGTTACAATGGTTCACCTCCTTCCTAAATAACAGAACACAAAGAATCAAGATGAAGGATTCACTCTCTCAACCCTCCATGGTCACCATAGGGGTTCCACAGGGCTCAGCACTCTCACCCATTCTTTTTAATCTACTCATGGAACCCCTGGCAAACGCACTGAACTCTGCGAACATTCTATATCACCTGTATGCGGACGACACAAGTGTATATGAAAATCTCCTCACCAGAAAACCTCATCTCCCTCAACGCTATTCTACATAATACCCAAAGTTGGCTCACTGGCAACCACCTCATGCTTAACACCAAAAAAACGGAATTCCTGCTCATCTCCCCACCCAACCACACACCCAAGATAGACTTATGGTTGAAGCATCTAACTTCCTTTGACTGTGCGCCCCACATCATTGACTCCGCGAAATCCTTGGGAGTCACCATAGACAAACACTTGAACATGCAGGCACAAATCAATAATACCACCAAGGGAGCTAATCATCAGATGAGTATCCTAAGGAAACTTAAACCCTTCCTCCCACAGACAGACTTAAAAATGGCGGTACAAGCCTTAGGGTTACCAAGATTGGACTATGGAAGCACCACTCTATGCGGTCTCCCCAAATACAAGCTGGCCCCGCTGAGGGCATCGCTTAACGCTGCGGCCAGACTGGTCTCAGGAACAAAAAAAAATAACCACATTTCTCCGACCTTGAAAGTTCGGAACTGGCTACCCTATGAGGCAAGAATACACCTAAAGTCTGCCTGCATGACGCATAAAGCCCTCCATAACAATACCCCCAGTTACTTTGCACTAAAGCTAGAGCGATCGGGAGGATGCAGACAATTGCGAAGTGCGAGTTCATTACTACTGAAACCACAATCCTTCCATAAAAAGAGAACTGATTGCAGAGCATTCTCAGGGATCGCACCGAAGATTTGGAACTCCCTACCTCCTGTGGTACGCGGAATCTCTTCCTTTACCTCCTTCAAAAAAGAAGTAAAAATGCTTCTAATGAACAAATTCACATCCTAAGACTTTAATTCTATGATGACTACTAGCTACCTATGTTATCCATATACTACTGTCTACCTCTTTTTTATTGAATGGCGAATACCGAATGTATGTATACTACCTCAACCACCTAATGTTTAATAGCAGTGTATTGTAAAGCGCTCTGATTCCCTCGTGGATCATTCTTTGATGACTACTAGTCACCCATGCGATCCATATACTACTGTCTACCTCTTTTATATTGAATGGCGAATACCGAATGTATGTATACTACCTCAACCGTCTAATGTTTAATAACTGTGTATTGTAAAGCGCTCTGATACCCTCGTGGGTCATGTTCGCGCTATATTAAACTTTATAAATAAAAAATAAAATAAAAAACGGGTGGAAGCCACGCAAGTCACCCCACCTGGGATAACCCCCAGGAGCTAGCCGAGTTAGGGTCCAAAATATACAGCTACCCACATTGGCAAAAAAGGGATAGTTTTGAGTGGAAAGATGTGATGCATCCATGTTGTGTTTTGGACCATATCCTGTCACAGGCACTAGGCCTACCCACACAAGTGAGGTACCATTTTTATCAGAAGACTTGTGGGAACATAGAATAGTACACCATTAGTTAATACCAATTGGATTTCACTGTATTGGTCCCTTTGAAACTTAAGGCAGTGTATAAGAAAGAAGACATTTTGAAAATGACCCTCTAAATCATATGCTAGTATGGGTACTCACAAATTCAGAGATGTACAAATAACCACTGCTCCTAAACTCCATATTTTGTGCCCATTTTAGAAACACATAGGTTTCCTTGATACCCATTTTTCAAACTACATATTTCACCATATGAATTGGTTTATACTCAGTACTCCATTAAAAACCACTGTACGTGCAGCTCAGTTGTTGGCTCTGGGTACCTTGGATTCTTTGAGAACCTACAAACCCTACATATCCCCGCAACTAGAAGGGTCTAGCCGACATATTGGTATATTGCTTTTGTAAAACGGCCATTGTGACAAAGTTAGAGGATAATGTCACTATTGGCCATTTTTTCATACCCATTTTCAATATTTTATTTCAACAGTTATTTTCCTTGAGAAAACCTTGAAGGACCTATACATAGGACCACTTGCTGAATTCGGAATTTGGTCTACTATTCAGAAAGCTAAAGCTTTCTTGGATCACCCATGGGTTGGGTTTCACACTGGTTTCCACCACAAACTGGAAGTAGGTTGACAGCACAAAAAAATAGGGAAAATGGGTACCTCTTTGAAAAATGCCAAAACTGTGGCACAAAAGTAGATTTTTTTATTCAACTCTGCATGTTCCTGAAACCTGGTAAGATGGTGACTTTAGCACAGCAAACCGTTCATTGATACCATTTTAGGAAAAAAAAAACTTATTCGGATCACTTTTTTCCTATTTTTCTAAAAATAAACTCAAGCATTTGCTATATTTTGCCTATTTTCTTGGTCCCCTCCAAGGGAATCCACAAACCCTGGGTACCTTTTGAATCCCCAGGATATTGGGAAAAAGGGACACAAATTTGGTGTGGATACCTTATGCAGAAAAACGTTATGGAACCCTAAGAGAAAACTACACAAAATAGCCAAAAAAGGCCCAGCAGCTAAGAGGTTAAGAACCAGTAGCAGAAGAATTGTAAATCTTAAAAGTGTGACCGTGGATTTTATGCATTACTCATGACAACACTTGTATTGAGATTTCTACAAAAAGGAAACCATTCAACTTGGTAAGCAATCGTGGATATAATCTGCAGCGAAGCATGATCTGGATAAAAAAAAAAAATCAAAAACAAAAATCAACATTGTCTTCATACCTTGATTTTTCTCATGTAATGTACTTGATTTTCAAAGTTGACCCTTGGGACCGAACACTCTGGCAGCAAATGAAAGCTTAATATAATACTAACAAATGAGATGTTCTTGGTTCCAAGTGGATATCAGGGGAGGGTTTCAAATCAGACAAAATATTGCTATGATGCCAGATCCAACCACTAGACTGAATATAGACATGTAAATCGGGTAAGAGATTCACAATACAAAATGAACCATTCAGGCCATTGACTGCGGAATTAGCCTCTTTTAAACTGAAAATGTATGTGGAGTCTGAGTGGATAAAAAGGCCTATCTCCGTCCCAGATAATCTAAAATGTGTTAACAATTGACAGCATGGTTCCCCTCCTCTTTAAGTGTAAGGGGGTCCTGTCAATGTCCCATGCTGACATAGTGGAATCTGCATCGGTCTGCTCACTCTTGGTGACAGTTTCATAACTCTGCAACTTCTTGGTCAACCCATCAAAATTCACTCAATAACTTCTCATTTTACAGCTTTTGGCAGGAATCCGAATCTACCAACGGATGTGAAAAAACACCGCTTCATCGGTCAAGTTGAAAATCACTTGAAACCTTCCTTGGCCTTTTCCATCTTTTCAACTTTTATCATTCCTCTTATGTTTGCCTATTTCTTTTGTTGGCATTTAACGTATGCAGACTTTAGCTTTATAAAAATACAAGTAAAAAACAACTCCCAAATTACTGCTGTAGTGAAGCAAAAAGAATACATCACAACCACCACCACAAAAGTACTGTACATGAGGCAAGTGGATTGTTCATTAAATACAACTCACATCTGGGTTTTATTTATACTCCATAAAATATACAGGAATCTCCATGTCTGAAAGAGTGCAGAGAATGCAGTAGGTAAGCAGTCGCTATCCTATGTACATGCGTATATCAAGTCTTCAAAAAACTCACAAAAAATATCAAATAGATCAAAATACTGTCCCGTTTTCACACTTTGTGTTCAGAAAACCAGCTGCTTAGTTACAGTTCTCTTAGTTTTCCAGTATCACAATACAAAAAGGACTGGTGGTAATCGGGGTTGATTGGTTGCAGTTCATATGCACTTTACCTTTATACGCTGGAGCACCAGGCATGGGATGAGCAATTTCACTGGTAAAAGTAACAGGTTTAAACACAAACCAAACAAAGCTGAAAATCGTATTAACTAGACAAACGTAAGCTTCTGCTTGAGAACCAAGAAAATCATGTATCAGCAGGAATATATTTTGCAGTCATTTGGCCATTTAAAAATTTTTTAAGGTCAAGGCAGCGAATACACCAGGAGTAAAGTCTTCTAAGTTTCTAAAGGCAAAGAACTTTTTTTACCGTTCCCTCCCCTACACCCTACCATCACATCCAAACCCTAAGCTCGCACTCTTTTCACAGCAGGGACTTTATTAAAAAATAATTCTTCAAAATTAATCAAAACCACACTAGAGTTACATGGTACATCCGGATCATAAGACACCAAGAGCTGTTGAGCCAGGGTGGTATGGCAGGGAAGTAGAGTGGTCCAATTGGACATTTGAGAAAGGAATGGGACAGCTTTTTTAAGTCAATATATACACAAATGAAAAAGGAAAGGTGGGGATGTTGCTTCAAAAGTCCCCACCACGAGAACATAGCATGCATCTAAGGAAGCATGCTACACCTGCCATTGTCTAAAGCCTTTAGAATTCTTGGGGGAACTTAACTTGCACCCAAAACCGAACATGCGAGTATTGGCCAGACTTGCTTAAATCGTGGAAGCGTTACACTATACAGACTGGCCAGGTGAAATGTAGAGTCCCTACAAAGCACATCTAGACCGTTGAACATGACAAAGCCACCCACGGAGGCATAATAATTGAGATTGGGGTGGAGGTGGTGAATCTCACAAGAGTAGCGTACACGCTAATGCGTGAAGAATACTGCATTAGTCTTACGGTGGCACCCATTCATGTACCTTCTGAGCCAAACAATCATCACACAAGCCGAGGGCCCTTGATGGCCACCACCTTTGCATCCCCTTAACTGCTGCTCAGATACAGCTTTGCAAAGCTGGCCATGGTTGCTCGTTTGCCATTACAGACTTGACACCAGAGAATGTGGGCACAATACTGCAGGCAAGTGCTTCATATCCTTTTGGGAGTGATCCTGTTCCAAAGACTACCCAGCAGGAGTGAAAAGATGGAAAGGAGAAAGTGGAAATGCCTCAAGATCACCACAAATCCACTAGACCAGCCAATCTTTACTCGATAGGTCCCCAATTGGGAGAAGTATACCAGTTCAATGTGGAGGGTATCACCAAAGGTAAGCTAGTGCAAGGACTTAATGGCAATGCTCTTCCCAGGTGAAAGGTCACACCATACTCTGGTGAAGAAATACAGCATCTCGAGAAGGAGCAATCCCTGTCTTTCAACTCTCCAGACTACACACTTCTGTACTATACTCAGAGTAGCTGTTAATATTCTTTAATGACGAGCAGATTTTGCAGCTAGACTGGTTTGTCCTGTTGTTCCACAAGAACTCGACTGTATTACCGCTGGGCACCTCTGAATGAGATAACATGGTCTCTTCTTCCAGCCAGCACACCACCTGCCATATTCTTAAAATAAACAATTCAACATAAAAACCAAATGTTAAAAGCTAAAACTAAGCAACCCCAAATGGTCAGAGTCCTTAAAAAAATACCCTGTACACATATCTTAAACTGCAACTCGGCAGCTGGCTTAAATGTGAAGTTTTAGCATTATAAAATTATGTGAAGTTCATTTTGTCTCTTCCGCCCACCTGACACTTCCCCAAAACAGAGAATGTATTCATCCACTTTCTTATATTTAAATTGTCTTTGAAACTATAAGGAATAACTGAACACAACACCACGTCCTGCCACTGCTGTCAAGACCATAGAGGTTTGGCTGTTTCTCCACTTCCAGTTTGGACATGAAGACTGAATCTCAATTTACAAAAAAACCTTACATTATTTGGTCCTTTGGCAATTTGCTGCACACACAATGCCTCTTGTACCACACTTGTTTATTGCCTTTAAATCATTTTGTCATCTAGAAAGATTTGTACAGCTGGTGTTGCTCTATTTACAGTAGTGTTATTGTAGACCAGCCTGGGGCACACATGGCCGCACGTCGCTGCTCCGGGCACCACATTGTAGAAACAACAAAATAAAATTCTATGGACATTCATCGCTTTAGTTCTTTGTCACGGACCTGAAAACTGTCGAGCCCCTATTCACAGATGCAACTTGCCCAAAGAATACAAATGGCGAAAAGCCCCAAGTTTTCCGGGGCCTCCACTGCAGCTTAGTTCCTCTTCTTCAAAGGCATGAGTGCTTAAAAATCTTATAAAACCATTGCGGTCATCCTTGTGGCCAAGAAATGAAGCGCATTTCTAGCACTTGAGTCTGATGAACATGGGCGGTTCGCGTCCTTCCCACATGCCCGGGCTCCCTTAGCACGACTGCTCTAAGTGACCATCTCAGTACGTCTCCGAATCCGAATCGTTCAACTCATCATCTTCTGGGTAGGGGTAGCCATCTTCCCGGCTGATGCTGTTGAAGTTACAGTAGGAGCTGTGTTCGTTTCGCACAAGTGGCAGGGAGTCGAAGGTCACCGTCTTAGAGGTGTTTGTATAGTGGTTGATGGCACTCAGAGTCAGAGAGGGAAGCACGCCGCTGGAGGAGACAGGCATCATGGTGGCCAGGATCAGTGCTAGACAGTCAGCCACATCCTTATTGGGGGCACAGGCCAATGCTGGGGTGTAACCTGAAATATGAAAGGAAAACTGTTAGCAGACCACTTCTCAGTACAATTGGAGATCTGGCTCTACAAAATGCAATGTTCTGTTGACCATTTTCAAATTACTATTAAACCTTTATGGCCTTTCGTCAGCAACAATGCAGCGGAGCAAGGATTGTGGCATAAATACCCCTCCAATGCTTCCTCTTGCCCTACTTTACACAATAAAAGATGCCTCTCTCCATAACAGACGAGATGAGACCTGGAGAACAAGTTACTTCTGGTAGCGCCTTTTCTGTTATAGACTAACTGCAGATGCCTCACCTTGTTAACATCCCAAGGCGTCAGAGGGGATCTGGAAGTTTTTGTAGCAATTCCTTTGTGCGCCAGATCCGTCCCACCCTGGAGATGGTGTAGAGGCCACCGTGTAGGGGCCACGCCACACGCTGATGGCAGTTTCTTTCTGAACTCTGTCCATGTCAACAGACGTGGAACCCATAGAAATCAACAGGTGACAGTGTGCAGATGTAATCAATTGATAGAACCGAATCAATGGACAACATGAGTCTATTCAACAGAAAACACTGAGGTCAGTGAGGAATCTACAGTTAGAGTCTTCTACCAGGAAAGGCATTACCAAAGGTAAGTAACTTCTTCTTCTGATAGAGACTAACCACAGATTTCTCACCTGTGAATATATACCACAGCAATACCTCCCTGGTGGAATGGCTTAGACCAGGAAATCCTTCAGGAGACATCAGACGAAGTGTCCATCCCGCCAGACCTCATTATCCACACAGTAATGCTTCATGAACATACAGAGCTACACTCACGAAGCGGCCTTCACTCTGGTGTTATGAGTGCACAAGCCTTCTGGGCGCTGCTTCTTTGCTAGCCTATAGCAGATCTTGATGCATTGTACAATCCATCTTGAATTTAAAAAAAGGTCTGCAGCACAGACGGGAAGTAACAAATCAGTAAACGTGCCAACGTAAGCTCAGAAAGTTATAAAGATGGACCATGAGGACCAGTTTATTATGTATTTTAGGATGGGACTTGGTCATGTGGTTTTCACACAGATGATACTAGAATCTCCTGAAGTGAAAGATTTCATATCATCAGTGTGCAATATATTGGGTTCAGTCCTTATGGTAAGACAGCCAGCAGTATCAATTAACAGCCAAATAATGATGTAACGAGTTTCCAGATAAAACGGAATGGAAAATGAGACGGTCGACGTGTTTCATCGATAAGACTTTTCCAAGACAATCCTATTTGAAGAGAATGCAAGGTGGATGTTGTGAGTTGGTAAGCGAAATATGTAGCAAATTGAAGTGGCTGTAGTCGTGCTAGAGTAAAGCAACGAATAGTATGGTCCCCAATGGACTGCATAGGTAGTTTGGTCCAGTATTGAGGATGCCACAGAGTTTATGGATGCTTTGTTTTTTCCAATCACAACAGACCACAAACACAACCTTTCTCTAATAAAACTGGACCAAGCTACCTCCTCTGTCCGTAGTCATGATAAATGGCACTTTGATCATCATGTTGTTGTGCATTGGTTCTGAGTGTCTGGGTGAACAGCGAGAGTGCGGTCAGGTCTTCGACTGAGACCACCGCTTCTATTTACTGAGTTTGGGGATGACAAGTCAGCTTCTTGCTCTCGAATGGAATTCCTATTTATCTAGGCACAGCCGCTGTTTGATATAAGAGCCGTGTTTTGTACCGAGGCACCGTAGACAGTCGCCGTCAGTAACATAAATTGGTTCATTACAGGCATGACAGTTTGAACCATGTTGTTTTAGGGGATGTCATGCTTCACACTGTAAACATTTGGAAGGAAAAGATCTCTGTGAGGTATGGTAGGATGTGGAAGCTCCAGAACCACGTCAGAAGGTACGGAAAGAATGGAACTGACGTCAGGGTGCAGAGGTGGCGCATATATAGTGGCACTGATGCCATATCCGGGACAGGAAGGGAATCATGACGAAAGTTTCTGGATCCAGTCTGAAGCCTGTGGCTATTCACAGAGTGAGGAATCTGCAGTTAGAAGCGTCTATCAGAATAAGTGGATGTGGGTTTTTATAGAGCTCAAGGTAAGAAACTTTAACTACAAAATGCATAAGCCCAGGAACTTCTAGATGTCTGTGTGTGGTACCTGATCCTACAGGGATATTAATAAGTTAATAATGTTTAAGAGAAAACACCTCACCCACCAAATGGTGGCATGCTTCATCACTGGTGTTTTCTTTCGCCTGGGTAGGAAGATGCCACCCGGGCGGGCTCAACTTAGTCCGAGAGCTCTTAAATATTCAAATTTCAGGACAATTCTGGGAGTTCAGCCAAGTGTAAAAATGGTTATAGATATACCCTAAATATCTTTATTCAGTGGTGATCCATTCCATAATTAAAAACCTATAACCTGGATGCCAAGTGGATATCCAGTGGTTCTGGCATCCTCATTGTACCGACACGTTTTAGCCGATTTCAAAATGCCTGATCGGTCACTCTGCCTTCTTCAAGGCACCTAGAAGTCCTTGCCTACCTTTATCCAATTCTAAAGAGAAAAGTGAACGAAGGAGGCATAAGGCTCTCCTACCGGAGTATTTTTGCAGAACTTATAGGATGTCAAAATAGAGGTACTCGTTACTTATAAAATAGCATTATTTTTGGATAAACGCCTGAGCTCCTATCGCTTATGGGTAGACTTTATAAAGTGACTTCCTGGTGCTCATCAGCACCTAGAGAGGTTGGGCTATTTTTACACCATGATTGACTCATACACAGCCACTTAGGGGAGCATCTTCTCTTGTCCTGACAAGCAATTCTTGAAACTTATCCCCAAAAAGAATGATCAAAGACAAAGCCTTGTGACAGGACCTCAAGTGGCTCTAATCGCCCAACTGGAGCATATTGAGCCCACGACAAGCGGTATCACAAAATGACAAATTCTACAATCTAATACTTCTGGCTCATTCTAGGGTAATCCGTATTATATAAGCATGGGTGGGGGCGCTAGAGAGGCCGACAAGATGGCTGCACCTTAAAGATGCTCTGGCAGCTGATCAAAATAATGGCAGATTAAACATCTGCCAGAAAGTATTTAAAATGACGGCAGTGAAAAGCGTGCCGCCAAAAAGATTTGGGGGTGCCCGAAGGGCCCAGTGCAGCTGCAACACAGGCTTAGAAGCCACAGGTGTATTGGAGGAAGTGAGGGCTGTGGCCTGGAAGTGAGGTATGTGGCCTGCAAGTAATCCAGAGACCTCATACAGAACGGCTGGGTGCCTGCTAGTGCATGCAGTCATGCACAACTGTTACAAATGTGAGGTTTGTGGTGCTTGGGGCAGGCACGGCTGGTAACCCTCCAATCGCCTTGCTGCAATGGATGCGGTGACGTATTGCGCTGATAAAAACATCCCTGCAGGCAGCAGCTGATGGAACAAGCGGTAGCGCAGGGAAACGTGTCTGATCAGCACCATAGACAGCATTGTAGAGAGCCTCTACCATACAGTGTATAAGAATTCACCTGAGGTCCGGGTGCGACCCGTGGGGATAAATAAACCACGGGATGGTCGCTCGTGGCCACACCCAGATAAGCCAGTTATGAACTTGTGTGTGTCCCCTGCTTCAGCGCAGCGACCCTAGGCGTAGCAGCGTGTTTGTGCAGGGGCGAACACCACACTTGCGGCCCCGGCGTGCTGCTGCTGCTATCCCGCCTGTGCAGAGAGCGCGACTGCCTGTGCTGCTAAACACGGTGCTGCATCGCTCAGGTGTGGCCGACTCAGCCTAGGCCTGGCTGCGGCTTGCCGGTTTGTTCCAGTGGAGCGCGGGTAAGTGCTGGCCCCTCCCACTCAGTGACTGCATGTCACAGAACGGCTTGCTAGCCGCTATCCCGCGTGCAACTGCACAGAATGAGGAGAGGAGTATGAGGCACCTCCTCGGAGCCGTGCGTGGCAGCGAGGTCATGGAGTGTGAGGCACCTCCTCGGAGCCGTGCGTGGCAGCGAAGTCATGGAGTGTGAGGCGCCTCCTCGGAGCCGTGCGTGGCAGCGAGGTCAAGGAGTGTGAGGCACCTCCTCGGAGCTGTGCGTGGCAGCTAGGTAATGGAGTGTGAGGCACCTCCTCGGAGCCGTGCGTGGCAGCGAGGTCATGGAGTGTGAGGCACCTCCTCGGAGCCGTGCGTGGCAGCGAGGTCATGCAGTGGGCAGCGAGGTCATGAAGTGTGAGGCACCTCTTCGGAGCCGTGCGTGGCAGCGAGGTCATGGAGTGTGAGGCACCTCCTCTGAGCCGTGCGTGGCAGCGAGGTCATGGTGTGAGGCACCTCCTCGGAGCCGTGCGTGGCAGCGAGGTCATGCAGTGGGCAGCGAGGTCCTGAAGTGTGAGGCACCTCCTCGGAGCCGTGCGTGGCAGCGAGGTCATGGAGTGTGAGGCACCTCCTCGGAGCCTTGCGTGGCAGCGAGGTCATGGAGTGTGAGGCACCTCCTCGGAGCCGTGTGTGGCAGCGAGGTCATGGAGTGTGAGGCACCTCCTCGGAGCCGTGCGTGGCAGCGAGGTCATTGAGTGCGAGGCACCTCCTCGGAGCTGTGCGTGGCAGCTAGGTCATGGAGTGTGAGGCACCTCCTCTGAGCCGTGCGTGGCAGCGAGGTCATGGAGTGTGAGGCACCTCCTCGGAGCCGTGCGTGGCAGCGAGGTCAAGGAGTGTGAGGCACCTCCTCGGAGCCGTGCGTGTCAGCGAGGTCATGCAGTGGGCAGCGAGGTCATGAAGTGTGAGGCACCTCCTCGGAGCCGTGCGTGGCAGCGAGGTCATGGAGTGTGAGGCACCTCCTCGGAGCCGTGCGTGGCAGCGAGGTCATGGAGTGGGCAGCGAGGTCATGAAGTGTGAGGCACCTCTTCGGAGCCGTGCGTGGCAGCGAGGTCATGGAGTGTGAGGCACCTCCTCGGAGCCGTGCGTGGCAGCGAGGTCATGGAGTGTGAGGCACCTCCTCGGAGCCGTGCGTGGCAGCGAGGTCATGGAGTGTGAGGCATCTCCTCGGAGCCGTGCGTGGCAGCGAGGTCATGCAGTGGGCAGCGAGGTCATGAAGTGTGAGGCACCTCCTCGGAGCCGTGCGTGGCAGCGAGGTCATGGAGTGTGAGGCACCTCCTCGGAGCCGTGCGTGGCAGCGAGGTCATGGAGTGTGAGGCACCTCCTCGGAGCCGTGCGTGGCAGCGAGGTCATGAAGTGTGAGGCACCTCCTCTGAGCCGTGTGAGGCACCTCCTCTGAGCCGTGCGTGGCAGCGACGCCATGGAGTGTGAGGCACCTCCTCGGAGCCGTGCGTGGCAGCGAGGTCATGAAGTGTGAGGCACCTCCTCTGAGCCGTGCGTGGCAGCGAGGTCATGGAGTGTGAGGCACCTCCTCGGAGCCGTGCGTGGCAGCGAGGTCATGGAGTGTGAGGCACCTCCTCGGAGCCGTGCGTGGCAGCGAGGTCATGGAGTGGGCAGCGAGGTCATGAAGTGTGAGGCACCTCTTCGGAGCCGTGCGTGGCAGCGAGGTCATGGAGTGTGAGGCACCTCCTCGGAGCCGTGCGTGGCAGCGAGGTCATGGAGTGTGAGGCACCTC
The DNA here is from genome assembly GCA_963921515.1 of Calotriton arnoldi. Lineage (NCBI taxonomy): Eukaryota > Metazoa > Chordata > Amphibia > Caudata > Salamandridae > Calotriton > Calotriton arnoldi. Next base: position 2,482,942 of record CAWUFW010000850.1, on the reverse strand, counting down.
CTCGGAGCCGTGCGTGGCAGCGAGGTCATGGAGTGTGAGGAACCTCCTCGGAGCCGTGCGTGGCAGCGAGGTCATGGAGTGTGAGGAACCTCCTCGGAGCCGTGCGTGGCAGCGACGCCATGGAGTGTGAGGCACCTCCTCGGAGCCGTGCGTGGCAGCGAGGTTATGGAGTGTGAGGCACCTCCTCGGAGCAGTGTGTGGCAGCGAGGTCATGGAGTGTGAGGCACCTCCTCGGAGCCGTGCGTGACAGCGAGCATTGAGTGCGAGGCACCTCCTCGGAGCTGTGCGTGGCAGCTAGGTCATGGAGTGTGAGGCACCTCCTCGGAGCCGTGCGTGGCAGCGAGGTCATGGAGTGTGAGGCACCTCCTCGGAGCCGTGCGTGGCAGCGAGGTCATGGAGTGTGAGGCACCTCCTCGGAGCCGTGCGTGTCAGCGAGGTCATGCAGTGGGCAGCGAGGTCATGAAGTGTGAGGCACCTCCTCGGAGCCGTGCGTGGCAGCGAGGTCATTGAGTGTGAGGCACCTCCTCGGAGCAGTGCGTTGCAGCGAGGTCATGGAGTGTGAGGCACCTCCTCGGAGCCGTGCGTGGCAGCGAGGTCATGCAGTGGGCAGCGAGGTCATGAAGTGTGAGGCACCTCCTCGGAGCCGTGCGTGGCAGCGAGGTCATGGAGTGTGAGGCACCTCCTCTGAGCCGTGTGAGGCACCTCCTCTGAGCCGTGCGTGGCAGCGACGCCATGGAGTGTGAGGCACCTCCTCGGAGCCGTGCGTGGCAGCGAGGTCATGGAGTGCGAGGCACCTCCTCTGAGCCGTGCGTGGCGGCGAGGTCATGGAGTGTGAGGCACCTCCTCGGAGCCGTGCGTGGCAGCGAGGACATGCAGTGGGCAGCGAGGTCATGGAGTGTGAGGCACCTCCTCGGAGCGGTGCGTGGCAGCGAGGTCATGGAGTGTGAGGCACCTCCTCGGAGCGGTGCGTGGCAGCGAGGTCATGAAGTGTGAGGCACCTCCTCGGAGCGGTGCGTGGCAGCGAGGTCATGGAGTGTGAGGCACCTCCTCGGAGCGGTGCGTGGCAGCGAGGTCATGGAGTGTGAGGCACCTACTCGGAGCTGTGTGTGGCAGCGAGGTCATGGATTGTGAGGCACCTCCTCGGAGCCGTGCGTGGCAGCGAGGTCATGGAGTGTGAGGCACCTTCGGAGTAATGCGTGGCAGCGAGGTCATGGAGTGTGAGGCACCTCCTCGGAGCCAGGCGCGGCAGCGAGGTCATGGAGTGTGAGGCACCTCCTCAAAGCAATGCGCGGCAGCGAGGTCATGGAGTGTGAGGCACCTCCTCGGAGCCGTGCGTGGCAGCGAGGTCATGGAGTGAGGCACCTACGGTGCGTGGCAGCGAGGTCATGAAGTGTGAGGCACCTCCTCGGAGCGGTGCGTGGCAGCGAGGTCATGGAGTGTGAGGCACCTACTCGGAGCTGTGTGTGGCAGCGAGGTCATGGATTGTGAGGCACCTCCTCGGAGCCGTGCGTGGCAGCGAGGTCATGGAGTGTGAGGCACTTTCGGAGCCATGCGTGGCAGCGAGGTCATGGAGTGTGAGGCACCTCCTCGGAGCCATGCGCGGCAGCGAGGTCATGGAGTGTGAGGCACCTCCTCGAAGCCATGCGCGGCAGCGAGGTCATGGAGTGTGAGGCACCTCCTCGGAGCGTGCGTGGCAGCGAGGTCATGGAGTGTGAGGCACCTACTCGGAGCCGTGTGTGGCAGCGAGGTCATGGAGTGTGAGGCACCTCCTCGGAGCCGTGCGTGGCAGCGAGGTCATGGAGTGTGAGGCACCTTCGGAGCCATGCGTGGCAGCGAGGTCATGGAGTGTGAGGCACCTCCTCGGAGCCGTGCGTGGCAGCGAGGTCATGGAGTGTGAGGCACCTCCTCGGAGCCGTGCATGGCAGCGAGGTCATGGAGTGTGAGGCACCTTCAGAGCCATGCATGGCAGCGAGGTCATGGAGTGTGAGGCACCTCCTCGGAGCCATGCGCGGCAGCGAGGTCATGGAGTGTGAGGCACCTCCTCTGAGCCATGCGCGGCAGCGAGGTCATGGAGTGTGAGGCACCTACTCGGAGCCGTGCGTGGCAGCGAGGTCATGGAGTGTGAGGCGCCTCCTCAGAGCCGTGCGTGGCAGCGAGGTCATGCAGTGGGCAGCGAGGTCATGGAGTGTGAGGCGCCTCCTCGGAGCCGTGCGTGGCAACGAGGTCATGGAGTGTGAGGCGCCTCCTCGGAGACGTGCGTGACAACGAGGTCATGGAGTGTGAGGCACCTCCTCTGAGCCGCGCGTGGCAGCGAGGTCATGGAGTGTGAGGTGCCTCCTCGGAGCCCTGCGTGGCAGCGAGGTCATGGAGTGTGAGGCACCACCTCGGAGCCATGTGTGGCAGAGGGGTCAAAGACAGTTTAGAGATGCACAGTGACAGGGTCTATGAGCGCTGTTGAATTAGGGTTGTGGAAACCAGGGATTTTTGTGCTGCTCCACCCCAGCCACCCTGTACAGCCCCAAGCAGTCAGGACAGGCATCCACAAAAAGGAAGGAAAGGAGGAGATACAAAAGTAAAAGGCACAGAGGAAAATGAGTGTCACCTGGCACAGGGCATGTGAGAGAGCAAGACGCTCCTTCTCCCATAAATGATGACCCTTATTCATCAGGACCAAGCGGGGTTTACACCAGGTCGCAACAAGGCCCTCAATATTCAGAGACTCAGGGGAGTGTTTGAAACGTATTCATACTGTAAGGAAGAGGGTGCCATCTTTGCGGTGGACATAGAAAACGCCTTCGACAGCCTGGAATGGCCCTATCTCTTTAGAGTGATGCAACGATTCGGACTGGGCTCTGGCTTTGTGGAATGGACGGCCTTACTATATGCAGAGTCTCGGACTAGAATACGAACCGGGGGAATGATATTGGACAGCTATTGGGTGGATAGAGGTACTAGGTAGGGTTGTCCCTTGTCGCCCCTACTATTTGCCCTAGCTATGAAGCCTCTGGCCATTCGGGCCAGAAGTGGGATTCCCTACCGGGGTCTCGAGGTAATGGGTAGACAGCACCATATTGCGCTACACGCCGACAACCTCTTACTTTTTCTCCGGACCGTGAGGGAGGAATTTGAAGGGGCAAGAGAGCTCCTTGCACATCTTGGAATGGTATCGGGACTATTAGTTAACTGGAGAAAATCCTGCCTGTTCCCTACAGCAGCGGGTAGAGATAGATCGGCTGCAGTGGATGAAGTGATATGGGAACCTAGATGCCTCCCATACTTAGGGGTAAAAATTTACCACGATCCGGCAGACCTTCTGGAGGGGAATATTGGGAGAGCCATCCGGGATGTGAGGATGAGTATGGAGTTCTGGGCAGACCTCACCTTCTCGGTGATTGGCAGAGTCGCCCTATTGAAAATGGTGGCCTGGCCAAGATTATTATACTTCTTTGTAGAACTCCAGGTGTAGATTCCGGATGGGATATTTCACACTCTGCAATCATTGATAATGACCTTTATGTGGGGATCCGGCAGGTGTATAGTGGCACTAACCACCTTTCAGAGTCCTAGGTTAGCAGGTGGCCTGGCACTCCCAGACTTTGAGAGTTACTTTTTAGCCGCACAGCTGGAGGGGCTAACGCAGTGGGTGGCTGGGAGGGTCCAGAGGACAGAACACTTGGACCCTGTTGTGCCGAGTCTGTGTCTATTATCCTGGATCGTGTTGCGATTGCCCACTCGGGGTGGGGGATGGCTATGAATTTAGAGTACTTCGCAAGGGCTAGGCCAGAAGACTACAGAAGCCGAAGATTAAGCGCCCATATGCCCCAGAAATCCAGTTGTAATTTCTTCTGGAACTTCCCCCATGAGGGAGACTGGCGCTGGTTGAGGAATGGATGGAGGCCGGAGTAATAACTCCCGGAGCGCTTTATGAGGTAGGCTCCCTGCTACCATTCGAAGACTTCTGAGTGTGTTATGATTTACCACAGGCTTTGTTACATAGAGCCCTCGCTGCAGCCATTCAAACGGGGGGGGGGGGAGGGGCAGGCCTTACTGAACTTTCACTCTCGGGAGGGTGTCAATATCTAGTGGCTTCCTCTGGGACATATAAGGCAGTCACTTGTTTATACCGCTGGCTTCAGGGCAAGGCATTACCCGCACTTAATTTACGATTACGATGGGAGGAAGACCTGGGGGTTCCTATTGAAGAAAGTCTGGGATGAATTAGGGGAGCTTTCCCTAAAGTGTCTAGAAATGCCCGGTTTCAATAGATAAACTTTTATATACTCCACAGGGCATATCTCACACCTGGAAGGATAAATAGATACTTCCTGACAGAAACTGCTAAATGCCCCCATTGTGAGGAGCTAGGGGCCGAATTCCTCCATATGTTTTGGAGCTGCCCAGAGCTGTGAAGCTTTCTGGGGGTCAGTGACAGATACCTTGGCTGAGGTGACAGAGGGAGGTTCATTGCACACCGGGGCATTGTTTGCTACATTGGTTCTCAGACACTTCCAAGACCAAAGTAACCAGCAGATTCCAGGACCTGGCACTCATTAGCAAAGAGAGATTGCCAGGCATTGGAAATCACAGAAGGGGCCCTCCGTAGAGGGTTGGAAAAGAGTTCATAGGTTCGGCGGACTGTGAAGGGGCTATACGACTGAGAAGAACCCAGAAGGGATCGAGGATCCTTGGCGGCTGCCAGGGCATGGGCGGCATTAGTAACAGAACTGAAACACTCAGATTCCTCCTCCCTTGAGGAGGCACTAGATACGCCCTGATATTGTACGTAGCGCATCTATCTGCTATGAAGAATTTCGTTCTGACATGCAGATTGTCCTAGTACGAGACGGAGGGGAGTCAAAGTCTAGACAACATAAATCGGCATAGGTCGCAATCTCACACCATTAGTATGTTATATGTCCTACGTTGACAATAAGAGACTGACTCGGCCACGGCATGCCCAGAGTGAGGGGACGGAGGGGGGGGAAGGGGGAGGGGGGAGTGAGTAGTTTGTTTATTATAGTTTGATCTGCAACTTATACGTCTGAGAACTCTCACCTAGATATGGCTGGAAAGATGCATGCATTTGTGAATACATTTCGATGAACACAATACATATCCATGGCTGAAATAATACTTATTCGCACCAAGCCTGATCGAGGGAGAGATAGCCCTGACCATAAGATGACTAGTATCATATCTTTTATTGTATAATTGTGCATTGTTGCATGTGAGACCTGGTCTCATTTTGTAAGCAATACAAATCAGTAAAAAAATAAAATAAAAAAGAGGAAGACGCTCGACGGAGCCACCTGCGGAACAGTAAATGTACCACGCCCATCTCACTCCATATCTAGGCCTACGCATGACAGCTGGAAGTAAGGAGCGAGACGGTCATGGGCCCCAGGGGTGGGCGGACATGCCCAATTCAGAGGGCAGGACCTGAGGAGAGGGGTGCAACGCCCAGAAGACCTCAGGCAAAGGCAGACAGCCAACAGGCACAGCGTCACCTACCAGGGGTAGTGATTCCCCCATTCAGCAGCCAGTGTGGGTGCGCCGGCAGGTGAAAGACAAAAGCCATGATGAAAGACCAGCAACAGAACTAGGCTCTACTGAGGCCCACTCCCTATGCCCACTCGTGTGTCACAGCACTGCCACCTTTCAGTGAGATGGACCCAGCCACGGCGTCACAGAGGTGGCGCTTCTGGGTAGGATGGCTCCAACACTACTTCCGCGCAACCCAGGAGGCTGACGGGGCGGTGAAGAGATCGCTCTTACTTCACTTTGGTGGGGCAGTACTGTACGACTTATTTGAGAACTTGCCCAACACGGGGGGAGACACTACTGATGCTGCAGTAGCAACACTTCACCAGCATTTTGACCTGCAGCACAACCCATACTACAAGCGGTTCAAATTGCGGCAGGCTCAACAGACGGAGGATGAGTCTACACACTCAAATTAGCGAGCACGTGTTTCAACATCAATCAGCCCGAAGAGATATGTGCTCAACTGATACAGGGCTGCAGATCGGCAGTCCCGAGGCGTCTCATCTTGCATCCACCGGGGATATCCTTGGATGACATCCTGGTCTCGCACGTTCCCATGAGCTAGCAAACAGTTGTGCTGATGACATGAAGGTGGCCCTGGCGAGAGCTGCGACCCCGGCTGGGGCAACACGCATTGTGAAGGTGAATGAGGAACAGGTCGACACCATTCAGAGGAGACTAGTTCGCCTCGCGCAGCAAGACAGCAGGATGGCAAATGTGGGAACTGCAGCCTTGAGCACCGGACGCCAAATGTCTGCCCTGCTCGTGGGCGTCCGAGCTCCAGATGTGGGTGAATAAATCACTTTGTATAGGTGTGCTGGAGCAAGAGATAGGGGCCCAGGCCTGGCCGCTCTGCAACAGCTGTTGATCAAAGAGAGGGAGTCGGCGGGCTCTTCAGAGGGGGGTGCCCAGGACCCACATCCGGACAAGGCCTTCCTGATCTCTTTTGCAGGAAAAGAGGGCAGCCAGATACGGTCGCCACCCATGTGCTCAGTGGAAATCGGGGGCACTTTCGTGAAGGCGTTGATTGACACTGGTGCTTCTGTCAACATCAGGGACTTGTTGCAGTTTGACAAGCTCACACCATGCCCCAAACAGGCCTCCACAAAAGCAAGGATCCTACAGCGGAGTTTCCCCAGATGTTCAAAAACCTTGGGTGGCTGAAGAGCACACAGGTCCATCTGTACATTGATGGTTTCGTATGGCCTACAGCGCTTCATCACAGAATGGTCCCCTTTCTACCTGCAACCACAAGCAGAGAAGGAGCTGTGGGACTTAGAACAGCAAGGGGCCATTAAGAAAGTCACCGTCCCCACATCCTGGGTGTCCCCGCTCGTAATCGTCCCAAAACCCAGCCTGGAGCCATCCAGCTATGTGTAGACATGAAACTCCTAAATGCGGCCATTCGAAGGGAATGGCACATCACACAGACTATGGACGACATTGTAGCAACCTGAATGGCACCCAATGGTTCTCTAAGCTGGACCTTAATGCTGGCTATCACCAGCTGGAGTTGGAGCCAGAACATCACCACATCTTTGACTTATGACGGGCTTCAGAGGTATTGGAGACTCAACTTCGGCATATCCTCTGCAGCAGAGGTGTTTCAAAACACCATCCGAGAAACCCTCCCTGGCCTGGTGGGTGTATTAAACATCAGTGATAATATCCTGATCTTTTCTGATACATTGGAAGAACAACACATGAGGCTCAGGGCCACTCTGAGATGGCTGGCAGACTGTGGGTTGGCACTACACCAGCAGAAGTGCCTGTTCTATGAAAACTCCATAGAGCTCTTTGGGTATGTGTTCTCAGGGGGCAGCCTGAGCGTAGACCCAAGGCAGGTGTAAGCGATTCGAAAAATGCAGCGATCCAGTGGAACGCCAGAGGTGGGAAGCTTCCTTAGAATGGCGACCTACTGCGGCTGGTTCATCTCGAACCTGGCCACCTTGTCCGCACCACTGAGGGCTCTAACAAGGACTGACGTCCCCCTGGAGTGGGACACACTCTGACATGAAGTTCCGCTGAGTAAAGGAAGAGCTGCTGGCCGATGCATACTTCAACCGCCTACATCGGAGAGAGCTTGTGGTCGATGCGAACCTGGTAGGACTAGGGATAGCCCTAGTGCAGCTGTATATGCGCACAACTGCCAACGTTAGATTAAATGGCCAAGTGTCTGACCCTATCGAAATAAAATGAAGCACAAGATGGGGATTCCCCAGTCTTCAATTTTCGCACTGGACTAAGAAAGTATCTTGAATAGTACCGTTTGAGTCTCTGAAATGGGTATGCTCTCTATTGCTACTTTCAAGAGTATAGGCGTCCTCTTACATTCAGATGTTTGGCCTAGGAAAGTAAGCGGTTAATAGGGGGTGCTGGGAGGGGTTTTCCTAAAAATGGGAGTGAATAACCAGACTCCAATATGTGAAATACTCAATCATCTTAAATTACCTTGAACAACTGAGCCCACATGTACCCAGACCACAGAACCTAGTACAGCAAGTATTCAGTGGTCTAGTGTTGCTGGAGTAGAGGAAGCAGAGTGGGAGTAGATGGAGATTTAACTGCCTCTCTCAACCTGAACCTCTTCCTTGTTATGGTTTTTCTTGCACAGAAGGCTGGGCCTGCTGCTTCTACTTGTCAAATTGGTGACTATAGCCTTAATACTCTGTGCTGTTAATTTTTTATTTTCTTCTTTTACAGGTGTGCCGGATCCAAGGTTGTTGCAGTGGGCATCTTTTTTTGAATCTTTAAAACGAGCTTCCTCTAGCCCCTTCAAAAGAAATATAAATATTAAAGATCTTGGATGTCCTAGGAAAATCTATTCAATGTCTCCCGGCCATGCCACGTCATGACTAACCTGTAGCCTAACAAGCAGGCTGACATAAACATGATGGTCCAACCAGCACACATCTTTTACACAGCTTCTATACCATCTGGTGCCCTGGATGATTAAGCACTGAAAGAATTTAAGATTAGGCACTCCAGCTGCTTCATACACATCCTGAAACAGCTTATAGGACTACTTAGTATAGAGCCGTCTGCTGCAAGAATCAAAGATGGTCTCCGTTATGCTTTTTTCTCCTTCAGCTCTCAGACAAGAGCTTGTACTGTCAGAGGCGGACGAAGCGGCTTGAGGGGTTCACTGCATCTACTTAGCGTAAAAAAGTTCAACTGTGGTATCAGATCACGGAAGCAGGGAGACAGGCTGCATCGCTGCTCTCAAACGTTTGACCCTGAATGCAGCCAAACAAAGCATCAATGCCCCAGGTGGTGCTGTGGTAGGAAACGTCTAGAATACAGGTTTCTGGAAATAAGCCAGTTCTATTGGGCTGAACACTACTGGGACTGTAACATGGATCGGGCTTATGACTGCCTCCTCTGTGGATGACTGAGTTGGCATGGAGGTAAAAAAAAAGGTGGACTGGATTGCAGCCCATTACCTGTGGCTGAGATTAATTCAAGCAATCCACCCATCACTTTTAATACTTACTCAGTGTGACGCCCTAACTTTTTTTCAGTGCTCACTGTGCATCAGAACTCAAGCTACACCCTTCTCAGAAGGCCAAAAAAGACAGAAACCAGTCAGCGGTTTCTTGCGTTTCTGTTCAGAGGGTGCCTGACCTAATAGTTGAGGCTGGACTTTTCTTACTGGAGCAGGGTCAAGGCTGATTTGCATATAGCAGGTTGTCTGTGGTAGTGCGGACAAACAAAATATGTACTGGAATGTGGCCCAGAGTAATTACAAGTGGATAATATTAATTCAAGTAAGCCACCCATAACTTTTTTGTTTTCCTGAGCAAGAGAGTGGCAGTCAAGTGTCATCTCAATATTGTCACATTTATGGATGTCAAGAGGAAGATGGAAATCTTGATGGTAACTGATGCAGCTTCCACCAGCTTTGTGTTTCGCAGATGAACACAGGGATGATTCACGCATCTTTCTTCCATTCCATTTCACAGTATGGGTCGTTAAGAGCATTGCTTCCCATTCTATAGAACTTAAGGGAAACATTTGGCTTCATCAATAGTGACTAAGGTCATGGCACCAAATATATCTATTATAGGGTTCAGTGAGTCACTGATATACAACGGGTAAATTTTGCACAGGCCCTCATGCAATAGCATCAAGGTGCTATTGATTTAGAAAGATATTGGCCAAATTTCGGACTAAAAACATGGAGAACCCTGAAAGACAGGGTGAAAGGTAGATCCTAGCTTCTGTGGTGTGAGGAATAATGGAACTAACACTGTGGGAGGCAGGCTGCTCCTTCATGGTGTCGTTAGCATACACAGTGACGCCATTTGCTCTCTGACAGGAGTCTTTCAGGTTTAATCGAGTGCGGTTTGCTTTAAGGAAAGGGTAGATAAGATAGGCAGAACAAAACGGAGTGCAAACTGAATTTGTCCAGATTTCTCTTTTTACCACCTCAAATCGAAGATCTCATTATAGCACAAATTCCTCATTATAGCACAAATTCCTTGGCATATTAATTCCACAAGTGACTGCAAGCATCCAGGTCTCGATGCTCCACTATTAAAGAATCTGCTGTTTTTGAACGCTTCAGGATCCTAAACTGCTGACACCTCAATTGTTCAGGTGCCTTTGAGGTACCGCTTGCAATTTACATTCTAAGCTGAAATTTTGGTGATTGAAATCTATGAGAGGACAGACTCTTCAATTGCATTTATATAGCGCTTACTACCCCTGATGAGGCCTTGAAGTGCTTTTTCGGTGAGTAGCACGCTACTTCAGAACCCAAAGAGGATTAGTAGTGAATTAGTATAGGGAGATATAAAATGAATTTAAGTGGACATGTGCATTTGTTATTTGGATTGAAAAAGGATAGTGGAGTGATAGAGGAGGGAAGGGTTTGCCTTTCTATAGCGCTTGCTACCCCTGATGAGGTGTCAAACCGCTTTTCAACAGGTAGCACGCTATCCGGAACTCAAACAGGATTAATGGGGAATTAGTATAGGGAAATATGAAATTAATTTGAGGGGTGGACAGGTTAGTTGGATTGAAAAGGATAATGGAGGGATAGAAGAGGGAAGGGAAAAAGGTATTAGAAAGTCTTTTTTGGGCGCTCATAGCAGGAGGAGGTTTGGGATCAGTAAAGGGGAGTTGGAGGGGGAAGAGTCAGAGGGAAGGGTTTAGAAAGGCTTGTTTGGGATAGCTGAATAGTAAAAGAGGTATGAGATGATGCAAGGAGGGGTAGAGGAGGGAAGAGTCTAGAAAGGGTTATTTTGTGGATCATAGTAGTAGAATGGGGTTTGGGATGAGTCGGAGGACATATTGAGAGAGGTATAGGGTGCAAAATATGGTAGTGTATTGGAAATGCTGAATTAGAAGTAAAGAAAAGTAATATGCATCTTTACATTTAAGTACATGGAAGGTATATATGTATAAGGAAGGTAATATATGTAGATTTAAGTTCTATTTAATAAACTAAGACTTTCAAGTGTTGCTGTACTTTAAGTTAATTTGTTTTATAATGTTTTTGGATTTAGTAATTCAATAGTGAAACAATTGTAGATAGTTATGATCACGATTTACTTATTTATGCAGTTACCTATATACATGTTCGACATAGAATAATATAACATTTAGAACACTATCATTCTTGACTAGAACCTGTAAATAAGACCAAATCTCACACAGTGGGATTTTGGCAGTACATAGAAGCGGCTAGCTTTTAGCAGAATCACAGACAATATGGACTCGGGCATTCTGCACGTTTAGTTACTTCGACAGCACTATCTACTGCACCCATCCTTTAGTTTGATTTTACACGTAGTTTTATTTATATGTAGTCACATGCAGCTTTGCGGAGGAAAATTACATAAGAAAAGCATAGGAGTTGACAAAAGCTGAGAACCACCAGGTTCTGCTCATATGCCTGCTAGAGGCAGCTGTTGGTGACTACATTTGTTCTTTGTTCTCACACTATTTCATGCATCCATACAGGCCTTGTTGAATCTAGTTATGGAGTGTGCCCTCACCATCCATGCATTAAAGTGAACACATCCATTTACTGCTCTTACTGCAAAGAAGTTATTTTCCCTTTCTGTGAATAACTTCTTTTTACATTTTTGACAAACCATGTTTTGACCACCTATTCTAAAGTCCCACTTCCAATGCAACATCCTTCTAGGTTCTCACTTCTTCCCTAAAATACATTATATCCCTGTTTTTTTAAAATGTCTTATATCACCACTCCTTCTCAACTTCTACTCTGTAGGTGTGGCTTCACCAATGCTTATAATGCGGTAACAAACCCTATTTTCAACCTCTCCAGTGCACTAACATATTGGGGAGAGGATGCAGCCTTCCAGCTAGAGCGGTCGACCTCGAAGCTGGGGAACCGGGTTTGAGTCTCGGCAACGACGCTCAACATCCTGCGATTCTGGGCAAATCACTTAATCTCCTTGTGCCTAACAAAAAATGAATGTATCCTTGTGTAACGAAACTGGTGCTCATGTAAAGCGCTCTGATACCGGATATCTTTGGGTCTAGTTCGCGCTACATAAAACTCCATAAAAAAATATATATTACCTGAGTTTGTGACACTAGCTTGTTACAGTCAAAAAACTTTGCATTCACAGGACGAAGACATCTAGACCCCCAAAAATGGCCTCCAACATCCTCTCCCCAGACCAGTATCACAACATGTGTTCCTCATTCAGAATGCTTTTAGATTATTGCCATCTTAAAGACTTTCAAAACTGTGACAGGTGCCACCTTACACCAGATAGTGCTTCAGGAAAGAGTGAACCTGGTGCCGACCTGTTGCCCTGCTCCCTTGGAGGGTGATACTCTGTGAGGTTTACAGTTTATGGAACCTGTCTTCCCAACCCAAGGAGCTCCCATCCTGCCTCAGTCAGAAAGCTTGAACTTTAGTTGCTGGATAGAAAAACAGGAAGCAAAAACAATGTAAATTCAGATCCTACCATTTTCATCTACAGCGAGGACGCTTGCTCCTTTTCCCAAGAGTTCTTGAACAACAACAGTTAATCCATTGCGAGCAGCGACATGCAGCGGTCTACAAGGAAAAGGAAAACGATGTAACCATTGAAAAAGACCTTGGTAGAGAGCCCATGTGCCAAATTATTGGGGTGTGGGTCAGTGGGTAGTGAAGTCAAAACACAGGAATTGAGAGATAGAGGTCAGAGCCTGTTAATGGGGCACCAGGATTATGGATGAAAACTCAGTGAGAACTATTTGTACAGCTTGAAGAGTCCAGAAAAGCACCAAAGACATCTCTTTACTCCTTTTTAACTGCAGAACATGGCTTGACATGAAGGTCACAAGAAGTGCAACCTTTATGTCCTGCTACCTAGGAACGTTTGGGAGCATTCTTTTTAAAAGAAGCGATTTCGTAAGCACTAGAATCTTCCCTTACGCATGTTGAGCAAGCAGAGTAGTCTAATCCTCACCAAAAGCAGTACTTAACTTGGACCTTGGTAATCCGCACAGCTTTTGCTACTTTAATATTATTTTAATTATTTAAAAAATGTTCCAAATGTTTTCTTATTTAAGAAACCCTTATTTTGGAAAGCACAGAAATCTATTTTGTACAAGTATCTGTACATTAAAGTGTAATAAGAGGTAGGTACTGATGTCACAGAATGTGCCATACAGTTTTTGCCTTTAAATTAAGTAGTAAGAAATTGCATATTGTGGCCTAGATTAAGATTAGTTAACCAAACTTTGCTGTAAAAATCGAGTGTCCAGAAAGATTAAGGCCTCTGTGGTTAGCAATTGCAACAGAAACTGTCCATATTAGAACTGATGGTGGGGATAAGGATGAGAGGTGTGACAAAAATCAAAATCCTAGTAAAGCAGTAGTGTAAATTAGTCCAGATATACTACTGTGGTTTGTGGAGGGAGAAATGAAATGTAGATGATCATGGACCCCCCCATAAAAAATCGTCAAAACTGGACTTGTTGCAAACCTTTTAACAATAAAAAGGAAAAGGTTACTTACCCTGTAAGCATCTGTTCTTGGCATGTAGTGCCATAGATTCACATGCTTTGTATACTCCTGCTATCTAGTGTTGGGTCCGGCTTCTAACAAGTCTTTCGAGTCACAAGGAAGAGTGACCCCCCCCTTTGGCGATAATGCGCATGGGCATAGACTCCATTGTTAGATTGCTTTTTTTCCACATGGCGGGTGAGGAGGAAGTGTGAAACCAAGTGATAGGTAAGAGATGTTCGTGCATAAGAGGAAAAAGGGATATATTAGGAGATACTGCGAGGAGGGTGGACGCATGTGAATCTAAAGCACTGCATGACACGAACAGATGCTTACAGGGCAAGTAACATTTTCCATTCAAGGCATGTGTGGCTGTAGATATACATGCTTTGCATAGACTGTAAAGCAGTCCTCTCAAAGCGGTGGCTAGTCTGTGGGTGTTTCAATTGTTTGGAAAAGTGTACGTAGCACTGCCTGGCCAACATTAGCTTGTCGGCGTGCTATAACACACACAGCAGTGTTTAGTGAAACTGTGTGGTGTAGCTCAGGTAGCTGCTTTACGTAGGTCAGCTACTGGGATGTTCCCCAGGAAGGCCATAGAGGCTCCTTTCTTCCAAGCAGAGTGTGCTCTAAGAGGAGCAGGCAGAGTCCTTTTAGCTTTAGCATAACATATCTGAATACATTTTAATATCCATCTGGCAATGCCTGATTTGTATATAGCCTTTACTTTAAGGGGTTGGGAGAAAGCAACAAAAAGGTGTTGAGTTTTTCTAAACGTTTTTGCCTTATCGATGTAGTACATAAGGGCTCTTTTGACATCTAAAGTATGGATAGCCCACTCTGCAACAGAGTATGGTTGTGGGAAAAAGACAGATAGGTCGATTGATTGAGATGCAAGTGGCACTACGTTTGGTAGGAATTTGGGGTTGGTGCTGAGGATAACCCTGTCCCTATGAATTTGGAAGACAGGTTCTGCCAGGGTTAATGCCTGAATCTCAGGGACCTGCCCGAGTGATGTAATAGCAACTAAAATTGCCACCTTCCAAGAAAGACATTGAAGGGGGCATGTGTGAAGGGGATCAAATGGAGGGCCCATGAGTAGTGCGAGTACAATGTTAAGATTCCATGAGAGGGTTGGTGGAACCTATTTTGACGATAAGTAGCAACTGCAGCTAGATGCAACTGTATGGAGGGTGAGGATAACCTTCAAGCTCCTCACCCACGCACACAAAGCACTCCACAACTCCGGACCAGCCTACCTCAGACGACTCAGCTTCTACACCCCCACCCGCCAGCTCCGCTCGACCAGCCTCGCCCTCGCCACAGTCCCCCGCATCCGGAAAACGACCGCCGGCGGCAGATCCTTCTCCCACCTCGCCGCCAAGACCTGGAACACCCTCCCCACCAACCTCCGACAGACCCAAGACCTACTGGCCTTCAGAAGACTCCTCAAGACCTGGCTCTTCGATCAGTAGCAGCACCACCCCCCTCTTCCCCCAGCGCCTTGAGACCCTCGCGGGTATGTAGTGCGCTTTATAAGTGACATGATTGATTGATTGAAGGCTCGGCAAGAAATTTGTAAGTAAGGCAAACAGAATGTTTTGTACTGTAGCTTGAAAAGGGTCAATCTGTTTGGAATGACAATAGCAGACAAACCTTTTCCATTTGACCGTATAGCATGCACGAGTGGTAGATCTGCGGGCTTCCTTGAGAATGATCATGCACTCAGGGGGGAAGATTAAGGTATCCACATTCTATGACCTCAGGACCCAGATCGCTATATTGAGAGACCTGGGATCCAGGTGCCTGATTTCTCCATGGTTTTGCATGAGAAGGCCCGACATGCTGGGGAGCCTCTTGTGTGGGACTAGAGAAAGGTTGAGCAAAGTTGTGAAACAGGGCTGTCGAGCCCATGTAGGAGCTACCAGGATGAGTGTGAGAGCCATTGACAGAAGCCTCCGAACCACAAATGCAAGAAGAGGGAGCGGAGGAAAAGCATAGGCAAATATCCCTGAGCAATTTATATCTAGTGCATTGCTGCTGGACTGTGGGTGTGGAAACCTGGAGGCGAAGTTTGGGCATTTGGCGCTGTCCACGTTTGCGAACAGGTCTATTTGAGGGAACCCTATTTGCAAAAGTAACAGAGGAGGACTTGGAGGTGGAGTTCCCACTTGTGGACTTGTTGCCACATCCTGCTGAGGAGGTCGGCAAAATTGTTGTTCATCCCCGGAAGGTACTACGCTAACAGGTGAATGTTGTGATGGAGAGCCCAATGCCAAACGGCTTCAGATAGCGGAGACAGTTGTGGAGAACGTAAACCCCACCTATTTCTGAAGGTAGTACATGGCTGTCATATTGTCCGTCCGGACAAGGACAACCTTGCCTTTTAGGGGAGGCAGGAAGGCTTTCAATGCTAGGTGAACAGCTGGAAGTTTTAAGTAGTTGATACCCAGGTATTTGGTCTCCCACAGGCAATGCCCGGTTAGATCCTGTAAGTGTGCACCCCACCATGAGAGTGACGCGCCTGTTGTAACAACGGTTTGCAGAACAGGGTCGAGGAAAGGCCGCCCTGCAAGAGATTGTTGGTGTTCCACCACTGCAGAGAGTGATGAGTGTGGCAGCCTATCAACAATAGATCATCCCAATAACCCTCTGTCTGAAACCCCTGTTGAGCTAAACATTCCAGCAACGGATGCATGTGAAGCCTTGCATGAGGTACTATGGCTATGCAGGAAGCCATCATGCCTTAAAGATGCACGACTGTCCTTACTGAGCTGTTGATTTGGTTGGAACAATGAAATGAGTGCTTGAAAGGACTGTATCCGTGCAGAATTAGGATAGGCTAAGCCTACTCCTGTGTGGAGAATAGCACCTAGGTAAGGTTGGATCTGTAAGGGTTGGAGTCGGTATTTAGTGGAGTTGATGGTGAACCCTAAGCAATAAAGCAGATCTATCGTGATTTGCGTGTGGTTTAGGCACAGTTAACGGGTGGCAGCTTTGATGAGTCAATCGTCCCGATAAAGGAGACCTGGACGCCCTGTCTGAGTAGGTGAGCGGTCACCACCGCAAGGCACTTGATGAATACCAGAGGTGCAGTAGTGACCATAAAGGGGAGGACTTTGAACAGGAAGTGCCTTCCACCTACCACAAACCTGAGATATCTGCGATGTGCTGGGTGTATTGGAATGTGGTAGTAGGTGTCCTTTAGATCTAGCACAGCCATAAAGTCGGCAAGCTTGAGAAGCGGGAGAACGGTTACCAGGTGGAAGTGTTCTGAAAGGATGTATTCGTTTAGGGGCCAGAGGGAACGGTCCTTTTTTGGGTACGAGGAAGTATAGCGAGTACACTCCTGTACCCCTGCTGATGGTTGGGGACGGGGTCTGTAGCCCCTTTGAGGAGGAGGGCTTTGACCTCGTCTTTGAGTAGTGTCTGATGCTCCGCTGATGTAATTTTGCTAGGTGGAATGGTGGGAGGCGTTGTCGTGTAGTTTCTATAAAACCTATATAGGATCTGCGCGTTTAGACAACATACACTGTAGGATTGGTGTCAGACTGATTCTAGGCACCCCCACCGGGTATGTTGGCATGTGTACCAGCTAGCTCTCAGTGCCACTAGAAACTCCTCTTACCAAGGAGAGAATAGGTCTTGGCAACTATCGAACAGGACAACCCTGACCCCTCAGGACTGTGGAAACAGTGTACTACTTTTTGCTCAGTCACTCGTGCTCACATAGTCTTCAGAGAGATACACAGAATAAACGGTAGGGACGTTTTTCAATAAGCATTTATTGAACAGCCGTTATTTTAGTGTAAAATAGGTGTGCTGAAACAACCATTAGACAGTAACAGATATAAATGATTAGGAGCACAAGGAAAGTAAAAGGATGGTAGATTTCTACCATTTTGCTATAACCATGAATCTAGGCAAGTATAATAATACATGACAATAAAAATGCATACTCCTACGATGCTACCCTAACTAGATGTACCTAAGTGTACCAAGCATTTATGTAGGTGTTGAGCCAAGAATCCCTCTAGGATAAAGTCGACCCCATTACCTGAAGTGAGAGACTGTGGGACCCTGTCTTGGTCTCGAGTTGGACACCCCGCAAGGGATGTTTAGACCACTGCGGGCTGGAGTATCTGCATGCAGGAACCTTAGCGTCTAACGTCAGTGTGTGCTGGCAGGGAAATCCTGATCTCCTCTGCTCGTCTCAGCAAGATGTGATGTTTATATACCCAAAGGTCTCCCCGGGGGTTCTAGCTTGCTGTGCCACTTGTCGGATTTAGGATGACGTCGGGAATGAACTTTATACATAGTTATTATACAGGAGATGGTAGTCCTGCTGAGTTTCCAAGAATCCTCATGCATAATGTATGAGGCCTTTACCAGGGAAAATCCTGCGTTGTGTGCAGTGTCGTATCTAGGTAAAAGGTCAATCCCCAAGAACCGTTATGTATGTAATGTAGAGAAGAATATAGGTGAAGGGCTAGGATATTACCTGAGCCCATATTGGGGTACCTCTATGGAATATAACAGCGTGGAAGTGAGCGCCAAACAATACCTATGTTGGATAATATCCAAACTCCCACTGGTCTGAGGGGACGGTATGCCATGTGGGTAAGTACTTTTTCGGGCATCCACCGACAGGTGTTATATGTGTGTGTGTGTGCGTGTGTGTGCGTGTGTGTGTGTGTGTGTGTGTGTGTGGGGGGGGGACGAGGGTAGAAGAGGAAAGTCAGGGTTTGGTGGCGGGTGTAGCTCCTTTTGGAGAACTACCCTTGCCTCTGGAGTTGTTGCACCTGTAGGACCCTCTAAAATAACCCCTGGGAGAGGATTGTTGGCCCTGGGTGTGCTGATATGAGGTGGAAGTATAAGAGGAGGTGGTCTCTGAACCTCCACTGTAGGAGGGGCGGCGAAAGGAGCTACAGGGAACTGGTGTTTGCAGTGCCCCCATTGCTTTTGCCATCTCTGCGTCCTTTATTTTTTCTAAAGTTTGGTCCACTAGGGGCCAAAAGAACAAGTAAATTACCTTCGATAACGATGCTCGAAGGCTCCTACCCCGGAGCCTACTTCTGGGACGGCCCCGCGCCTCCCTCCCTTTCGGGTGCCTGAGCATCTCCTGCCCAGATACAGAAGTTCTACGAGACCGTGTACCTCATTTTTGGGCAGCCCGGCTCCGCCAGCGGCAACAGCGGGTCCCCGTGGATCCAGATCGACGCTGGTCGATCTTACTCTACCATCCTAGACGTCGATCCAGACGATGCCCCCGGTCAGCACCGACCCCATCCTCATCCCCGAAGTGGACACAGAGCCAGACTGATGTCGACTCAGACGCCGGAAGGGACTTTCATTCCGGTGTTCATTCCTGCCTTTTGGGCCAGAAGGTGAGGAAGGGGAGTGGGAGGGGCCACTGGACCCTTTAACTGACCAGCTTGAGGAACTAGACTGGCAAATGGATTTGGGTGATGCCAGTGGTCTGGACACTTTCCCTGACACTGGCTTGCTTTCTCCCCCTACCATGGCTACGGAGGATGGAGCTTCCTATGATGTGGTGATGAGGAGGGCAGCCGAGGTCCTCTGCCTCAAGCTCTCTACGGTGGCAGTCAGGACTAACCTCCTGACAGAGGTGCTTCAGATGTTCTTCCTCCAGCTTGGTGTTGCGGTTGGTGAATACCGCATGCCTCTTGGGCCGATACTCCCATGCTATCTGGTTTACGGTCGCACAGGTGCTGCCTCAATGCCCGGAGGAGGCCTGGGCCATTCTCGCCCAAGCAGTTGCAGACGGGAGAGACGCAGCCAAATTCACCATACGATGTGGACTGGATACCAGGAACTCACTGGGCAGAACGATTGCCACATCGGTAGCTGTTAGATGCTACACGTGGTTGAGGACTTCTGGCTTCTCGGGGATGTCCAGTCTTCCTTGATGGACATGCCCTTTGAAGGCACTCACCTTTTTGGCTACAAGGCAGACTCAGCACTTCAAGGATTCTTGAGCTACGGCCAGATCCTTGGGCCTCGTGGCTACCTCACATCCTCCTCAGTCTGCTTTTCGTGGCTACGGCCCAGCCACAGAGTCACGCAAGCTGTCCAGCCTCTGCGTGGCCGTGGGACCCAGCGTTCTCGTGGGTCAGGGAGCCAGCAGGCGGGCCAGTCCCCCACCTTACCCCGCAGCCTCCAAACTTTCCTAGTCCAACGTTTCAGTCCCATCAATGACCAGTTGGAGGCATGTCTACCATCACCTCCTCCACTGGCAATCCATCACATCAGACAGGTGGGTTGTGTAAATTGTCCGAAGGGGCTACTCCCTCCCCTTCGAGACTACCCCTCTCTCCATGCCACCTTTTTACGATCACATGACGGAGGATCATTTGGCACTTCTCCGCAGGAAGTATCGGCTCTCTTGGCCAAGGGAGCTATAGAGAAGGTTCCTGTGCCAGAAGTAGGTTGTGGTGTTTTTTCCCACAACTTTTTGGTACCCAAGATGGACAAAGGCCTGCGTCCTATCTTAGACCTCCAGGCCCTCAACTTCTTCCTACGGAAGGAGAAGTTCAAAATGCTCACCCTAGCCCAAGTTTTGTCTCCACTCGACCCTGGAGACTGGCTGGTGGCGTTGGACTTGCAGGATGCTTATTTTCATATCTCCATCCTGCCGGCCCACAGACGTTACCCTCGATTCACGGTGGGCCACGAGCACTTTCAGTTCACAGTGCTCCCCTTTGGCCTGACCAGTGCCCCTCGGGTGTTCACAAAGGTGATGGTGGTGGTCGCAGCTCATCTGAGCAGATCAGGGGTTCCAGTCTGCCCCTATCTCGACAACTGGCTGTTGAAGGCGGGCTCGCCCCAGGCTGTCATCTTCCAGCTCCCAAAACAACGGCAGACCTCCTGCATTCGCTGGGGTTCACTATCAACATGCCGAAGTCACACCTGACTCCCTCTCAGACACTTCCATTCATCGGGGCGGTTCTGGACAGTGCAGTTTAGGGCCTATCCTCCCGAGCAGCGAGTGTGGGATTTTCGGGCTATGATACCGATGTTTCAGCCTCTATCCCGGATTTCAGTGAGAATGACTCAGGCTGCTGGGCCTCATGGCCTCCAGCATCCTGCTGGGGGATCATGCCAGATGGTATATATGTGCTCTGCAGTGAAATATGAAGTTCCAGTGGGTGCATCAGGGGAATCTTTCAGACTACGTCCAGATCTCGGAGGGAACTGAGCACCAACTGCAGTGTTGGTTAACAAACCAAGATTGGGTCAAAGCCAGACCCCTCTCCCTTTCCCAACCAGATCGAACAGTGGTGACGGATGTGTCACTTATGGGATGGGGCGGCCACCTGGGAGAGGCGGAGATCAGAGGCGTCTGGTCCATGGCGGAGTCCGGCCTCCATATGAACCTTTTGGTGCTCCGGCCGATCAGATTGGCACTGAAAGCATTCCTTCCCTCTATCAGAGGGAGAGTTGGGCAGGTGTTCACCTACAACACCATCGCCATGTGGTACTGCAACAAACGGGGCAGGGTGGGGTGGTGGACCCTTTGTTAAGAGGCTATCTGCCTCTGGACATGGCTGGAACATCAGGACAGGTTCAACACCTGGCAGGCTCCCTGAACGCCAGGGCGGATGAACTTGGCTGTCGGTGCCTTGTCGATCACGAATTGTGTCTCCATCTGGTGGTGGTGTAAGGTCTCTTTCAGCGGTGGGGAGAGCCTTGGTTAGATCTGTCTGCCTCCAAAGAGAACGCGCAATGTCAGCAGTTTTGCGGGTTAGAGTTTCAAAGGCGGCACTTGCTCGGCAACGCTTTTCGTCGCAAGTGGAGCTTCGGCCTCCTGTACGCCTTACCTCCTGTACCATTTCTGCCCAGAGTGCTCAAGACGATCAAGCGCGACCGGGCTCAAGTCATTCTTGTAGCTCCGGACTGGGCACGAAGAGTCTGGTACCCCGACATTCTGAGCATGGCCATCGATCCTCTGATCAGACTGCTCCTTTGGGAGGATCTGATGTCGCAGCAGCAGGGGAGGGTCCTTCACCCAAACCTGTCCAGTCTCCACCTCCTTGCATGGAGATTGAGTGGCGGCAGTTGACAGCTTACGACCTTCCACCCGAAGTCTGATGTTATCTTGGTAGCCAGGCGTCCCTTCACTAAAACAGTATACGCCTGTAGAGGGAACAAATTTGTGGCATGGTGTACAGCAAAGGCTGTTGATCCCCTTTCTGATCCTCTTTCAGAGGTTCTCTTGTATATACTTTCTTTGGCCCAGCAGGGATCTGCCTTGGGCACTCTTAAAGGATATATTGCAGCCATCTCTGCTTCTCTTCGGCTGCCAGATCAGCCTTCTTTATTCACGTCTCCCATCGTTAACAGATTCTTTACAGGCCTTACTTATCTGTTCCGTCCATCTCCTTTTGAAATGTCCCAATGAGACTTGAATCTGGTTCGTACCTTTATGTATGCTCCATTCGAGCCAGCCTCTTCATAACTGTCCCCTCAGGTTGTTGACTCTAAAAACTGCCTTTCTTGTTGCCATCACCTCTGCTTGCAGGCTTTATCTTCTAAGCCCCTTTTCTATCTGTGGTGCTTTGGACCAAACCTTACTTCCTTCCTACGGTCGTCATGCCTTTTCATGTGGGATAATCTATCAGTCTGCCCACCTTTTATCACCCCCCACCCCGTATCCCTCCAAGGAGGAGGAGAGACTCCACTGTCTGGACCCAAAACGTGCATTGTCTTTATCTTGATAGCACAAAAGACTTCCGGGTGGATGATCACCTCTTCATTAGCTATGTGGGTGCCAAGAAAGGTTGGGCTGTTCAAAAACGGCTCATATCCCGATGGGTTGTCCTTTACATCAAAATATGCTATGCTTTGGCAAAGAAGGACCCTCCGGTGGGGTGCGTTCTCATTCCACCAGAGCAACGGCGGCAACCACGGCATTAGCATGTGGAGATCCAGTCTTTGACATCTGTCAGACAGCAACATGGGCATACTTGCACACGTTTACCAGACACTATTGCCTGGAGAGCAAAGTCCAGAGGTGTGGGTACTTTGCCCGTTCGGTCCTCCAGGACTTTCTGGTTTTATCTTGGTTCACAGATCCTCCTCTGGGGATGGTATTGCTAGGGTATCTCTTCTAAGGTAAGGAACCTACAACTAAGAGTCTATCAGATGAACAAGTTACTTACCTTTGGTAACGATGTATCTGGTAGAGATATGTTAGTTGTAGGTTCCTTACCACCCCACTCATCCTCCCCGCTCTGCGAACTGATTGCTAGGAATAGGGACTTCCCTAAAGGGCTCTAATTTTGACGCACCAGTCGTCAGTGTCTTTCAGGGCTCTGCGCATATGGCGTGGAAAGTCGTGTTAAGAACGGACGTCAGCACACATGGGCGGCGTCTATGTAGGTCCCACGACGTCATCCTGGCGCCCGCAAAGCAGACAATGGATGCGGACTCAACCAACGCCACCTAACAACAAGCAGGGGTACTGCTGCTGAAGAAAAAATTTCCAGATCCAGACTGACGCCTGGGGGAAATTCTAAGGGAAGGAATCAACAACTAACAGTCTCTATCAAATCGGTGGTTGCCATCAAAAGGCATGTTCAGCCGATTTTGCTGAACCTCTGGCTTAAAGCCAGAGATGCGGATCCATACATGCCTTCAGAGGAGAATGCAGTTTTTTACCCCCCTAGCAGCAGTGCCAACTGAATCTAGGGCGTAACAAATGGATGCATTTGAAATGAGCTTGCCCTCTGATACAAGTTGCGCCCTGTTTTCTGTGCTCCTCAGGGAAGTATTGGAGACGATCCTCCATTTAGTCCCAGAGGGCATGGTCATACCTTTCCAGAAGGCCCATAGAATTTGCAGTGCGCCAGTGGCTGGCTGATTGCAATGCCACCCTTTTCCCCGCCGCATCAATGTGTTTACTCCCTTTATCTGACAGCCGGGTATCTCCGCTGGCCTGGGAGTTAGATTGTTTATGGGCAGGGGTGATGGCTAGTGAGTCTGGTGGAAGCAGACCAATATAATCGGGTCAGAGGAGGAGACCATATATTTTTTGGCCACCTTGGGAGTTATAACCCTAGCTCTGAAAGTCTTTAAAAATATATGGGGTGATAAAGCATGCCCTTGAGCATTGGAGCAGTGAGTGGAGGAAAGTGTTTAAAAAGAGGAAGTCTTCCTCTAAGGGCTCCTTGTGAAGTTCCACCTGATGAAAGGGGGTGGCCCTTCCAATGAGTTCTTGATATGATGTAGAATCATTTGGAAGGGAGAGGAGGGGCGGACAGGGTAAAGATCAATGTCTTTATCCCTTAGTGGTTCTATGTCATTGGAGTCCCATGGGTCGTATCCTGTGGAGGAATATCAAATGTGTCCTCCCTCCCACCATGTCCAACCATGTCAATGTGGAGATCCTTGAGGTGCAATCTCAAGTGGATCCCCTAGAGATTGAGGGGGCCATGGCAAAGGCAGGTGAATAGGTGGTGGTGAAGGTGGTGGTGTAAGAGGTAAGAGGCAGGCGACCTTATTTACCTTCTTGCATATTTTTGCAGGAACTGGAGTGTCCAAGGTTTCTTGAAATGAGAACTGTCTTTTGGATGCTGGAGCAGCAGAGGCCAAATGGTGGGCAAGGATGCCGCCTGTATGAGGATGTATTATGAGATGTTTTTGTCTGGAATCAAGCTGTTACTGGAATTTATGAAGAATGGGCTGGACTGTTATGCCAGAGTCAGGCTTGAACATCTGCCTTGAGGTCTTCTGATATTAAAGAGTCTTTTGTTTAGGTGTCGATGGTCCGCTCGATGCCGAGACCGAGGAACTAGACAGTGTAGGTCAGCTCGACACAGAGTGTCGAGTTGGTGCTGGGTGTCTGAGCCGAAGCACTTGGCATGGAAGACTTCTTCGGTGCAGAATCGGAGCTGGGCAGGGTGTTCAAAGCAAATGTTTGGTGCTGACCATGGCTGGAAGGCAGTGGTGGTCCGAAAGCCTCTGTCTGATGTCTCGGAGGGGTTGGGAGTAGGTGGGAGGTCCTCTCCAAGTCTAACTCCAAGTCTAACTCCAAGTCTAACTCCAAGTCTAACTCCAAGTCTAACTCCAAGTCTAACTCCAAGTCTAACTCCAAGTCTAACTCCAAGTCTAACTCCAAGTCTAACTCCAAGTCTAACTCCAAGTCTAACTCCAAGTCTAACTCCAAGTCTAACTCCAAGTCTAACTCCAAGTCTAACTCCAAGTCTAACTCCAAGTCTAACTCCAAGTCTAACTCCAAGTCTAACTCCAAGTCTAACTCCAAGTCTAACTCCAAGTCTAACTCCAAGTCGGAACCAGAGCTGCCTTCAATGGAGAAGGCCTCTTCAGCTGCAGCAGATGGCTGTGGGTGTTGTTCCCCCTAGACATTGCTGGGACCGAAAAGGTCTGGTGTTTCTTCCATGCTCCTCCGCGACATCTTGAGCCGATGTGCGCAATGAGAGTGAACTTGGAGCGGAAGGAGTGTCAGGCGTCTCAGTCAGCCTCACTGTGGTCCAGTGACCGGCACAAATTACAGACCTGATGCAAGTCTGTCTGAGGGTATTTGGCATGACAGTGAGGACAATAACAAAAAGGCATTTGTTCCATCACCGTCGAGACGTTCGAGAGACACAATGGAGGCGGGTGTAGGCCCCGATGGGCGAGTCCCAGGAGGAGCCGTGATCGATATGGACCTGGCTCGATTGAAATATTCGAACACTAATATACAAGGGAAATAGAGGGAACGTGATCAAAGACAATACAGAGAGAGAGAAGATACAGAAGGAACCAAAAAGAGCACCACAATAGTGTTAAACCAGAGTAGAGGAGCACACGTCCGGACCAGACGTCGAAAAGAAAACAATCTAATAATGGAGTCGATGCCCATGTGTATTATCAACAAAGGGATGAGACTCAAAAGACTTCTTCGAAGAAAAACAACTTGCACACATCCGGACACAACACTAGATGGGAGGAGTATGCACAGCATATGTATCTACAGCCACACATGCCTCTAACATCCTTTTCTGAAAAGTTGTAAAACTCTTTCCTCGGGTGCTGGGATATTTTAATCTGAGCATCATAGGCAGAAGACCTCTACACGTTTCTTCCTTTTGATCAGATGTTGGTAGTGTACATGAAAGCACAACAGCACATTCAGACTGACGTAAGCCTTCCCAAATCTATTCAGAGAGCAACTTAAGTAAGATGAGCATAGCAAATGCCTATATCACTATCAGTCTGGGTACAAGCACCACTTATCATTAACAAGAGGCACTTCAATTACCTAGAGTGGGCATTCATCATGCAGAGAGAAAACAAAGTGGAATGAGGGAAGACAATAGAATAGATGACAGAAAAGGGTGGTGGGCTGTAGCTAGTGAAAGAGGGTAACACAAATAGAAGGGAACTGAAAAATGGAGGGAAAATCATTCGGAGAGGAAGAAGCAAAAGGATAACCACAAGACCAGGAAAATAAAAATACGAAGAAATAGGAAAAAAAGACATGTAAGGAAAAAAACTGTAAATCACAGCACAAATGGCAAAAAATTACCCAGGAGTTTAATGATAAAAGGATGAAAGAAAGAAGGGTTTCATGAGAAAGAGGAGAGAAGGAATCTAGAGCGGACGTGGGAGCGTCATGACTACAGAAACTATTTTAAACACAGAGCCAAGAATCCTAAAGTCACGGACATGTTAGCTAACTGGCAGAAGTGCATCTGCTAAGATGCAGGCTCTTAGGGCCACGGCCATGTATTTTATTTTTATCTGTATAATTTGTAGACCACTCGCCAAAAACCGAATCACCTTAAGATGCAGCACAGTGGTAACCAGGTCGTTTCCATGCTGCAGAAACATGGTGGACACATTTTGACATTTCTGGTGCCTGCATGTTAAAAGACAGAGTACTCACATTGGAGGCAAGACTAATGTGTCATGCAGTTTGGCAGAAAGGTTCTGTATGTTGCTGTAGGAGGCTGGCTTAGTATATAGTGCACACTTAAGTGAAGCACCTTGCACTAATCCAGACAACCCTTATGGTGAATTTAGTGGTCTTAGACAACCATAGAAAGCTCTTTAAGAGGTAGCCGTGGAGAGCAGCCTTCAGACTTAGTCCTGAAGGAGTGTTAAGCAGCTTGTTTTACCAGAACTAATCATTTAGTGTAGGTTAAATGAAAAAGAACCACACAGTGTAGTTATATTTATTATACACACGAACACATTGGTATATCTCCTACCCGGAGATATCAACACAATACACACAATATTTAAACTAAAAAAAAAAGGGAAATAAGCACAAATACACAGTGGTCTCCAGGGGGAGACCAAACCAAATACTAAAGTGGAATGCGAACTCTGACCGAAGTTGGGACTTGGACCAGAAGACTCAGAAGAGCTGGGGAACCACCTGAGGTAAGTACCCAGGAACCCCACGGAGGCTGTGTGCAGAGTGGAAACACAGCTGCGTACTCAATGCAAGTCAATGGGAAAGTCGCGGTTGCAGTTTTTAAGAAGGACCCTTCCCAGTGGACCCTGAAGTAACCCCGTGGAAGACGCAAGGTTGGAGAGTCACCCCACCCGTGGATACCCCAGCAACCAGAATACCTACACCAGGGAAGCCGGGTGCATAGGTGCGAAGATACTTCAGAAACAGTCGTAAACAATGGAGGACTTCAGTAAAGATGCCGCTGTCGAAGGTGTAAGAGTCCAGTGGAATCCAGGGGTGGATTCTTGAAGAGGAGTACCTGCAAGCAGAGGGGACAGAGTCTATGCCACTCGAAAGTGACCAGGAGGCACGGAAGACCAATGACCACCGATGACAGAAGATGCAGGAGTGATGACTGTGACCTTGTCACTGCAGCTGTGAGGACTAGGCGATGCTGTGGAAGATCAGGAGACGTTCATGAGCTGTCATACATTGGAAGTCGAGAACTAGAGGGTCGGTGTCCGGCGGGAGCACCAAGAAGCTTTGGCAGCAGCAACAGACGTGGTAAACAAAGAAGGTGCAGTGTTGGGACCAGCATGGCCCAAGGGACTCACCAGATGCAGGAGGGCCAGAACAGGCCCCGAGCAAACAGGGGAGCCCACTGAAACCAAAGAAGACCCTCAAGAGGACCCACAGGCCGAAGGCACAGGAGTTGCAAGAGGACCTTGAGAAGCTCACCAAAGATGTAGTCCCACGGTGCAGAGGATGTGGTGAGGACAAAGATCTTGGCAGGAAGAGATGCTGGAGGCTGGAGCTTCTTGTAGCCTGAAGATCTCTGGAGGACAGTCAACAAGCCTTGGCAACGGCAAGTCGACAGTGCACAGAGGTTCTGTTCCAGCGGTTCCGACGAGGGATACTGGCCTCAAACTTGCTGAGAAGACAGTGCAGGCCTTGAGGGAGTTGCAGAACCACCTGTGTTGCTGAGCCTTTCGGACTCAGCAGACAGGTCAGCTGGGTTGCGGTGCCTGCAGATGCAGGAGAGTGACTCCTTCACTCCAAGGGAGATTACTTCAAGTGTCTTTGATGCCCATAGGCCTGGAGAAAAATCTGTATGAAGCACAGGCCCAGACGATGCAGAAGACTGGCAGGACGACGAGATCAAGAGCAGCAGGAGTCTTCCTTGATGCAGTCCAACGAAGTCCAAGGTGCCCAGATGGTTGAAGTGGTTTCGGATTTGAATCTTGTCCCACTACGAATCTGAAGAGCCACCTACAGATAAGCCCTTAAGTACCCTTGGGAAAGGGTTAGGACGATTCAAGGATCCCTCCCAGAGGAGGGGCTGGACAGAGGGGAGGATACTCCCATGTCCTTTGTCCAGTTTTGCACCAGAGCGGGAGCCAACGGCTCCCTGAACTGGCTCAATCTGGAGTATGCAAGGAGGGCACCAAATGTGCCCTTCAAAGCAGTCTGGTGGCCCTGGCACCTTAGGGGGGCGCCCCCAGTACATGGGATCCTTGTTGGGGTTAGATTCAAACATGTTCAATACCAAACATGACCGGTTTCGGTGCAGCCAATATATAGTTAGACATCTTGTATTTGATTTGATGTCCAGGTGTGTGTAGAGGGGCCCTGCTCATGCTGGGGCACCCTCACACTTGTAACCAAGCACCCTGCTCTCAGGACTGAAGAGGCTGCCATAGGGGTGACATAGGTTTAAAGTGCAGTGACCTCAGATATATTAAAAAAAAAAAAGTATATCTGTTGCAAGTGGTGCTACCACCAACTTACTCAGGCTGCAATGGCAGGCCTCTAGTCACAGTTTGAGTGGTCTCTCATGGGTGGCATAATACATGCTGCAGCCCATGAGGGACCCCTGGTGTACCTCTGCCCTGGGTACCTTAGCACCATATACTAGGGACTTACCTGGGTACACCAGTAGCCAATTGGGAAGGTACCAAATTACTTACAACTGTCAAATTTAGGGAGGAAGCACAGTGACTGGGGTCCTGATTAGCAGGATCCCAGTCAGACTAGTCAGAAAACAGAAAAAACACCAGCAAAAAGTGGGGGTAACCATGAAAGCAGATCCTACTTTCCTACAGTTGCATTAAAGATTCTGCCCCATTGCAGATTGTGGACGTTGTGCCTGTGGGGTGGAATGTTTTGTAGGAGATGTAGGAGCATTACTGAGATAGGTGCTAAGCTTGAGTAAGTGTGGGCTGCAGCTGTGTGTTTTTGAAGGCCTGGATCTCAAGCCTCAGTTCTTCCTTGCTTCTCACGAGTCTCTGCCCCAGAAATAGTAATGTTCTTTACTATGTAAGTGGGAGCGTTGAGGTGCGTTGGCCCATGTGTAATGCATACAGTTTTTGGGTATAGAAACTTTCGAAGGGCAGTCAGTTTTGGGTCCACACAATTGGACGATAAGTCTGGCTATAACATTGAGCACTGTAATGAAGCACTAGTTAACTTTTGGGAGGTCTGTGAGGACAGTGTTGCCCTAGTTCAATTGGGATATGACCAGCAACTGGAGAACTACAAATCCGCTGCTCCAAGTTGAAAATGACAGCCAAGCAACTCAACTGCATTGGCAATTTTAGGAAAATATACAAATACCACAAACTTATCAAAAACTAGGATACAAAAATCTTTTAACAGTTCTGCAATACATGTATAGGAAAACTGAATGAACTTATCTTTTAAACATGTGCAGTACTTACGTTTGCAATGCCGTATTTGTTGCATTGATGAGGTTTCTATCGGTTATTCGTTCCAGTATTAACAAGGCACTAGTTTCATGACCCTGCAGGAAACAAAACATATTTGTAAGGACATCTCTTGTGCAAACAGAATATACTGAAAGCTAAACACAAAATAAGTTTAATGATATTGCACAGTCTACCAAAAACTACAAAGCAATTCTTGTACACACTGGCTTGAAGGCACATGAGATTTAGGAAACCACTATCAACAGTATCAGTCTTCACAGCTCAGGCGTGGTACACATCAGAGATGTTCGTCACACCACTTCCCGATATACAGTGGAATTCCTACTCATTGTATAGGAGGGGATCCACTATCCTGGACTCTCCAAATGACTTCAGCTGCTGTTAAAAATGTTGATGAGCATCATCAGTGAAAAACAAATACACTAACATACTTGTGATAAATCTCTAGCACTGATCTTGTGTAGATCCAAACGCGGCAGGTGAAGGCCCAGAAAACCTACAAACTCTTGCACAGCCTACAGTTTTAAGCTAAAGGAGGCAGTTATCCTCCTCTGCAGACAGTTAATTGATCTCTCATATCCAGGGAACAACTTCAGCGTGTTAAAAATAAGGGGTTTCTTTCACATTCTAGTCACAGCGGACTCAAAAATTATTGAAGATTCGTAAAAGAGCACTACCACCAGCTACATGTTGCCTCAGGGATCCGCACTGAGCCCTACTCTTTTTGACCCTGCTACTCTGCCAATAGAGGATAGCTTTAGGAATTATGCGGATGATACCCAGCTGATATCTACTGACTTCAAGATGCCAGCACCATTTCAAGAAAAGTATGCGTAGGAACATGGAATGGTTGCCTCTGAATTCTCTCAAATTTAATGAGGATAATATAGGGGTATTGTGTTGTGAAACAAATGAAATCCAGTGCGCACTGACGGCCCCAAGTCCAATTTTCCAGAGACCGCTGCCAGAGAGATCAGGAATCTTGGTGTCTTTTTTGACAATGATCTTTTGTTGACAGCTCATGTTAATAAGCTGGCTTCAAATTGCTCTTCATTGCACAGAGCACTCCAAAAGCTACTACCATTGCTCTCAATGCCTTGATTGTTCAAGCTGTAACACTCAGACGGTTAGATTACAGCAACTCTATTGTTGAGAGTGTCAAACTCCCCGATTAAACGAATGCTGCAGCTTGTATGGCGTTGTCACTCCCTTGAAATTTATTGGTCTCTTTAGCATTAAAGAACCTACATTGGCTACTGGTAGCCAAGAGGATTGTTTTCAGGGCTCTTTGGAAGGGTCACAGAGACCTACATGGGAGGGGCCTTATTTTACTTGCAGAACAAGTGTATTAGGTACCCTCTGGGGTGGCAGTTGCATTCAGGAGAAGCAAGCCTTCTAACACAACAAAGTCAGACCCTTCCGAATGGGGGTGCCGGAGCAGGGCATTTTCAATACTGGCCTTGCGTCTATGGGTTACTTTACCCATCTCCTTGCGCAAGGCAGATGATCTAGGTCAGTGGAGAGGTGTGGTGCAGCGGCCAGGGCAGCTGTCTTCGAAGCACAGGGTTCACGGTTCGATCCCCGGCTCCGGCGGCAGCTCAGCACCATGTGACTCTGGGCAATAGCTCGCTTAATTTCCACGACGGCCCCCAGCGCCTTGAGACCCGTAAGGGTGAGTAGTTCGCGCTTTACAAATACGGATTTACATTTACATTTTAGAAAGCTGCTCAAAGCATGGTTGTTTAGTCTGTAATGGTGTAGGTTAGGGAGGCTGTACCGTAGGTTTAGCACCAGGATGCCGGCCTAGGCATTTGTCTGCTTTACAAATGAAAATAATGGACAAGTTACTTACCTTCAGTAATGTCTTATCTAGTGGAGACATGATCTAGCGGCAGATTTCTTACATTTGAACTTCCAGACGTCAGGCTGGATCTGGAATATTTTTGTAGCAGTACCCCTGTGTGCCTGTAGGTGGCGTCGGTCGACTCCCCGTGACTTCGTCAGCGTCGTCGTGATGTCTGCGTCGTCAATAGAACCACCACTCCGGCGCGCTGACATCTGTACTTTTCACGACTTTCCACGCCAGAAGCTCGGAGCCATGAAGTGACTGACCATGGTGTGTTAAAAAACCGAACAGCTAGGGCCTTGAAGGGGAACATGTCTGACAAAGCCAATTCCGCAGTGCGGGGAGGATGGGTGGGTCGGTAAGGAATCTGCCGCTAGATCATGTCTCTACCAGATAAGATGTTACCGAAGGTAAGTAACTTGTCCATCCGATAGAGACACCTAGCCGCAGATTCCTTACCTTTGAACACATACCCAAGCAATACCATCCCAGAGGGGCTGCGGAACGGTTCAGATCAGAAAATCCTGTAAAACAGAGCGACCAAAAAGGACCTCTCTGCAAACCTGAGAGTCCAGGCAGTAGTGTCTGACGAATGTGTGCAGAGATGCCCACGTCGCAGCTTGTCAAATATCAGATACGGGAACACCACACTGGAGAGCTGTGGTGGCCGCTTTTGCCCTGGTGGAATGGGCCCTAAGCCCTTCAGGAGGCTTCTTCGCCAAGGCGTAACAAATTTTTATGCAGAGGATAACCCATTGGGATATAGCCCTCTTCTGGACAGCACGGCCTCTCTTTGTGCCCACGTACCCTATAAAGAGTTGGTCGTCCACCCGAAACTCTTTTGTTCGATCAAGGTAGAACGACAGCGTTCTTTTTGGGTCAAGGCGGTGAAGACGTTCCTCCTCCTTGGAAGGATGCGGGGGCGCATAGAAGGTGGGCAGGGTAACCGACTGTCCCAGATGGAAGGGTGTTACCACCTTAGGAAGAAAAGATGCCCTAGTCCGGAGTACTACCTTATCCGGAAAAGGTCGTCCGGTAAGGAGGCTTCGGCGAAAACGCTTGCAGTTAGCCGACTCTCCTAGCCGAGGAGCTGTTTTAATGGTGAACAACCACAGAGGGCAGTTACGCAACGGCTCAAACGGTGCACACATCATAAAGGTGAGCACCAAATTACGGTCCCACTGTGGCATGATAAAAGGTGAAGGAGAAAACAAATGGGTTAGCCCCTTCAAAAATCTCTGCACAATAGGAGATTTGTATAAAGATGGCTGATCAGGCAGCCGAAGAAAAGAAAGGCCCGAAAGATAGCCCTTCAAGCTGCCCAGAGCAGAGCCCTGCAGTGACAAAGAAAGTATGAAGAGTAGGACTTCAGATAAGGGAACAGATAGAGGGTCAACAGACCGATCTGTACAAAATGTGTTGCAGCGGCAGGCATATACTGATTTGGTAGAGGGACGCCTGGCTGCCGAGATAACCTCACAGACTTCAGGAGGAAGGTCAAAAGCTGTCAACTGTCGCCGCTCAATCTCCACACACGGAGGGAGAGAGTGGACAGGTTCGAGTGGAGGACCCTCCCCTGCTGCTGCGACAGAAGATCCTCCTGAAGGGGCAGCCGACCGGAGGATCAATGCTCATGTCCTGAAGCTCTGGATACCACACTCTCCGTGCCAAGACCGGAGCCACAAGAATGACTGGTTGCTCCTGATCTTCTTGAGCACACTGGACACAAGTGGCATGGAATGAAAAGCGTACAGGAGGCCTGAGCTCCACTCACGACAAAAAAGCGTCGCTGAGCGAGTGCCGCCTTGGAAACTCCAACATGCAAAACAGCGGACATTGTGCGTTCTCTTCGGAGGCGAACAGATCAACCAAGGCTCTCCCCACCGTTGAAAGAGACCCTGTGCCACCTCCGGATGGAGATGTCATTCGTGATCCGCAAGGCACCTTCAGCTGAGCTCGTCCGCCCAGGTGTTCACCGGCCAGGTGTTGAACCACTAGGGAAATGCCCTGATGTTCCAGCCAAGTCCAGAGACGCAGGGCCTCTTGACAGAGGGTCCACGGCCCCACCCCGCCTTATTTGTTGCAGTACCACATGGCGGTAGTGTTGTCTGTGAACACTTGAACAAGCCTTCCTTTTATGGAAGGCAAAAAGGCTTTTAGTGCCAGTCGGATCGCCCGAAGCTCCAACAGGTTGATATGGAGATTGGTTTCCGGCGGAGACCAGAGTCCTCTGATTTTCACCTCTCTCAGATGGCCACCCCAGCCCAGAAGAGACGCGTCCTACACTTTTGTGAGATCTGGGTGGGGAAGGGAGAGGGGTCTGCCGTTGAACCACTCGCGGTCAGTCAGCCAGCACTGCAGATCTTTCGCAGTTCCCTCTGAAATCTGGACCAGGTTGGCGAGATTTCCTTGATGCTGTGCCCATTGGAACTTCAAGTCCCACTGCAGAGCCCACATGTGCCACCTTGCATGGGTCACTAGCAGGATGCAGGAGGCCAAACAGCCTCAGTCAGTCTCTCCGGAACCCAGGATAGAGGCTGAAACATTGGTATCATAGACTGAATATTCCGGACTCGCCGTTTGGGAGGATAGGCCCGAAACTGCACCGTGTCCAGAATTGCCCCAATGAAAAGAAGCGACAGAGGGGGGTCAGTTGTGACTTTGGCACGTTGATAGAGAACCCCAGCGAATGCAAGAGGTTCGCAGTCGTCTGGAGGTGGGAGACGACTGCCTGGGCGAACCAGTCTTAAACAGTCGTCGAGATAGGGGGAAGACTGGGACCCCAGATCTCGGCAGATGAGCTGCGACTACCGCCATCACTTTTGTGAACACCCGAGGGGCACTGGTGAGGCCGAAGGGAAGCACCGTGAACTGAAAGTGCTCGTGGCCCACCGTGAACCACAGGTAGCGACGATGGGCAGGCAGGATGGGAACATGAAAGTAGGCAAATTGCAAGTCCAGCAGTACCATCCAGTCTCCTATGTCCAGGGCAGACAGGACCCGAGCAAGGGTGAGCATTTTGAATTCCTCCTTTTTGAGGAAGAAATTGAGGGTCCTGAGATCTAGGATAGGACGAAGGCCTCCATCCTTCTTAGGGAGCAGGGAGTAGTAACCACTGCCTCTTCGGGCCCAGGAACCCTCTCTATAGCTCTCTTGGCCAAGAGAGCATTGACTTCCTCGCGGAGCAAGGCAAGTTGATCCTCCGTCTGCCGATCGTATGCTGGAGGCATAGAAGGAGGAGTAGTCTTGAAGGGGAGGGACTACCCCCTTCGTACTATTTGCAGCACCCACCTGTCCGATGTATGGATTGCCAGCAGTGGAAGTGATGGCGTATTCTGCCACCAACTGGCAGAGAGTGTTCCTGGACGATCGGACTAGGAAGGTTTTGCGGTGGAGGAGGGGATGGTGGCTTGGCTCACTTTCTGGTTCCCGGACCCATGAGGCCGTGGTGAGCCGCGTCCACGGCCTCGCCGAGGTTGCTGAACTTGCGGGGCCAGCTGGCCAGAATAGGGTTGGTGCGGCTGGTAGCCCCTTCCGTAGCCACGAAAGGAGCGAAAGCTGGATGAAGCCCTGGGGACAGTATTGAGGCCCAAGGACTTGGCCGTGGCACGCAAGTTCTTGAAGCGCTTAAGGGCAGCATCCGCCTTGTCTCCAAGATACAGGAGCAATCAAAGGGCATGTCCATGAGGTTGGCTTGGAGATCCCCCGAAAAACCAGATGCTCTCAACCAGGCGTGGTGACGAACTGCCACGGTCATGGAAATTGCTCTACCTAGCGAGTCAGTCGTGTCCGAGCCACATCAGATGGCGAACTTAGCTGCGTCTCTCCCGTCGGATATAGCTTGGGAGAGAAGGGTCCTGTCCTCCTCCGAGACCCTGCGCAATCGTATCCCATAGAAAATGGGAATAACGGCCCAAGAGGCATGCGGTGTTCACAGACCTCAGCGCTAGGCTGGTGGAAGAGAACATTTTCTTCCCAAAGTTTTCCAGCCTCTTGGACTCTGTGTCTGGGGGTGCAGAAGGGAATGCGCCTTGGGACGTGGAAGCTTGGACTACCAAGCTTGGGGGTGTGGGGGGCGATCGTCCTATTCACAGGAGCCCCTGCGCTGGGTTTGGACCATGTACCCTGAAGGACGTCTGTCAAGGGCTCATTGAAAGGCAGTAGGGGTTCAGAGCTCGAAACCCCCGGCAGCAGGACCTCTGACAAGATGTTTGTCTTGACCGCCACTGTAGGCAGCTGTAGGTCAAGGACATCCGCAGCCCTACGCACCACCATGGCAAAAGTGGCTCCCTCCTCCGTAGCCAGGGAAGGAGGGGAAAGCATGCCAGAATCTGGGGTGGGGGGGGTCCAGACCACTGGCGTCACCCAATTCCTCATACCAGTCCAGGTCTTGCTGAGGCCGAATTTCTAAGGGGTCGGGCTCCCCCTCCCAATCCTCTTCCACCATTCCTACCCCTTCAGAATAGGGTAGAAAAAACGGCATAGAGCCATACGGCTCCTTCGACGCCGGTCTCGGTGGACGCCCAAACGGCTCCGTGTCATCAGGAATGAGGATCGGGGAGGCGCCTACGGTCTGCGCCAGCGACGCCAGGGAAGGTCGCTGTGGAGGTGTGACAGACGTCGGTACAGACCCAGGAACGGGTCTGCTCTGAGGCCATGGGTCCGGGGTCGGAGCCGCCAACATGGAAACCACGGGGACCCCTCCATCATCTGAGCCTGCGGGGCCCGAAGGCGCGCCGGCAGGGCCAGGCCAAGCCGCCCAAATATGGCGCACATGGCGTCATTAAATTCCTTGAGTTGGCAAATACTAATGAGCAGTGGTATTGTTTAGGAATATGGCGCCTACTCAGGAGAGTAACACAGATATTGATAAAAGAATGCCTATCTTCTTCTTGGTGCTGCAAGGAGAGGAGAACCACTAGACTCCCCAAAGCGGTAGCCTAAGCTAACTTAAACATATAATAGAAAAGCCTCAGCACACAAAATAAAGTCACAGTAATTATTAAAAGGTGCAAGATGTGAGCACAAAAGTCTACACAGAGAAGTAAATTCTTGTTCTTTTTTCTTTTTATTCCTTGGATCTTTAAAACAGCTGACACGTGTTTCGTCGCTTTTACAAGGGAAATCGTCCCGCGACTTTATCAAGGCTATGTTCTTAGTATATATTCCTTTCTATTGTGGTGATGCTTCCAACCCACAAGGGGTTCTGTTTCTTGCGACATCCACTAAGAGTCTTGCGTATATCAAATGGTCCAAGTATATAAAGCAATTTCTGATTCGAAACAATTGGAGAGAAAGTCTTCAGGACGTCGCTCTTCATGTGAATCCGAGTACGGCTCCAAAGTGTACTCCTATTCTGAGTAAGAGTGCCTACAGCCATCTGGAGCTTGGGTATGTGGAGACTACAGTGATACTAGTCAGGGGCATATGTTTATTTTATTTTTTATCTGTAACCGGGTGTGGGATTGTCTTCTGGCGCTCCCCAGTAAAGGATCTGCTCATGAACAGGGAGCTATTCCTTCATTATGTCTGGCACATGAAACAATGGTGTTTGTTGTATGTCTGGGAATATATCTATGAACTTGTATAAGCACGCTGTAGTAGAAATTGCTCTATTTACGTTTGAGCATCTATGTCATATGTCACAGTATTTTATTCAGACAGTGGATGCTGGCTGGCCAGCCATTTTGTTGATCAATACAAATCTTGGAAATCTATTATGCAGTACTGTCATTTTTACTGTGGGGTTCATAAATCAACGGGGGAACCTCATTGATCAGGTGGCGAGATCTCCATTCCAGTTCCTTTGTTCGAAGAACAGATTTTTCCTTCATGTGTAATACAAAGATCACCAGAGTTGTGGCTCTCTTCCTTGGCTACAGGATCAGACTAAGCCTCCATTTTGAGGTTAATTTCTTGCAGGCTAGTGGGGTCCCCTTTGATGGGAGCCAAGCCACTATGAAATCTCCAACACTACCATTAGGTTCCTTACTAGATGCACATTATTCTTCTAAGCACCTTTTAGGAATCAGAGTGCTGTCCCCAACAAGCAAATGGTGCCATTTGTGCACTTAACTAGTCCATGGATGGCACTGACCAAACAGGGCAATCAAGACGTCCCAAGACTTTGTGGGTAAGGATCTTGTTGCTTGGGTGGGGAGGTTTTGGGGTTAGCTATTTTTGGATAAAGATTTTTATTCTTGGGCACACACTGAATAGCAAGTGGGTACCTCAATCAATCAAACAATACAGAAAACTCTAAAAAGAACACTGAGGGCAATTGTGAGCCTACGATGGCACAGACAAAATAAGTGATAGTTAATGCTTTTCTGAAAGTTAGGAGTCGATATAACTTCCTAAGCTCCTCCAAGAGGAGGTCCATAAAGAACATGTTATTTGGGAATATTCTAGAATGTGCCTTCTTTCTAAAGCTTTTGGGTGAGACCAGCAGTTTTTTATGAGCTGCACTTAAAGTCCTTGTGGGGTGATAGAGCACAATGTATTTCTTGAAGTAGTACAGGTCATTGCCAAACAGACTGGGTGATTGACAAACACTTAAATCCTACATAGTACTGGGAGCTGGTGGAGTTTACCAGATGTTGGCGAGAATCTACCATGATTCCCTAACTTGATGACTGCTTAGGCCACAGCTTTCTGTAAGACTTGTAGCTTCCACAGGAAGAAAATGTCCATAATCGACTCTAGGCCCATAACAGTGGTCTCGTCTGATGCCCTGTTAACCTCAGACAGATCACCTGTTCTCTGCAGTGAGACCGCATCTTTCAATGGTCCCGCATTTTAATATTTTTTAAAACTTTTTTTCTGCTGGTATTTGACTCTTGGTACTGGGAAGCTACTGAACAGCCGTGAGGTGCACATGATCTGACCCCACTAACATGGTGACAGAGTATGAAACCTTGATTTGTACATACGTAATACAGCAAAGAAGGCGTACCAGTGGCATGAAGGTTAAATGTTGTACGTGGGCAGTAGGGTACATTTACATCACCCATGAGCCGTGTTAAAAACCATGTTTGCGGGCCTACCGTTGCAGCGCAGGGTGACTGCAACCTAAAAACTGCAACAGCTCCTTTTTAGGAATTAGAAAGCCTACTTTTTATATTATATACCTCACTACAAGTGGTACCATGAAGCCTACAGGCCTAGGTTATTAATGTATTAAAGTGAAATATATCCAGTATCAAATTGGTAAGTCTTTTCAATCACCAGATTGAACGTATTTCAATGTATAGGCTGTAGTAGCCTCTTCCTAATAAAACAGGCTTGGTTACATTAAAAGCCATAATTCCACAAACTATCTTGGGAAGAAGCTACATAGATGATCCACGCACCGCTAGAATATTTATCCAAAGTTCAATTCAATGGAGGAGGACTATGACTTTTTTTTAAAATGAATACACTGTTATGGTGATTTTGTAGAACGTGGGTTATCTGCGTCTGAAAGCACCAAAAGTAATTAATTGTTTGGCTAGGTTCTCACTGCTAAGAAATACCCATCCTGGAGAAAGGTCAAAGACCTGGGCGTCCAAGAGGGTCTCTGACAGCCAGGAGTTAGTCACTGGTTAACAACCAAGTTATTTGTGAATGTGAGGGGAGTTGAACAAAACAGCAGATGACACCACATGACCCAGCAGGAAAGTAACATAGTATATTACAGTTATTCCTTGGCCTGACTCGGTTGTGTTTCATGTACTTGGGTAGAGTGGTGTTCCTGAGAATACCCTCTCCTCAGGCTGTTTCAACACATGAAAGTCTGAGGCAACCCCTCCCCCCTCCGCCCCCCGCAGTACAGCACACCTTATAAATAACAGTCTTCAACTTAATTTCAAAATTACAGTTAATACTTTTTTATAATTTCAAAAATATTTTTAGAAATCCAACCTTTGAAAAAGTGAATTGCTTCATTCAATGGCGCTATATAGTGTGATGGAAAAGGTGAGACCACCTTGGGGAGACATTTGGGATTGGTTTTGAGAACAACCTTGTCTTTATGAACCTGGATGAAGGACTCTTGTACATGAGTGCTAGTAGTTTACTAATGCGCCTGAGGGAAGTAATGGGCACAAGTGAAGCTACCGTCCAGGAAAGGAACTGTAGTGGGCATGGATGTAAAGGAGGATTAAAGAGTGCCCCATGAGTCTTGTGACGACTAGGCTAAGGTTCCATACAGTGGCAGGGGGTATTCTAGGAGGCGTAATCCTCTTACAACCCTCCCTGAAAGCCTCAACTACTGGAATTCTGAAGAGGGATGAATGTTACCAGATTGGCATATAAGCTGCACCAGCAGGTAAGTGTAGACGTATAGATGTATAGGCAAGGCCTAACTTCTGCAGATGAAGTAGATTGCATACGAGGTCCTGGACACTAGGCTCTAAGGCGTCCAGGTGTTTGGAGATGCAAGGGTGGACAAACCTTTTCCTCTTTGTGGTGTAACAGACCCATGCAGAGGGCCTGAGCACGTCTCATAGAATGGTTATACATTCCCACAGAAGGTATAAATAGCCAAATTCCAAGACCTCAGGTGCCCAAGCACTAGGTGGAACTGCTTGGGGTTTGGATGTCTGATATGGCTTTGGCTCTGAGTGAGACGATCCGGCCTGAGAAGTAACTTCTTGTGGGGGCTGAGGGACATTTACAGAGACATCGACTACCATGGCTGCCTGGCCAAGGTGAGAGCCATGGCGATGTGTAAGAAATGTTTATCTCATTTTCCTCACCACGTATGGGAAAGGCGGAAATGCACAGGCAAAGATCCCTATCAATTCATCCACAGTGCATTGCCCAGGGACCCTGGAGCGAAGGTTTAGGCATTTTGGTGGTGGTGAGCAGGTCTATTTGCAGGGTGCCCATCACTGGAAGTACATCGGTAGGACTTGCTAATGTAGTTCCACCGTCTGGAGTTGCTGATACGTTCTGCTGAAGCTGTGTTCAGCCAGAAATTGTACAGCTTAGTGGATCGCCCAATGCCAAATCCCCTGTGCTAAGGCTCAGAGAAGGCTAGTTTGACCAGCTCGGTTCCTAAAGGTAGCACATGGTGGTAGAGTGGTCTGTCTTGGTGATGAGTACCTTCCCTCGAATTAGCAGAAAGAGGGGTTTGAGGGCTAATTGTATGGCAAGCATTTCTAGGCAATTAATGTGATAGATTTTGTACTAAGTGGGTCACATTTCCTGAACAGGCATGTCATTGAGGGACGCCGCCAGCCTGAGAGAAAGGCGTGTGTCGTGATGGTCACTTGTGGAATGAGGTCTGTGAAAAGGAAGCGGGGGGGAGGCAAGGCAACACAGGCAGCCGGGGAGGGGCTACGAGGCGACACAGGCAGCCGGGGAGGGGCTACGAGGCGACACAGGCAGCCGGGGAGGGGCTACGAGGCGACACAGGCAGCCGGGGAGGGGCTACGAGGCGACACAGGCAGCCGGGGAGGGGCTACGAGGCGACACAGGCAGCCGGGAGGGGCTACGAGGCGACACAGGCAGCCGGGGAGGGGCAAGGCGACACAGGCAGCCGGGGAGGGGCAAGGCGACACAGGCAGCCGGGGAGGGGCAAGGCGACACAGGCAGCCGGGGAGGGGCAAGGCGACACAGGCAGCCGGGGAGGGGCAAGGCGACACAGGCAGCCGGGGAGGGGCAAGGCGACACAGGCAGCCGGGGAGGGGCAAGGCGACACAGGCAGCCGGGGGGCAAGGTGACACAGGCAGCCGGGGGGCAAGGTGACACAGGCAGACCAGTGATTTTAAAGAATGGTGGTTCAGCCAACAACTGTAAAAAGGCCGAAAGGTAATCCTTAACTGTGCCCAAAGCAAAGTCTCGCTGGACAAGAAACTAAAACAAACAAAACATCAGATAACTTTACCTGGAAGGCGTCAATCTGATGTGAGCTGCACCAAACCATGAACGACAGGCACATACAGTTTTTGCCGAGGGCCACCCGACTGCCTAGATGACACCAACTACCTCTGCAGAAAGGTTGAAGATGTTCAGCGGTCGCCGCAGAGTATTCACACATGAAGGTGGCGTTTTCAAAGGTCTGAGAGCATGAGCCCTGCCCTTTTGTAACAGCAGTAGGTCCTCCCGGAAGGGAACCTTGATTGGAGGACAGGTGATCAAGCCCAGGAGTTCTGGATACCATACTCTGTGCTCAATGTTGGGCCAATAGGATGATATGGGCCCAGTGGTTCCTGCTCTTCAGAACGCAAGGCAGAAGTGGCATCGGAGGGAAGATGAACAGGAGTCCAGAGTTACTTTCTAGACAGAATGCATCCCCTAGCAAGAGGCACATTGGAAACTCCAACGCGCAGAACTGTTGACCTTGAGCACTCTGTGGTGGGGCGCGGATGGAGCCAAGGTTCTCTCTATTTGCAGAAGAGACCTTCAGCCACCTCTGAGTCCAAATGGCTAGGCATCAATGGCTGAGCTCACCTGCCTTGGCATTCAACGATCCTGCCAGGTGGTTCACCTCCAGGAAAATTCCTTGATGGTCCACCATTTCCAGACACACAGTGCCTCCGGGTACAGGGTCCAAGACTCCACCCTGCTTCTTGCAATACAACAAGGGTAGGTGTTGTCTGTAAGCACCTGCACAGGCCTTCCTTTGATGGACTGAAGGAAGGCTTTCAACTGCAAGCTCCAAGAGGTTGGAATGGTGCTGGTTTTCCGCCGGAGACCAGGGGCCTCTGATATCCTCTCCCAGACAGCCGCCCGAACCCAGAAGGGAAGCATCAGTCACCACTGTCAACTCTGGGTAGGATAGGGAAAGGGGTCTGCCGCTGACCTAATAGTGGTCCAGTGGAGAAGAGGACTGGGCTGCTCGTTGCCCCTGTCCACGTCGTGCACGCCACGGCCATGAAAAGGCTGTAGGGTCTGCTGGGCTGGGAGGGGGTGAATCAAATCTGAAGCTTTTCAGCAGACCAGCCCAATGAGCCCTGTGTGGCTCTGCGGTCCTCAAAGCACTGAAGGGCTAATTCCACCTTCTTGCTAAAGAGGAGAGAGCAATTAAAGAGCATGTCCAATAGAGATGACTGGACATCCCTGGGGAAGCCTGTATAGGAGCTTTCTGGGCTCAGGTGCTGTGTTAGAAAAGCTGGGTCATCAGCGACAGGGCAGTGATGTCTTGCTATCTGTCCACTTACTGGTGGTCTGGAACATGGCGTTGCCCATGTCCCTATAAGGGTGTTTGTGAGGGATCTTTAAAAAGCAAAAGGGACTCACCAGAGGTTTGTAAGGGTTAGAAGACTTTGGTGAAAACATTGTTTTTCACCTCCATAGTGAGCAATTGGAGGTCAAGAACCACAGCCGCCCTGTGCATCACAAATGCAACGGAGACACTTTCCTAAGTTTCTGGCCCAGGTGGAGAGACTAGCCCAGTGTTGGGAGAAGTATCCAGTCCACTGGCATCCTGTAGCTCATCATACCAGCTATCTTTAGTATATAGTTGGCCAAACTAATCCCCTTTATCCTAGTGGTCATCATCAGAAACTGTGTCGAAAACAGGGTTGATGATCTGGGCCCTTCCATGATCCAAGGGTACTGTGTCATCGCACGAAGGGTTGCCAAAAGGTTCCAGCACAGTGGGATCAGGGTACAGCCTCGGTCATAGCAGAGTCAGTTTGGAGTTGGAGAGCACTACCGGTTGTGCTTCGACGCCTGGATTGGTGTCAAGAGGTCTGGCATGAGTTCATGCGCCAAGATCAATGTCGGCACTGAAGCCGGTGCGGGTCCCGAAACGAGTCCAAAGGTTTCTGCTGATACAGAGGGCAGACCCACCGGCTGAGTGCCAGTCAGAGGACCTCACAGTTGCTTAGGGCCTGCAGGCATGCCAGAGGGAGCAGGCAGCGTACCGAACAGACACAGCCTGGCTTCACAGAACTTGTGGATTTGATATGGTATCGCAAAAGAAACCAGGAACTCTGGCTGCCCCAGTACAAGAGTCTGAATCGGCTCCAAAGGAGATAGAGTTCGGGAACGAGGGAGGCGCATGTTTACTCCCTCACACCTTTCCAGGAATTCGAGTGTAGTGGGAAGGTGCAGAATCCCACTTCGACTCCTTGTGCTTCTTTTTGAACTTACCTCGACGAAGATCAGCCACGGAAACAATTTCAACTGCAGGAACAGGACCGTCCCTTCTAACGGTCATGGCACAGAGCCTTTAGGTGTTTGGTGACATACAACTTTGAGTCACGGCCCCATATGGCCTTTGGATTCATCAATGCACAGTTGCTACACTCCTTGGACTCATGGGTCATCCCAAAGCACCAAAGACATCTGGTGGAGATCCGTCACAGACATTTGCTTGTGATAGTCACAAGGCTTGAACCCTGTGGTTTTTGGGGTGATATGTTTCCTTGCACACTAGTATTAATGTCTACATTTTGGAAAAGTAGGATTGTGAAGAAATGAGGGGTTGCTCTTCTGTCTTGTGGATTGTTACCTGCCTTGTTATGTTGGCCTAGGCCTGGCTGCCATGCTGCTTTTCTTTGTGCACGTTACACTGAGCCGGGCCTCCCTCGCCCTTTGCTCGTGCCAAGTTCTTTTGCACTGTCTGCATTTTCTGTTGTTCACCTTTTGGGCTCAGTCTGCACAAACATGTACAAGGTCGCATAACAATGTATTTTGGTTCTTCCTGATATGGCCAGTCTCGCGCACCCAGACATAACATTAGGTGCAATTGCCATGAAGAATTTGGTATGCTTTTAATACTGTGGTTTACTAGCGCTTAACACACTTGGAGAAATCCCTTTCAGTGAGAAGAGCTATGATGTCCTGCTGATGTAACTCTGCATCTAGAGACTGAGGTATGGGGTTCGCTAGTCAAAGCCCAGAGGTCTTCTATTATTATAATAAACTATCTTACTGCAAGGGGAGGGTGGTAATGTTAT
This sequence comes from Calotriton arnoldi, assembly GCA_963921515.1. NCBI lineage: Eukaryota > Metazoa > Chordata > Amphibia > Caudata > Salamandridae > Calotriton > Calotriton arnoldi. Next base: position 2,438,532 of record CAWUFW010000850.1, on the reverse strand, counting down.
TTATACGTTTATCCACTGAGCTCTGAGATGCTTTCCCGTTTGTAGTCTATGGAATTGTAACCATGCTGCTTATATTAGTCATATGCATTATGCTATTAGTGCTGACACGTGTACTGTACATTAGAGCACGTAAGTTGGAATAAACATTTTAACCTATCCAGTGTCTCTTCCTACGCACCTTGTGGACAAGTACGAGTGAGTGACGAAAGAGTGTTCTTGCTTCTGCGAGTCCTGAGAGAAAGATACCGTGTTCTGGGTTGTCCAAACATTAGTACTTGGGTGCTAATGGGATGCTAAGCTAGTTGGGTTGGGGTTTTGGGTGCTACGGTATATGGTGGCAAACCACTGTATTCCGGGGTCCCATTTTCCTGTGCATAGCTCTGTGTATGTGCAGAAACCTTATGACATGGCGCCCAAATAATAGGATGCAGGGTTCGACCGATTAAAATCAGTAAAATAATTAAACTTATTTCGAAGAGTTTGAGAGCTACCTGGCAAGGGGTTTGTTCATGTCCATTGGCTTTGTCACAGTGTTTTTTCTACTGATTAATGGTCACTATTTACCTGAACGCTCTGCTGTAGACTATGTTTCTGGAACTTTGGCTCCTCTTCCTCGTCTCACATCATGAAGCGTGACCACACATTTGTGAACATTTCAGCTTTCCCAGTTGCTGATGGCATCGTATGGGATGCAGTGAATTATCAAATCCATGGTCCGACGGAAATTATTAATGTACCTAATGTCCTTCGTGTTTCAATGGGTGATGTAGTACAAAATAATATTCATTCTGATGATTGGGATGTGCATGCCGTTGAAGCATTGTTTGCCGATTTAAAATATTATGCATCTTTTAATGCTGAAGTACTATATATGAATTCTGCTAATTATGCCGATTTGTATTGTTACCAACATTGGGGTAATCATTTTCTCCATAAGCCCAGTGCCCTGCGTAGTTCTGTTGACTATACCCAATGGGAACATTGTCCAAACCCCTTGCCAGGTAGCTCTCAAACTCTTCGAAATAAGTTTAATTATTTTACTGTTTTTAATCGGTCGAACCCTGCATCCTATTATTTTAGGCTAAATAACACATCAACTCAGAAAATTATGTTAACACACACCAAATTGCTTTATTCAGGTTCCTTTCTAAGTGCCCTAGCTGTGGGTGGTTATGAGTACTGGGATAATACAGTGGATTTAAAATCTATTTGGGGCTCCAAGCCATGGCAGGTACAGGGAACCGAGGCATTACACCGTGCTTGCCTCATCCCTACACAAATTATGTTCCTCAATGTCTCCATCTATCAGACTACATGTTGGGGCTTAGCAACCACTAAACAATTGAATACTCCATCAATACCATCCCTGTCGAGTTTTCCCAATGAAAGCTCACGATTCAATATGTCCCTCGTGTCCCTGCAGGCTCTGTTACAAAATAATTTGTATAATGTTTCTGAGCTAGTTCAGTCACCCTGGTTGGTATGGCCTACATCATCAAATGCATGTCAAATGCGTTTCACGACTCAGGAGCTAATTACACACAGGATAGGCCTGATCCGAGATTTACTGATTCCCGTACTGTCACTACATATTCTGTTGGTAAATTATGCAAACAATGGCTGCAACATTCGTCCCTTGATTCTGTTAAACAACATTTGTCCCTCCTTTCAGGCAATATTGATCTGTCCGACTTTGTTTTGGGACCTCGTGGTCCCCGACCTAAAAGATTCATTTATGAAACATATAATGAACTCTGGAAGATATCACAAATGGAAGCTGCTTCCCGTCTTCGGGAAATAGATCAAGCAAATTTGGAAAAGGTGCTTGCTGTTGTTGACAATAGTATTAATACCCTGTCTTCTCGCATTTATACTTTGGAGAATATTGTGTCCTCTGTTGTTGATATTGTACAAGATGATGTTTCTGTGTTATATCATGGTCAGAATCAATTGAGTTCGGTTATGCAGTTTGCATGGACTTTACAAACGCTCAAGTTAGGTAAAGTTCCTTGGCATTTTTTGAACACCTCTGCCTTGTTTCTACCTTTTAACTTAACTGACAAACAGCAATTTATGTCCATGAAAGATGCAACTTACACTCTATTACATATCGAAAAGATGGATCCTTTGCCGTTCTCTGTTGCAGAACTTGATTCTGCTGTATGGCTAGTCCATGGGGTTATCGCTTTACCTTTTTCCTTGTTTGAATTTGACTCCTGCATGAAACATTATCCTGTGGGCCGTTACCGGCCCTTGGGCAGTGCTTTCCTGCATGAACTCTGGTCCTTGCCTTTCATGTATAAATGCCTTCGGGACGGCAAGGAAGTCTTTCTCACGGGGAGTACTGCGACTCGACTATGGGTCATTCGCTTATTTGTAAACACATTAAATTGCATGGCTCATGTAGCGTTTCCGCTCCTAATCTTGCTTGTGTGCTGAAAGGTATTCCTGCTCCTGTTATTTCACCTACTTTCACTCTCCTTTCCAATGGTAGTTATTTACTTTTAAATAACGAAAACTGTTGTGGCCTGCAGGCTGGCATTCCTTACATTGTAACAGTTTCGCACAGGGTTGTCTGCTGCAAAAATGTGCTTTTTCCTCCCCCTCATGGCAAGGTTGATATCTCTATTTGGCCTTCCATCCCTACCATGGAAGCAGATTTCAATAGACTGAGCAGAATAAAGGCACTATTATTAAACGAGGAAGTTATGCTCACGTCCGCCCGGGAGACATTCATTCTCCAGGTGGCGAGTACCCACAGTGAAATACAGGCCCTTTTAAACACTAATCTCCCCCAACATTTTGGGGAGTTAATACATCGTATTTTTAACGCATCTAACACTGAAGGCCTAGTACACTTTTTTAAGGTCGTGGGGTCGGGCTTGGTATCCTCCTTCCAAACTATTTTTGGTGCCATCCCGGCTTTCATACATTCTATTTTTTCCAGTGTCTTTGGCGGTTTCCCATTGATTCTCGCTTTAGCGGCTGGTGTCTTGCTCTTAATTTGCTTTCTGCGCAATGGCTGCTCCCGATGGGACCTGCTCGATCCAGAACGCCTCCAGCTGCTCCGTGAGCGCCTTTTGGCCGGTTTTGGTGTCTTGCCATTGGCGACACTGTGTGTGTCATATACTCTTTCATTTCGCTTTGCGTATTTCACTTGCGTGCAACCTGTGATGACTTGTGTCCGCTGTCCTTTCACCTGGACTCTGGATTATTGCCTCTCCAATTCGTCATTGTCTGTTCCGGATTTTGTTCAGTTGATGGGTCCCTTAGAGGCCCATGAGCAGGACTGTTCCGTTGCTGGCTATATGGCGCGTGCGGCTGCACTGGGGATTTTGGCGCAATGGGATATCTGGGCGGCTGCCCAGGATCTCCTACAACGAAGCTGTTTCGATTATCACGCAAGCTGTCCCGCATTGCTTCTGGATGCTCCCTTTGTTGAGGAGCATTCCTGCTCTTTTGATCTCATGGATTGGATGGCATCTATGTTTTTGGACAATTCCAATGATGAACTCTTGGAGGGTATGGCTTTTCTCTGCACTTACACTTTCATGGATTGACCTGCCCTTCGCCGTTTGGGCGCTCCCTGTGCTCCAACGGCTGTGTTTTTCCTCTGATGGGCCTTTGTCCTGGCCGCTGGACTGACCAGGGGAGGGTGTCTTGTGGATTGTTACCTGCCTTGTTATGTTGGCCTAGGCCTGGCTGCCATGCTGCTTTTCTTTGCGCACGTTACACTGAGCCGGGCCTCCTCGCCCTTTGCTCGTGCCAAGTTCTTTTGCACTGTCTGCATTTTCTGTTGTTCACCTTTTTGGGCTCAGTCTGCACAAACATGTACAAGGTCGCATAACAATGTATTTTGGTTCTTCCTGATATGGCCAGTCTCGCGCACCCAGACATAACATTAGGTGCAATTGCCATGAAGAATTTGGTATGCTTTTAATACTGTGGTTTACTAGCGCTTAACACACTTGGAGAAATCCCTTTCAGTGAGAAGAGCTATGATGTCCTGCTGATGTAACTCTGCATCTAGAGACTGAGGTATGGGGGTTCGCTAGTCAAAGCCCAGAGGTCTTCTATTATTATAATAAACTATCTTACTGCAAGGGAGGGTGGTAATGTTATTTATACGTTTATCCACTGAGCTCTGAGATGCTTTCCCCGTTTGTATTCTATGGAATTGTAACCATGCTGCTTATATTAGTCATATGCATTATGCTATTAGTGCTGACACGTGTACTGTACATTAGAGCACGTAAGTTGGAATAAACATTTTAACCTATCCAGTGTCTCTTCCTACGCACCTTGTGGACAAGTACGAGTGAGTGACGAAAGAGTGTTCTTGCTTCTGCGAGTCCTGAGAGAAAGATACCGTGTTCTGGGTTGTCCAAACATTAGTACTTGGGTGCTAATGGGATGCTAAGCTAGTTGGGTTGGGGTTTTTGGGTGCTACGGTATATGGTGGCAAACCACTGTATTCCGGGGTCCCATTTTCCTGTGCATAGCTCTGTGTATGTGCAGAAACCTTATGACACTTCCATGTACCTCTGCACATCACTTACTGAGCGGAACGACGTAGGCACAGAACCACACCACGTCATCTACTGTGGCAGGGGTACTGCTGGAAGTTTTCCAGATGCAAGATGATGCCTAGGGAATATTCAAAAGGTGAAGAATCTGCAGCTGGAAGTATCCATCAGAAACTGTGATTACATAAAGGGTAGAATTTAAATGGTGTATTCATACCTTCCTCTGAAACAAGTCATTCGTTATATGATCTGGCCCCAGGCTCTTCCTTCAGTTTAACTTCAAAGCACTTTAATGTCTCGATTAATTTGTGTCCTTCTCCAACAAAGCTCTGACCCACCAGAGCTGAATCACAAACGTTCCGTGCTCAGTGGAGATGTCAGAAACATGGCCAAACCAGATGACGGGGAAAAACAATCTTATGGAAGAGTGTGTGTTCTGGTGCACTGTGTGTCTCAGGGGAGTGGTCACCAGTCACCTTGAAACCAAAAGAAATTCTTCTAAGAAATACAAGTTAAAGTGTCCAAAGCCCAACACTAGATAGAAATCATTCATAAAGCTACATGTGCTGCAAACAAAACTTTATTTGGCGCTGGCCAGAAGTGTCCATTTCTAGGAAATCTGTTGGACTGTAATATGTGCTTCAGATCACTCCTGTGCCAGGCATTACTTTGTCTCAGAGGGCTGCAGGGACGGGTGTTCTGATGAGTGGGCGTCAAGGCTTCTTGACTGAATTATCTCCTCCGATCCAGCGGTGAGTAAACTGCAGGTACAGGAATTCATCAGATGAATAAGTTACTTACCTCCCATAACAATCTTTCTTGTGGATACTACCTGCAGATTCGGGGAGTGGTCTGACCCCTTTAATATGATTCCAGGTTACTTTTTGCACTGTATTACGGACAGTTGTCAGTTATGCGTTTCATTCTAAGGAAGTGGAATAAAATAACAGGAAACTTCAGAGCTCCATTATGTCACACCTGGGGACAGTACCAGAACAAAGTCAGAGGACTGGTGCCACCTACCCCGGCAGGAGAGCTGTATCTACTTTCTAACTCCAGTTTGGTGGTTGGAGGAGAGTGAAGAGGTAAGGAATCGGCAGGAAGACAGAGTAGCCGCCTGCGATCGGTGCCAAAGGTAAGTAACTCATTCTTCTCTAGGTTCTACCAGTTGTGGTACATTTATTTTGTTTGGAAAAAAAAGGTTTTTGGATTCAGTTGTTCTGTTAGTCGTTATCAGCTTAAGGCACTGTCATTCACAATTTCTTTACATTAACAAATTAAAATATAATAATTTTTTTAAACAAAGATGCACATGAAATAATGCCAAATGTATACATACCTTGCTGCATGCCAAATGCAATGCAGTATTTTTACTATTATCTTGTAATGTCAGATCAGCCTTTGCACTGCTCACCAGAACCTCTGTAAAGCAGATAAATTGCAATTAATGTGAGCGCAAGATCTGTGGCCTGGCCTGTATCTATGCTTGTGGCTCACCTTTTCTTAGATGAGGCCATACTGAGGTCTATGGGTATTCATGACAACTCAGTGGAAAGTAAAATAAGCATGAAACAGTGAAAGGAAAATCAAAAACACCAAAATGTAATGCAAACCCAAGTCATGCGAAAAAATGAATAAAATTGAAACAAAAAAAAAAAGCAATATAACATAAGAGACAATTAGAAAGGATTACCAGCAAGGGTAGTAAAGCTCTTTAAGAGAACCGCAATTATTGTGAACATCAAATAAACAAAAGGACATTCAAGGGAACTGCATCTCATCAACCACATCCAAAGAAAGCAAAGCCTGGACCAGGCCAGAGTAGGATCATTCACGGAGGCTTTGGAAGTATACAGGAAATCACTTGTTCTCATGGCTGCTGCCCTAGCATTGAGAGAGGGACATTGAATGCTTTACAGTTTAGCCAAACAAGCATCACAAGCTCAGCCGCTTGCCCTCCTAGGTTTGCTGGAAGTTAAAACTGCTGTACTCGACCACCCCAAGGCGGCACCCTGCTCTCTTAGACGGGTAATGTGAAAACAGAATTGTGTATTAGGAAAGCAGCCCTTTGTGTAAGAAAGGTTCAATTATGAAAGTCTGATAAATGGTCCACATCTTGGAATCGTTTCAGGATGAAGGGTGCCAAATAGGGTCAAGGCAGGATGGAGGAATCTTACAAATCATATACTGAAAATCTCGACACTAGTGGCCCTTTTGGCTCTAATCGTAATCGGAGGTCTAAGGGGAGTACATGATTGTGTTGCTAAGGGAGCACTGCCCTCTCCACATCTATCATGTGTGTAACATAGGAAGACATGGACTAAATGCTACTCTAGTTCTCCAGCATTGGATCTTTTATTAATTCACATGCTTGAATTATTCCCCGTCAGGCTGGGAATCCCTGGCACATTAAAATGGCAGTATACAGTTTAGAATATACATAAGTAGTATAGGACTGAAACAACATAGGATGTTTATTAACACGTCCACCTCATTTGAAATAACCCAAACTTCAGCCATGCATACACGTTAAGTCTATCTTAGTCCATTGAGCCCTTATGATAGCCCCTTGTCAATGTTTATAACTCTGCCAAGGGAACATCACATTAAAACAGTTTGCTATCCCTTAGCCCGTTTTAATCCACTCTACGCCTTAATTTGCACCCACTCCACCTTACACATTTCACGGACTCACACATACCTACCTCATTAGACTAAAAAAAGCTCAGATAAAGGGCACCAAGCAAACACTAGGATTCCTGGGGATTCTCCAGCCAAGCTTCTTTCCTTTTCTTCTCCTACAGGAACAGTACCTTCTTGATATAGTGATTTTGTTTTAGGAGCTTGGGTTCTGGGCCTTCATTAGCTTCCTTTCCCCTCCTTGTGTATATCTGAAAATAATCAAGACACCTGCTACAGTTCCAGTTGATACCTTGTCTGGAAAAGAAATACAGAGCCCCGGATTCAACTTCGGCTAGTCTCACTGGTCATGCTAGACCAGATTCAGTAATTGCTGCAGTGGCTCAGAGGGACCAAGAATTTAATAATGCCATCTTCTCGTCCACCAGACAAGGCTAGCAAACGTATTGATAATCTGGGTCGGAGAATTTCATCTATGGCAGCAACCTCAATTAAGACAGCAAGTGCCCTGGCGATTCTAGGTCGTTACGATCGGCATATGTGGCATGACATAGCTCCATTACTGGATCTTATCCCAGAGGATAAGAGGGAAACTGTGAGAGCAATTCTAAAAGGAAGGAGAACTAACCTCTGCTTTCATTATTGATGCAGTGATCGATGCTTCCAATACAGGTTTTTGCCAATTGGCAGGCGGGACTGTACTAAGGAGGCAATGCTGGTTAAAATTCACAGCTTTCCGTCCTATTGTCCAATGTAAAATCTTAAACATGCCTTTTGATGAGCTAACATTTTGGTAAACATGTTGATGAAGCTCTGCAAGGCCTTAAAACTGACAATGATAGAGCAAAGGCGTTAGGGCTGTTGCAGTAGCGCAGATTTGGGACACCTACTTTTCGTGGCTCACGGAGATCACAGAATTTCAGAGCAGGATTCAACCAGTATGGAGGTCAAGGACACCCTTATTATCCTAAAATACAGTGTAGGGAGCTGGTTCTGTATATGGTACACCACTAGGTGGTTAGACCGTGTACAGAAACTAGAAATTCCCCAAAAGTATACGGGGGTCAATGTAAACCCAACCGGGGGAGGCTGCTTCTCATGGGCCTCGTTGCCTGCCGGGCTCTGCTCCTGACTCGTCAATGTTGGGGCCTCCGTGTGTGAGGGTCTCTCTGGCGGGCTATGCACCCGGTTCCCTTTCCGGCCGCCTGTTTGCTGGGCTGCGGGCTTGTGCTTTCCACCTCATATTTCCTTTTCTAGGTGTGGGAGTTGCAGTGCCTCCCTCCCGTGGGGGCTGATGATGTGTCTGGTTGCTAGGGTGCTGGTTTGCCAACTGCTTTTCGGTTGCTTTTCGCTCCTGCTTCTCCATGGGTCTTGGGCTCTCCTCTATGGCTGGTGTGCAGCCTTGGCTTGGAGCTGGTGCGTGTCTTGGTTACGACATTCTCTGCCTCTTTGGTGTTTGGTTTCTTGATGTGTGTTCCTGCATCTCCTGGCGCCTCTGGTGTGCTGTTGTGCCCTCTGCCACGTTGGGCTATGTGTCTTGACTGTGCAGCTTTGGCCTGCTGCCACCCTTTTCCGTGTGTTGGGTGTTCCGTTTCTGTGTGCCGTCACGGTTTCCGCTGGCCTGGTGCCTCTTTTCCTGCTCGCAGTGCGGTGGGGGTGGGATGTTGGTGGCTGGCTTTAGGCGTCCCCGGGATGCATGGCTCCTGTGGTGGATGCCGGCGGTGTCTCGTGGCGGCCCTTCTCCTGCGATTCTGCGCTTCCGCTGTTCTCGGCTTGCTGTGGGTGTCTCCATGGGCTGCTGCGCTCCTGCCGGGGTCCCTGTTCGGTGCATCAGTGTCTGTTTGGGCTGTTGCACGTCACTCTGGTGGATTCTCCATTGTGGGGGCTTCTCCCCCTTTGGTATGGCAGTGGTCTGTCTTCAGCTTACCCCGTGCACTGGTTGGTGGGGTGCTGTTGCCGCTTTCCAGCCTAGTTATTCCATCATGGACCTGCCTGTTGGCTGCTCCTCATTCTTTCCTGGGGCTTTTTGCCTTTGGATCAGGTGGTTCGCCTGTGGGTAGTGGCCAGTCAGTCTTTTTCCTGGCCTCTAGTTTTGTGCCCGGTCTGACTTGTGTGTGGTGTTGACGGCTTCCTTCTTGGGGCATGGGTGCCGAATGTCCACATACGGTTGTCTCGACATGTTGGTTTTTGGGGCTTTGGCGGTGGCCGGGCGTGCGGTGTTCGGTTGTCCTGGATGTGCGGCCAGCTGCCTTCCCCATTGTGGTTCCTCAGGGCTGCGGTCCTGGATTAGCCAACCGGTGGGGCCCTTGTGGCTGGCCTGGCGTCCATTTCTGCCTCAGCGTTTTCCATTGGCGTTTCTGCTCCTGCACCTTTGTCCTTGTCTTCAGTGGTTGTGTGTGTTTGCTGTGGTGTCGTGCTTTGCCGGTTCCTGGTCCGGCCGTACAGCCGGTGTCCCGGTCTCCGGGTTGGTGCCTAAGTGTCGGCTTCTCTGCTGGCTGTTCTTTTGTGGTGGGTTCCTTCTGCCGTTTTGGCCAGCTGCTGGTCCACGGGGGCTTCTTCTACCCTGCACTATTCCTTATGCTGCCTGTGCTGGGGTTTCTGCCATGTCCTGGCATGGTGTGGTGTGTGCCATTGTTTGGGGTTCCGCTTTTTGTTTCTCTGCCTCCAGTGCTGGTTTCCTCTGGGCGGGGCTTTTCTGGCTTTCCAGGGCCTGGTTCCAGGTTTGTTTTAAGAGTTTTTCGGTTCTTTGTCTTCTCCTTCTGATGCTATGCTCGCTGGGATTTGCAGCCTCTCCAGTTCCCCAGGTTGCGCCTTTGGCCTCTTGTGGTTCTGTCTTGGCGCCCTGCTGGTGCTGTTTAGGTTGCAGTCTGCTCGCCGGTTGGCGGTTTTTGGCTCCTTATCTTTTCTGTCTGCTGTGGTCTGTGGAGCGGTCTGTTCTTTGGTGGAGTCTAGGCTTTGTGCTGTCACGGCCTCCTTTTGTTTTCTTCGGCATCTTGCTGGCGCTGGTTTGGAATGCCTTTTGGGATCGCTTGTTACTCCCTTTGGCTCTCCCTCTCAGGAGGTTTCGTGTCCAACAGTTGCGGTTTGTGGAGTTCTGCGGTGCTAGCTTCCATCTTGTCCTTGGTTTTGCCTGCGGCTTGACCTTGTGTTGCCTTTGCTGTGGTATTGTCCTGGCCGCTTTTTGGCTTTGGTACATCTCAATGAGTGAGTCGTCATGGTGAGAGGGACGAGGTGGTAATGCTGTGATTACTTATCGATTATTAGTGGTAGCGTGGGCGAGCCGCCTTAGGCCTAACAGAAATTTATTGCACAACATTGACCACTAATGGACACAAGACTCAAAGAGGGAATCCACACCAATTTTATAAAAATAAGCTTTGTTTTTATTTTATGACTAAGATCTGCGCACTAAGGTAAGTTTGTTTTTAACTAAAAATCCTTTTCACTTTAAATAGTCGATACTTGGTGCAATTTCTGAACAGTTCAGTGTTATCCTATGGAGGAAAATAATAATGCGGTTTAACAGGAAAGTACAACACTTACAAATCCAGTCTTCGGGCGCAAAGTTCAGCAAGGGGCAAGGGTCAGGTGAGTACCAAAACTTCACCACCAGAGGCACGGGGCGGCCGTGTGCAGAGGTCAAAATCGGAGTTCGGCCCAATGCTTTTCAATGGAGGCTGGGGTTGCTCGGAGCCACACTGCTTGCAGGTAAGTAGATCGGTTCAGTGGTCAAGCTTTGGGGGTAAGGACAAGCACGGGTGGGGGCACTGGGGCAGCACAATGGAAACTTCTTTTGGGAAACAGGCTGCAGGCGTCAAACCAGAGGGTGCAGGCAGAAAACCAGCGACAGCACATGTAAGTTGGAATGTTGGGGGTCACAGGGGAACTGCTGGTCAAGGTCCTCAAAGCTTAGAGGCTGCAGGGGTGGCTTTAGACGTCGAATTTCTTCTTAACGGGCCAGTAGCGGTAGAGGGGACCGTTCAGGTTCACACTGCAGGCGCCGTCATGGAGGTCAGGAGAGGTCAGCCCACGCTGGATTCAGAGTCCAGATCGGTGGGGTGACTTCACTGGTCAGGAGGATCACTCAGACTCAGGCCATGGGTGTCGGGTGCAGAGTGGGCAGGAGATGCAGAGCTGCCTGGTAGTAGGTTTCTTCTGGACAGGGCTGCTGTCCTCTGGAGGCCTTTTCGAAGGCAGCAGTCCTCCCAGGGTTTTCAGAGGTCGCTGGTTGCAAGACAGGTCACAGGGCCGTCAAAGCTGGAGACAGGTCGGTAGTGCTGGGGCAAAGGCAGTAGTTTTCTTCAATCTTCTCTGCAGGGATGGCTTCTTTCTTCTTAGGTAGTCGCAGATCTGTGGATCAAGGTTCAGGGATGACCCTAAATACTGAATTTAGGGGTGTTGCAGGCACTGTCAGGTAGTAGCCAATGGGCTACTTAACTTTTAGGGTAACTACCCCCTTTGTATGTCCCCTCCATTTGGGAAGGGGGCATCCCCTAACCTGACTGGCTAAATCCCTTCCATCCAACATGGAGGATTTTCTAAGGAGGGGGTCACTTCAGTAGGGACACCGTAGGGCCGGCTCTGGCTGAGAGGGGACACACCTCTCCTGACTACTAATTTTCCTGCGACCTTGCTGCCAAAAGTGGGGCTTGGTCAAGAGGGCGGGCATCTCCACTAACTGGAGACGGCCTGGCTAGCATAACAAAGGGCAGGAAGCCTTTGAGGCTCACTACCCTTGAATGCTGTCCATGATTGGGGGTAGGTGTGAAGCAACTCCACCAAGAGCAAGCTTGGTTTCTGACCCATGAGAGCACAAGGCTGCCACCTCAGGCAGTCAGAAATATGTCTGGAAGTGGCAGGCTGGTGCAGACCAGTCAGCCACACACTACTGGTTTGGTTGTTTTTTATGGGGCATCTCCAAGATGCCCTCACAGTGCATTTTACAATAAATCCAGCAATGGCATCAGTGTGGGTTTATTGTGCTGAGAAGTTTGATAGCAAACCTTTTAGCATTCAGTAAAGCCATCATGAAGCTGTGGAGTTCGTAATGACAGTCTCCCAGCCCATGTACTCAATATGGTTTCACTGCACTTAAAATGTCTGAAAAGAAATAATTTACTTACCTGTAGAACAAGTTACTTACCTTCGATAACTATATATCTGTAAGAAACATAGGTTAGTTATAGATTCCTTACCTTAGAATTACCCCCAGGCATCAGACTGGATCTGGAAAGTTTTTCGTCAGCAGTACCCCTGCGCGTCGAAAGGTGGCATCGGTCGGCTGCGCGTTAGTCGTTGGCGTCGTGGTCGCCTGGATGACGTCGCGGTAGATACATAGACGCCGCCCTTGCGCGCTGACGTCAGTTCTGTACACGACTTTCCACACCAGAAGCGCATAGCCATGCAAGACACTGACCACTGGTGCACAAAACTAGGGCCCTAAAAGGGATTCCCTGACCCTAGAAGTAAGTTCGCAGAACGGGAAGGATGGGTGGGGCGGTAAGGAATCTATAACTAACTTATGTTTCTTACAGATATAGCGTTACCGAAGGTAAGTAACTTGTTCATCTGAAAGAAACAGTTACAGATTCCTTACCTTAGAATAGATACCCCAGCAATACCAACCCCGGAGGTGGGTCTGCAAACTAAGTTCACACCAGGAAGTCCTGGAGAACATAACGGCCAAAGAAGCCGTCTCTCCGGACCTGGCTGTCCAGGCAGTAGTGTCTTGTGAACGTGTGCAGCGATGCCCACGTAGCTGCCTGACCAATGTCATTAGGGGGTACTCCACGTCCCAAAGCAGTGGTAGCTGCCGTCGCCCTGGTGTAAATGGGCGCGCAACCCCACTGGAGGCTCCTTCTTTGCCAGGGAATAACAAGCTTTGATGCACAAAACAACCCATCTAGAAATGGTCTGTTTGTGCACGGCCCGACCTTTTTTGGCGCCCACGTAGCCAACAAAGAGCTGGTTATCCACCCGGAATTGTTTTGTGCGATCCAAGTAGAAGGAAAACGCACGCTTTGGATCCAGACGGTGGAGCCTCTCTTCTTCTTTGGAAGGATGTGGAGGCGGAAAGAAGGTGGGCAAAGTGATGGTCTGTCCAATATGGAAAGGAGTAACCACTTTGGGAAGGAAGGACGGACGAGTTCAAAGAACAACCTTGTCCGGATGAACAGTCAGAAAAGGAGGCTTAGAAGAGAGTGCTTGGAGCTCACTCACCCTGCGCGCAGAGGTGATGGCCACCAGAAAGGCAGTTTTTAAAGTTAGAAGCTTGAGAAGACAGTTATGTAGCGGCTCAAAGGGAGCGCACATTAGATATGGAAGAACCAAGTTCAAGTCCCACTGGGGCATTACGAAGGGAACAGGAGGAAGAAGATGAGTAATGCCCTTCAGGAAGCTATTTACAACCCAGGACTTGGAAAGAGAAGGCTGATCAGGAAGCCTAAGGAAGGCTGAAATGGCCGAGAGGTAGCCCTTTAGAGTGCCCAGAGCAGAGCCCTGCTGGGCCAAAGAAAGGAGGAACAAGAGAACCTCCGAAAGAGGGGCGGAAAGGGGATCCACAGCCTTTGCTGTGCACCATGCCACAAATTTGTTCCACCTGCAGGCGTATACCGTCTTAGTGGAGGGACGTCTGGCTGCCAAGATAACATCACAGACTTCGGGAGGCAGGTCAAACTACGTCAACTGCCGCCGCTCAATCTCCACGCAAGGAGGTGGAGGCTGGACAGGTTCGGGTGGAGGACCGTCCCCTGCTGCTGCGACAGAAGATCCTCATGAAGAGGCAGTCTGATCGGAGGGTCGATGGCCATGTGTAGCAGCTCAGGATACCAGAATCTTCGTACCCAATTCGGAGCCACAAGAATGACTTGGGCCAGATCACGCTTGATCTTCTTTAGCACTCTGGGCAGAAGTGGTATAGGCGGAAAGGCGTATAGAAGACCGCAACTCCACTTGCGACGAAAAGCGTCGCCTAGCGAGTGCCGCCTTGGAAATTCCAGCGCGCAGAATTGCTGACATTGCGCGTTCTCTTCGGTGGCGAATAGATTTAACCAGGCTCTCCCCACTGTCGAAAGAGACCTTGCACCACCTTAGAGTGAAGACGCCATTCGTGATCCATCATGCACCTGCGGCTGAGTTCGTCCGCCCTGGTGTTCAGGGAGCCTGCCAGGTGTTGAACCACCAGGGATATGCCCTGATGTTCCAGCTTGTCCAGAGGCGGAGGGCCTCTTGACATAGGGTCTACGACCCCACCCCGCCTTGTTTGTTGCAGAACCAAATGGTGGCGGTGTTGTCCGTGAACACCTGCACTACTCTTCCCCGGACAGAGGGAAGGAATGCTTTGAGTGCAAGACGAATCGCCCAAAGCTCCAGAAGGTTGATGTGGAGCCCGGACTCCGCCGGAGACCAGAGGCCTCTGATCGCCACCTCCCCCATGTGGCCGCCCCATCCCAGAAGTGATGCATCGGTCACCACTGTGAACTCTGGTTGGGGAAGGGAGAGGGATCTCCAGTCGACCCAATCCTGGTTCGTTAGCCACCACTGCAATTGGTGTGCAGTGCCCTCTGAGATCTGGATGCAATCGGACAGGGTCCCCTGATGTGGTGTCCACTGGAACTTCAGGTCCCACTGCAGAGCCCGCATATGCCATCTGGCATGGTCCACCAGCAGGATGCAGGATGCCATCAGGCCCAGTAGCCTGAGGGTCATCCTGACCGAAACCCGGGATAGAGGCAAAAAGATCGGAATCATAGCCCGAATATCCCGGACTCGCTGTTCGGGAGGATAGACCCGAAACTGCATCGTGTCCAGAACCGCTCCAATGAAGAGGAGCTTCTGAGAGGGAGTTGGGTGTGACTTCGGCACGTTGACGGAGAATCCCAGCGAATGCAGGAGGTCGACCGTAGTCTGGAGGTGGGAGACGACAGCCTGGGGCGAGCCCGCCTTCAACAGCCAGTCGTCGAGATAGGGGAAGACTGGAACCCCTGATCTGCGCATATGAGCGGCGACCACCGCCATCACTTTCAAGAACACCAGAGGGGCGCTGGTAAGGCCAGAGGGGAGCACGGTAAATTGAAAATACTCGTGGCCTACCGTGAACCACAGGTAACGCCGGTGGGCCGGCAGGACAGGAATGTGAAAATAAGCGTCCTGAAAGTCCAACGCTACCATTCAGTCTCCAGGGTCGAGGGCAGACAGGACTTGAGCTAGCGTCAACATTTTGAACTTCTCCTTCCAGAGGAAGCGGTTGACGTTCCTGAGATCCAAGATAGGACGCAGGCCTTTGTCCTTCTTGGGCACCAGAAAGTAGTGTGAATATCAACCACGACCTACTTCTGGGACAGGAACGCGCTCGATGGCTCCCTTGGCCAAGAGTGCCGAAACTTCCTGTTGGAGAAGGGCCAGATGATCCTCCGACATGCGATGGTACTGAGGTGGCATGAATGAAGGGGTAGTCTCGAAGGGGAGGGAGTGGCCCCTTCGGACTATTTGCAAAACCCACCTGTCCGACGGGATGGTGCGCCAGTGGGGGAGGTGATGGCAAATCCTGCCGCCCACTGGCGTTTGGTGGCCCTAAAAGGTTGGGCTTGGAGGCTGCTGCAGAGGGGGCTGTGGCTGACTGGCCCGCTCGCTGGCCCCCAGAACCACGGCGGTGGCTCCCACGTCCCCGGCCGCGCAGGGGCTGAACAGCTTGCGCTGGCCTGTGGAGGGACGTGGCGGGGCACCCCTTCCGTAGCCACGAAAGGGGCGAAAGGCAGACTGCGCAGGGCGGGTGGTGGAGCGGCCCAAGGACCTGGCCGTAGCCCGAGAGTCATTAAAGCGTTCCAGCGCGATGTCTGCCTTGTCGCCGAATAGGCGATGGCCATCAAAGGGCATGTCCATAAGGGTGGATTGGACATCCCCTGAAAAAGCAGTCGACCTCAACCAGGCGTAGCATCGAAGGGCTACTGAAGTGGAAATCGTCCTGCCTAGTGAGTCGGCGGTATCCAGCCCACAGCGGATGGTAAACTTCGCTGCGTCTCTCCCTTCGGCAACTGCACGGGAGAGTACAGCCCGAGCCTCCTCCGGGCACTGGGGCAGCACTTGCGCCACCGTATCCCACACAGAGTGGGTGTAACGGCCCAACAGACATGCAGTGTTTACCGACCGCAGTCCCAAGCTGGAGGAAGAAAACATCATCTTCCCAAGATGGTCCAGCTTTTTGGATTCCCTATGAGGTGGTGCGTTTGGGAATGCGCCTTTGGAGGTGGAGGCTTGGACCACCAAGCTCTCAGGGGTGGGGTGTTGGGAGAGGAAAGTGACTGGAGGTACCGCTCTCTCCGAATCTGCGCTGGCTGGCACGGAAAAAGAAAACTGACGTCAGCGCGCGAGGGCGGCATCTATGTAGCTACCGCGACATCATCCCAGCGACCATAACGCCAACGACGAACGTGGAGTCGACCGACGCCACCTTTTGATGCGCAGGGGTACTGCTGACGAAAAACTTTACGGATCCAGTCCGACGCCTGGGGGTAATTCTAAGGTAAGGAATCTATAACTAACTGTTTCTTTCAGATACTATAAGTTCTCCAGTAAAGTAAACTCTGGCTGTTCCCTCCTGCGAGACCATTCAAGCTCTCTGTGGAAACATCCTGAGAGGATTTCTTAGCACATTTATCCTGGGGTTCTTTATCAGAGTGCGAGGAATCCCTTTCTCTTTTTAGAGAAATTCTTGAGGAGGTAGACTGCTCACTCTCCGAGTGACACTGGATCAGACCTGGTCTTCAACTTCTGAAGCCAAATGAGAAGCCGTCCTTCACGGTCTCAGAGTCTTACTTGAAAAGGTGTGACAAATTCAAGCATGTGAATCTATGAAAGTTCCAATACTGGAGTAATGGACTCTGACACTGTAGGGGCATATTGTTCATGCAGCTATGTTCTCACCTGTGGTATAGTGCACCTTGCCTTAGGGCTGTAAGGCCTGCTATAGGGTTGACTTACCTATGCCACAGGCAGTGTTTTGTGGGCATGGCACACACGAGTGTGAGCCATGTTGACTCTTCAGTGTTAGCTGCACCAAAACAGTCTATCATGGCAGTGTGTATGTGTTTGGTGAGGGGTCTCTGAGGGTGGCACAAAACATGCTGCAGCCCTTAGAGACCCTCACTGGTCACAAGGCCCTTGGTACCACTGGTACCTTTACAAGGGACTTGTATGTGGGCCAGAGGTGTGCCAATTGTGGAAACAAAGGAACAGTATTGGGAAAGAGCACAGGCACTGGGAACCTGATTAGCAGGAACCCAGTGCACATTCAGTCAAAGTTGCATCAGAGTCAGGCAGAAAGTGTGGGGGTGGGGGGAAGGATAAGTTACTTAACTGTAATCCTAGTTCTCTTCCAGGGGTATACTTATCAAAGTCATAAGCACTGAATAATCCCCGCCCACGTGCGGGATCCCGGAGCATATAGAAATACATGTGTGTATATATATATATATATATATATATATATATATATATATATACACACATATATATGTGTATGCTCGGGCCCACAAGTGTATAACACTTCCGAAACATACACATACATATGTATATACATATAAACATGCAGCCTAAAACTGTTCCAATAGGGCAAACCGCCAAAATTACATTGGTTTCTCTTGTATGAAAATAATCCCCTAAATACATTTTGTAATAGAGAACATACACTGTAATAGTATCATACAAGAATCCTTTATTTTCAGAAAAGGAAAACAGGTAATAGCAGGCAGTTGGCCCATAGGCTGCATAGATAAATAACTATCATAGTACAGTAAGAAAACTGGCACCTTGCCTTTAAGGCTTCCAAGATTCTGGACACCGTGCCTTTAAGACCTCCAGGAGCCCCTCTGCTCCCATCATGCACCACAGGTGACAGGTCAGTTCTTTTTTACGGTGTACTAAGTTGTATCACCCTGAGTATAAGATGCACAACACACAGTATTGTACCATAATTGCTCGTCCGGGGAGGCGGGAGGGTTGCTTATGACTTTGATGAGTATACCCCTGGAAGAGAACTAGGATTACAGGTAAGTAACTTATCCTGCTCTTCCAGGGGATACTCATCAATAGTCATAAGCACTGAATAGAGTAGCAAGCACATACCCACTACTTCGCGGACGAGCAAACCAGTACACAAAATATATAACAATGCATCTTAAAATGGAATCAACCAAACAAATTTCTCAACGAGGCTTGCCCAACTTGGGCATCCGCCTGTGCATCAGAGTCCAAACAGTAATGGCGAGAGAAAGTATGGACAGAACGCCATGTAGCTGCTTTACAAATTTCTACTATAGGAACATTTCTAAGGAGAGCCGTGGTAGAGGCTTTTCCCCTGGTAGAATGTGCTTTAGGTTTCCCCTGAAGAGACTTGTTGGTTAGTTGGTAAGTCAAAGATATGCAAGAGACTATCCACCTAGAGATGGATCTTTTAGAAGCTGCCAAACCGGTATTTATGGAACCATAGTTAACAACCGGTCCGTTTTTCTCAATGACTTGGTTTTGTCTAGATAAAATTTCAGTACCCTCTTGAGGTCTAGGGAATGGAGGGACCTCTCAGGAGGAGTCGTGGGATTAGGAAAAAACGTGGGCAGAGTGATAGTCTGATTGATGTGAAAATCCGAGACAACCTTAGGTAGAAAACTCGGATGGGTTCTTAAAACTACCCTGTTTGCATGGAAAACAGTACAAGGCTCTTTACAGCACAAGGCCTGTATTTCACTAACCCTGCGGGCAGAAGTGATGGCGACTAAAAGGCAACTTTCCATGACAAGTGCTGCAGAGAAGCCCTGTGAATTGGCTCAAAAGGAGCAGCCATTAATTTTGTAAGGACTATGTTGAGCTCCCAAGGTGGAGAAGGAGATCTCACTGGGGGGTAAACCTTCTTTTCCCTTCAAGGAAATCTTTAACCACTGGCATCTGGAAAAAAGAAACCTATGTAGGGGACTTTCTGTATGCAGTGATTGCTGCTAGGTGAACTTTAAATCGAGGAAAACTGCAGGCCAGATTTGGCCAAATGTAGTAGGTATGGCAAGATCACCTGCTCTTGACCCCTCACTGGATCATGAGCCTTGTTCATGCATCACAAGTAGAATCGCTTCCATTTGAAAGCAAAGGACGCCCTGGTGGAAGGTCTCTTGGCTTCCTTGAGGATGGTCATACAGCCGCTGGTAAGTCTAAGTGTCCGTATTGCAGGCCCTCAGGAGCCATGCTGTCAATCTGAGGGATGAGAGATTGGGATGAAACACTCTCCCTTCGTTCTTGGACAACAGGTCTGGACGGCAAGGCAACCTTCGGTGTGGCACCTCGGATAATTGCAGAAGGTCCGGGTACCACCACTGCCGCGGCCACTCCGGAGCTATCAGGATCATTCTGGTGTTGGTCCTGTAAAATTTGTTGATCACTGCAGGGATCAGCGGAAGCGGAGGAAAGGCGTACAGTAATGTCTGATACCAGTTTATCAAAAGGGCATTCCCTTGAGACCCTGGTTGGGGAAACCTGGATGCGAAGATGGGGCATTTGGTGTTGGCCGCGACTGCGAAGGGGTCGATGTCTGGCACTCCCCATTGTTGGAAGATGTCTTGCGCGACCGCGCGGTTTAGCACCCAGTCGTGCGCTTCTACGAAGTCTCTGCTTAGTGAGTCTGCTTGAACGTTCATGACCCCCGGAAGGTGAATGGCCACAATGCTGAGGTTCCTGGCGAGAAGCCACCTCCAGATGGTCTGAGACTCCAGAGAGAGTCCTCGATCTGGTGCCCCCCTGCTTGTTCAGATAATACATCGTGGTGGTGTCTGTCTGAACTAAGAGGGAGCTGGACTGGAGAGAAGGGTACAGAGACTTGAGAGCCAGGTGGACGGCTCTTAGCTCCAGAAAGTTGATGTGATACCCTTGCTCTGTCTCTGACCAGAGACCCCGTACTTGAAGAGGCCCCATGTGCGCACCCCAACCTTGCAGGGAAGCATCCGTGACTATAGTCTGAGTGGGAATGTCTTGATGGAATGGGACTCCCTTTAGTAGGTGTGACCGATTCATCCACCATCTGATGGAGTCTTTGGCCGATTGAGGTAGAGTCATACGGTCTTCCCAGCGACCTGAGACTTGCATCCACTGGTCCTCCAGAGACTGCTGTAGAGGACGCATGTTCAATCTGGCATTGGGGACGATGAATACGCAAGAGGCCATGGAGCCCAACAGCGACGGACTGTGGGATGACGGGCGCTGAGGAGATCGCGACATTTGTCTCGGATTGACGACAACCTCTCCTCCGAAGGACACACGCTTGCTTTTGCGGTATCCAGTGAAGAGCCCAGGTAATGGATTTTCTGGGTCGGATTGAAGACTGACTTCTTGAAGTTGACCTGAAGTCCCAGTGTGTTCAGCAGTTGGAGACAGTAGTTGAGGTGATTCGGAAGTAGAGAAGGTGTAGCACTCTTCAGGAGCCAATCGCCCAGATAGGGGTAAATGAAGATTTTGCGCTTGCGTAGGAAAGCTGCCACCACCGCCATGCACTTCGAGAACATTCGGGGGGCTGATTTGAGCCCGAACGGTAGAACTCGGAATTGGAAATGTTGATGGGTTACCTGAAAGCGGAGAAACTTTCGATGCATTTTGGAAACCGGGATATGGAAGTAGGCGTCTTGCAAGTCTATAGCACACATCCAGTCCCCCCCGATATAGATGAGGAAAGATCTGGTGCAGAGCCAACATCAGAAATTTTTCCTTGCGGATGAATTTGTTCAAGAGCGGCAGATCGAGAATTGGTCTGCATTCTCTAGTCGGTCCTCTTTTTTCGACCAGGAAGTAACGAGAGTAAATGCCTTGCCCTTTGTTGTTGCTTTGGAACATACTCTATGGCGTTTTTTTTTGCAGAAGACTGTTCACCTCTTTTTGCAACAGTAGATGATGTTTGCTGGATTTTCTTTGAGGAGGAACTGATGGAGGTGGGGCTTTGAACCTCAGCAAGTATCCATTTTGCACAATATTCAGCACCCATTTGTCTTTTGTTATTGATCTCCACTCTACCAGATGAAAAGTGATACTACCTCCTACCGGAGTGGCTAACATGCACGGAGGAAGCCTCTGCTCATTGCTTGGCTGGTTGCTTAGCAGTTGAAGCCTGCTGCCTGTTTCCTCTACCTCTACCAGGTCGTCTTTGATGGAATTGCGACCTCTGCTGCTGCTGGTTTGAACCCTCTGATTGAAGGAGCGCCTGTTGTAGGGACGGAATCGTTTGCGGAATTCTTTCCGTTTCTCTAGGCCAGCGGCCTTCACAGTTTCCAATTCAGCTTTCATTTTGGCCATCTCATCATCTGTGTGAGACCCAAACAGCGAAGACCCATTGAACGGAAGGTTGACAATTCTCCGTTGAGCATCTCGTTTCAAGCCTGTGAGACACAGCCAGGCCGAGCGTCTGGAACAGATGCCGTGCGAATAGCCATGTGCGGCCAGATCCGATGAGTCTGCAGCTGCGCTTATCACCTGGTTAGCCACCAAGCCCCCTTCTTGCATTATCTCCTGAAAGTCCTGCTGGTCTTCTTTCGGGAGTTTGTCCGTGAATCTGGCAAGGGAGTCCCAGAGAGACCTGTCGTACCTCCCTAGAAGAACTGAGGCGCTGGCCACCTTCATAACAGAGGCAGAGGTATTGCACATCCTCTTGCCCAGTGAGTCCATATTCTTGCTGTCTTTCTCGGTAGGGACGGACGAGGAAGAAGTCGCAGTGTGCCTGCCTGGCCGCCGCCACAATGACCGAGTCTGGTGGAGGATCGGACCGTAGGAACAGTGGGTCCTGAGCCGGGGCCTTTTATTTCTTGGCAATACGAGATGGCACTGCGCCCACTGTGGAAGGAGTTAAGAAAGTCTGCATGGCAGGCTCTAAAAAACCTGGGACCAGAGGCAGTAGAGACCTGGTTGACGAGCGATGGTGTAATGTCTCAAAGATAACAGATGTGGAGACCGTCGGGGCCGACATACTGATGTTGAGTTTTTTGGCCCCTCTGCAGAGAACGTCAGTGAAAGTTTCAATGTCGTCAATCGGGGACACTCTGGATGGTGGCGTTGCAGACAGAGTTGGTGAATAATCCTTGATCGAAGATCTGGTGGATGTAGACCACGTTGGTGATCTTCGTCTCCTCCTCTTGGGAGAGGAATCATGATGTGAGAGAGACTGCTCCCGTGACCTCGTGTGGCGGGAGGATGGGGACCTTGACCTTCTCGGGGTTCTTTTCGGAGAGACCCTCGATGATGTCGTTGGAGGCGGACCCCTGGAAGTTTGACGGAGAGTAGGTGCGAGAGAAATCAGAATCAGGGCTTCCCTGAGCAGAACCGGTACCTTCCAGCCATCTTGGCGAAAGATTGAAAGGATGTGACTTATTAGCCGGAACCAGAGAACATCCGGTGTAATCTGGACGATGTTAAGACCCGGGGATGATGGTCTTTTCGACGTCGAACGTCTTGACCTCGACGTCGACTGCGCCCCCCTCTGTAACCTCCTCCGAGACTACAGGATTTCGGTTTCTCGACGTCGACCGATGTCTCGACAGCGACTGTACCGTCTTCGACGTTGATCTCCTTGGCGGCGAGATACTGGCAGACCCTCTTCTCTGCGGAGATCTCTGCGTTGTCCTCGACGTTGAACGCCCACGCCGGCGAACAGGAGATTTCGACGTCGAATGTCTCTGGCGCTTCTTCGACGTCGCCTTTTTTGGCGATGAGCGCCTCGACTGCGACCTCGACGTCATCAGTTGGTAAGCTCTCGGCAGAGTCTTCGCCGGTGAACCTCTCGACGCCGACCTCCGAGAAGGTGGCAGAGTGTTCCTCGCCGTCGACGGATGTTTCGACGTCGACGGGTGCTTATCAGGTCTCTCGGGACCAGAATACTTCGAGCCCGAAGTATGTCTCGACGTCGACTTACTTTTGTGCGACGGAGAGTGTCATCGTCTCGATGGCGATCTGTCCCTCGACGCTGAAGAGTGTCTTGCCTGCTTCTTTGACGGCGATCTCGACAGCGAACAGTCAGGAATCTGCTTCTTTCTGGACTCTGGAGAGGTAGATCTTCACCTCTTTCGGTGTTCCTGATGAGGAGGGCCCTTGGGAGCCCCCAAGGCCACTTTTGTAATGACTTTTTCCTCTCTCCAGTAGGGCATGGAGCCTAATCTTCTCCCTGTCCCGAAGAGTCCTTTTAGAAAATTGCTGACAATAATTGCAAGTATCAGGTTTGTGTGAAGATGGTAAACACACGATGCACACAGAGTGTGGGTCCGATTTTGCCATCTTTTTACCACATGAAGGACATTTATTTAACAAAGCTGGCATTCTGAGAGAAAAAATATGGTAAATTGTCAGAAAAGTTTAAGAAAAAACAACCAGCAGTCAAAAATAAGAGAAAAAAACAATTTCTGACTAAAGATAATCAAAAACGGTCGAGCTCAAGCACCAGGATCCTCTCAGAAGGAGCCGGAAAAAAGAACTTACCTGTCACCTGTGGTGCATGATGGGAGCAGAGGGGCTCCTGGAGGTCTTAAAGGCACGGTGTCCAGAATCTTGGAAGCCTTAAAGGCAAGGTGCCAGTTTTCTTACTGTACTATGATAGTTATTTATCTATGCAGCCTATGGGCCAACTGCCTGCTATTACCTGTTTTACTTTTCTGAAAATAAAGGATTCTTGTATGATACTATTACAGTGTACGTTCTCTATTACAAAATGCATTTAAGGGATTATTTTCATACAAGAGAAACCTATGTAATTTTGGCGGTTTGACCTATTGGAACAGTTTTAGGCTGCATGTTTATATGTATATACATATGTATGTGTACATTTCGGAAGTGTTATACACTTGTGGGCCCGAGCATACACATATATATGTGTATATATACATATATTTCTATATGCTCCGGGATCCCGCACGTGGGCGGGGATTATTCAGTGCCTATGACTATTGATGAGTATCCCCTGGAAGAGAAGGGGGAAAGTGGGGGGGGGGGAGGGTGATACTGCAACAGAAATACACTTTCCTACAGACAGTCTGGATAGTGGATACAATCAAGGATACTACTTTATTCTAAGCCAAAGGCAAACTTATGGGAGGTCAGCAGAAAGGAAGAGAGGTTCCTCACAAGTATGCACCAATGATAATCGGAAGAGAACCTGCCTCCCAGCTCGTTCCCCCTTTTCTGTCTGGTCCTCGGAGGTGGGAGGGGAGAGGGGGTCCCATTTTGCTCCCGCATGGAAGAACATAGCAACAGAAAATGGGTGTTAATTGTCCAGTCAGGCCATACACTGGAATTCATCCAGAGACCCCCAGTTTGTCCACCAAGGAAGGAACATCAGCTTCAGGAGATGCAAATGGAACTTCAAATGCTGCTTTCCAAGGGAGCCATAGAAATTGGCTCCAAGTCGCAATGGAATTAAGGTTTCTATTCCAGGATCTTCCTAATAAAAAAGACAGGTCAATGGAGGCAGATACTGGACCTCAAGGAGCTGAAAAACTTTCTAAAGAAACAGTCATTTAGGATGCTTAATCTGCAAGAAGTCCTCCTGATGATGCAGGGAGGGGATGTTTTGACCTCTGGACCTTCTGGATGCTTACTTCCACACAACATTTCACCGAAAACACAGGAGGTACCTTTGATTCTTAGAAGCGGGCCATCGCTACCATTTCAAGGCACTCTTTTGTGCTCAAATCGGCACTGAAAATATTCACCAAATGTCTCGCTGCAGTTGCCGCTTTCCTCAGGAGAGAAGGTCACCAGGTTTTCCCATACCTGGACGACTGGTTAGTCAAAGCACCATCCATAGAAAAAGCAAAAGCTTCCACAAATGCTTGCATCAATATCTTCCAGAGACTAGGCCTCACTTTGAACAGGGAGAAATCTTCGTTGGTGTCCCAAAAAAAGGTCCAATTTCTGGGAGCAATACTAGACAATAAGCTCCACATCAATGTGTTGGAACTTCGTGCCATAAGACTGGGTTTACAAGGCTTCATCCCAGATTGGCAGGTAAGCTGGTCTTAGTCAGAACAAACAATACATCCATGTTCTAATTGGGAAAAGTCCTTTTTAACAAAGGCTTAACAAAAAGCCTTTACAACGAAAATGGCACCACAACGGCATCATTACCATGCCCGTCTTTATGCTAAATCGTTCACTCAATGCATGTCAGTACAGGGGCGGTTTTAGGGCTAATGGTTTGGGCGGGAGGGGTTGTGCCCTGTTGTCAGATTTGGGGCTTAGGGCTGGGCTTCATGGAAGACTGCACTACTCCTGGCAATGATATCCACTAGGAGAGTGAGAGAGATTCAGGCATTCCCCATAGACTACTTTTTTCCTGGTCACCAAGGACAAAGTGATTCTCAGAACCAATCCTAAATTAATTCCTAAGGTGCCTACTGACTTCCATCTGAATGAGCCTGTTGCACAAGTTACTAACTTGTGTAATGATATACCTGTAAGAGACAGTAGTTAGTGACAGATTCCTCACCACAGATTCCTCACCTTAGAATATCCCCAGGCGTCAGGCTGGATCCGGAAAGTTTTTGCGCAGCAGTACCCTTGCGCGTCGGTAGGCGGCGTCGTGCGGCTCCGCGTCCGTCGTCGGGATGACGTCGCGGGCAGTACTTAAACGCCGCCCCTGCGCGCGGACGTCAGTTCTGTACACGACTTTCCGCGCCAGGAACGCAGAGCCATGCAAGAAGCTGACATAGGTGTCTGAAAAATACTAGGGCCCTGAAAGGGATGTCCTTAACCCTAGAAATCAGTTCGCAGAACGGGGAGGATGGGTGGGGCGGTAAGGAATCTGTCACTAACTACTGTCTCTTACAGATATATCGTTACACAAGTTAGTAACTTGTGCATCTGAAAGAGACACGTTAGTGACCGATTCCTCACCTTAGAATAGATACCCCAGCAATACCAACCCCGGTGGTGGGTCTGCGAACAGATTCAGACAAGGAAGTCCCGGAGGACAGAACGGCCAAAGAAGCCGTCCCTCCGGACCTGGCTGTCAAGGCAGTAATGTTTGGTAAACGTGTGCAGCGAGGCCCACGTAGCTGCCTGACCGATATCCTGCCGTGGTAGCAGCCGTTGCCCTGGTGGAATGGGCACGCAGCCCAACAGGAGGCTCCTTCTTAGCCAAAGAATAGCAGGCTTTGATACACAAGGTTACCCAGCGGGAGATGGTTCTCTTGTGCACCGCCCGACCTTTTTTGGCGCCCACGTAGCCAACAAAGAGCTGGTCATCCACCCAAAAGTGTTGTGTGCGGTTGATATAAAAGGAAAGCGCACGTTTTGGGTCCAGACGGTGGAGCCTCTCTTCCTCTCTGGAAGGATGCGGAGGCGGAAAGAAGGTGGGCAAAGTGATGGTCTGCCCAATGTGGAAGGCAGTAACCACCTTTGGCAAGAAGGACGGACGCGTCCTAAGAACAACCTTGTCTGGATGGACAGACAGAAAGGGAGGTTTGCATGAAAGAGCCTGGAGTTCACTCACCCGCCGAGCGGAGGTGATGGCCACCAGAAAGGCTGTCTTCAGAGTAAGAAAACAAAGAGGACAGTTATGGAGAGGCTCAAAGGGAGCGCACATTAAAAAGGTAAGAACCAAGTTCAAGTCCCACTGAGGCATCACAAACGGAACAGGAGGGAAGAGGTGAGTAATGCCTTTTAAGAACCTGTTAACAACAGGGGACTTAAAAAGAGAGGGCTGATCAGGGAGCCTGAGGAAGGCCGAGATTGTACAAAGATAGCCCTTGATGGTACCCAGGGCAGAACCCTGTTGGGCCAGAGAAAGAAGGAACAGAAGAACCTCAGAAAGAGGGGATTCACAGCCTTTGCTGTGCACCATGCCACAAACTTGTTCCACCTGCAGGCGTATACCACCTTAGTGGAGGGACGCCTGGCTGCCAGAATCACATCACAAACTTCGGGAGGCAAGTCGAAAGGAATCAACTGCCGCCGCTCAATCTCCACGCAAGCAGGTGAAGACTGGACAGGTTCGGGTGGAGGACCGTCCCCTGCTGCTGCGACAGTAGATCCTCCCGAAGAGGCAGACGGATCGGGGGATCGACGCTCATACTGAGTAGCTCGGGATACCAAACTCTTCGAGCCCAGTCCGGAGCCACAAGAATGACTTGGGCCCGGTCGTGCCGAATCTTCTTCAAAACTCTGGGTAGAAGTGGTATAGGCGGAAAGGCGTACAACAGACCGCAACTCCACTCGCGACGAAACGCGTCGCCGAGTGCCGCCTTGGAAACTCCAACGCGCAGAACTGCTGACATTGCGCGTTCTCTTCGGTGGCGAACAGATCTAACCAAGGCTCTCCCCACTGCTGAAAGAGACCTTGCGCCACCTCCGAGTGAAGACGCCATTCGTGATCCATCATGCACCTGCGGCTGAGTTCGTCCGCCCTGGCGTTCAGGGAACCTGCCAGGTGTTGAACCATCAGGAATATGCCCTGATGTTCCAGCCATGTCCAGAGGCGCAGCGCCTCCTGACATAGGGTCCACGACCCCACCCCGCCCTGTTTGTTGCAGTACCAGATGGCGGTGGTGTCTGTGAACACCTGCACAACCTTCCCTTTGACAGAGGGAAGGAATGCCTTGAGTGCAAGTCGGATCGCCCGGAGCTCCAGAAGATTGATATGGAGCCGGGACTCCGCCGGAGACCAGAGGCCTCTGATCTCCGCCTCTCCCATGTGACCGCCCCATCCCAGAAGGGACGGGTCCGTCACAACTGTGTGCTCTGGCTGGGGAAGGGAGAGGGATCTGCCCATGACCCATTGCCGGTTCGAGAGCCACCACTGCAACTGTTTTGCAGTCCCCTCCGAGATCTGGACGTGATCGGACAGGTTGCCCTGGTGCTGCGCCCACTGGAACTTCAGGTCCCACTGCAGAGCCCGCATATGCCATCTGGCATGATCGACCAGCAGGATGCAGGAGGCCATGAGGCCCAGCAGCCTCAGGGTCATCCGTACCGAAACCCAGGATAGAGGCCGAAAGATCGGAATCATAGCCTGAATATCCCGGACTCGCCGTTCGGGAGGATAGACCCGAAACTGCGTCGTGTCCAGAACTGCTCCGATGAAAAGGAGCTGTGGAGAAGGAATCAGGTGCGACTTCGGCACGTTGATGGAGAACCCCAGCGAGTGCAGGAGTTCGGCCGTAGTCTGGAGGTGGGAGACGACTGCCTGGGACGAGCCCGCCTTCAGCAGCCAGTCGTCGAGGTAGGGGAAGACTGGAAACCCTGCCCGGCGCAGATGAGCTGCGACCACCGCCATCACTTTCGTGAACACCCGAGGGGCGCTGGTAAGGCCAAAAGGGAGCACGGTGAACTGAAAATGCTCGAGGCCTACCGTGAACCGCAGGTAACGCCGGTGGGCCGGCAGGACGGGGTTGTGGAAATATGCATCCTGCAAGTCCAACGCTACCATCCAGTCTCCAGGGTCGAGAGCAGTCAAGACCTGAGCTAGGGTGAGCATCTTGAACTTCTCCTTCCGGAGGAAGCGATTGACGTTCCGGAGGTCCAAGATAGGACGCATGTCCTCCTTGTCCTTTTGGGGACCAGAAAGTAGTGGGAGTAGCAACCACGTCCTACTTCTGGGGTCGGAACGCGCTCGATGGCCCTCTTGGCCAAGAGGGCCGCGACTTCCTTCTGAAGAAGCACCAAGTGATCCCCTGACATGCGGTGGAATTGAGGTGGCATGGCTGGGGGGATGGTCTCGAAGGGGAGGGAGTAGCCCCTTCGGACAATGTCCAAGACCCACCTGTCCGAGGTGATGGCACGCCAGTGGTGAAGGTGATGGCGGACCCTGCCCCCTACTGGCGTGCTGTGCACCTGAAAGGAAGGACTAGGAGGGCTTGGAAGCCGCGGACGGGGCGGGGTTGGTGGCCTGACCCGCACGCTGGTTGCCTGACCCGCCACGGCGGGAGCCACGTCCTCTGCCACGCGAAGACACTTGCTGCGCGGGCCGGTGGCTGGGCAGCGGACGTGACTGGGCGCCCCTTCCGTGGCCACGAAAAGGGCGAAAAGCAGATGGCTGCGGAGGGCGTACAGCAGAAAGGCCCAGGGACTTGGCTGTAGCCCGCGTGTCCTTAAAACGCCCCAGCGCATGGTCTGCCTTGTTCCCAAAAAGACCGACCCCATCAAAGGGCATGTCCATAAGAGTGTTTTGGACATCACCCGAGAAACCAGTGGTTCTCAGCCAGGCGTGACGGCTCAGCACCACTGTCGTTGCAAGCGATCTGCCTAGCGAGTCGGCGGTATCAAGGCCACATCTGATGGTGTACTTTGCCGGATCTCTTCCCTCCGCAATGGTGCGGGTAAGCAGTGTCTGGACCTCCTCAGAACACTGGGGCAGAACTTGCGCCACCGAGTCCCACAAGGAGTGGGAATAACGGCCCAAGAGGCAAGTGGTATTGACGGACCGCAAGCCAGCACTGGATGAAGAAAAGACTTTCTTCCCAAATTGATCCAGGCGTTTGGATTCCCTATCCGGGGGAGCGGTAGGGAAGGCGCTTTGGGAAGCAGAGGCTTAGACCACCAAGCTCTCAGGGGTGGGGTGTTGGGAGAGGAACAGGGGGTCGCCTGGAGAAGGGCGATGGCGTCGGGCCACGTTCCTATCCACAGGAGCCCCTGTGGTGGGCTTGGACCAGGTGCCCAAAAGAACGTCTGAAAGCGCCTCATTAAACGGCAGCAGTGGCTCCGAGGAGGTAGCCGCCGGCTGAAGCACTTCCGTCAGGATGTTAGTCCTGACAGCCACTGTAGGCAACTGGAGGTGTAAGGCCCCAGCTGCTCTACGCAACACCGTTGCAAAGTTTGCTCCCTCCTCCGTTGCCACGGAAGGAGGAGACAGCATGCCAGAGTCAGGGGAGGTGTCCAGACCACTGGCATCCCCAAGCTCCTCAGCCCAGTCCTGATCAAACTCACACTGCTGTGTGAGAGGGTCATCAGACACCTCCCAGTTCTCTTCGTCCTCCAATTCTGGTTCAAAATAAGGAGGAGGGACATGTGGGACCCAAGGTCTCATCGGCGTCGGAGCCGGCGTCGAGCGATGTCAGTCCGGAGCCCGGGGCGGCGCCGGGAACGGCACCGGAGAGATCGGTGCCGGTGGAGGTGATGTCAGGTCAACCGGCGTCGATCGGGGTTGTGGCAGCACCGGAGCCGGGGTCGAGGCCGGTACCGAGGCTGGTGTGACAGGCGGCGCCGGGACCGGAGTCGCCGGAGAAACCCCATCAGGGCCCGCGGGGCCCGAAGGCCCACCGGGGGGACCTTGAGGCCCGAAGAGGCAGGCCATGGCCGACAGGAATTCCTGTATCTCGGCCGGAGTCGCCCCCGAACCCGGGAAGGACGGGTAATGCGGGGGCGGCTCCACAGGCACTCCCGGAGCCGCGGGGGCGGTGCCGACAGGACCCTCAGCCGAGTCGCGAGACCGGTGAGGGGAAGTCGTCGAGCGATGACGCTTCTTCGACTTCTTATGCTTCGACTTACCGGAGGAGTGCGAAGACTTGGACCCCGACGACCGATGAGGACTCCGCGACCGGCCCCTCGACCTTTCGCGTGACCGGGGCGTGGCGCGGAGCCGACTGCCGGACCTCGAGGAGCTTTCGAGACCGCTCTCGCAAAGCCTTCGGATGCAAGGCCCGGCAGTCGGGGCACGACTTGGTGTCGTGGTCGCGGCCGAGGCAGTAGAGACATTCCTGATGCGGGTCTGTGATCGACATCATTCGACCAGAGGCGTCGCATGGCTTGAAGCCGGGCATCCCTACCGACACCTTCGGAG
Source organism: Calotriton arnoldi (assembly GCA_963921515.1). Classification (NCBI taxonomy): domain Eukaryota; kingdom Metazoa; phylum Chordata; class Amphibia; order Caudata; family Salamandridae; genus Calotriton; species Calotriton arnoldi. The sequence continues at coordinate 2,407,584 of CAWUFW010000850.1, read as the reverse complement.
TCGAGAGACTTCGAGAAAACAGTGAAAAAATCACCAAAAAACGTAGTCAAAAAATGACTAGGGCACTGCTCTTCCCGGATCTGC